>JAIVEN010000016.1:4841250-5444218 GCA_026686845.1 Adenanthera pavonina
AAGCTTTTGAAAAAAAATAATTGACCTATTAAGGGCAGACTTTAGATAAGTCTAATAATATGCATGTCATGTGAATAAATATTTTTTTAAAACCAATACCAAATGTCCTTTGTATATATGTATAGTTTTTAACCAACACTAAATGGAAAACCTCTTCAAGAAATTTAGTGCTTACACATGTCAAAAGAGAAGTGTGCATGTGTAAGTATAAATAAATAGAATATTTCATCAATACTATCTACATTTGGTGGTTTTCTGATTGGTGTTAGTAGAAAAAAATATGACCATTAAATTGATATTTTTCTTTCTATTGCAATTTTTTTAATATATATACAGTTATAATGCACCATGTATGTGGATATCCGAATAATCAAACTTATTCTCCACAAGTAATCTCAGATTGCACAAAACAAGTTCTGGCAATTACATACTCATGCACTTCATGCAATAGAGGATTTCTCCTATGACAACGATTTGACCAATTGCACATGTGATCACAACTTAATTCTTCCATCTTTTTTAAATAATTAAAATTAGAATAGTCAGTCATTACATTGTGGAGAATATTTATTTATTTTTTAAAAAATAGAAATCAATGATATATTATAATAAAATGAAAAATACGAGAAATTTAACAGACAAAAAAATGAGGATGATTATATATTTATAAAATTTGTAGTAAGTTGCATAATTCATAAGTGGTTAATCTATTTGGCTTCCAGGCAAAAAAATTAAATCTATTTCCTGGGCTTCATATTGTTATTGTTTGAAAGTATGGTTAGTTAATAGTTAATAGTTAATGTGATTATAAATATACTACTCCCTCCCGTCTTAAATATAATGACTTTTATTTTGATTATAAATATAGAACTATTTTCAAAATATGAAATAGTAATTACTATATGTTAACAAAAAATTGCCTCAATTCAATGCAGGGATGGAGTTAGAAATAACTAACGGGGGGCCAATTTTTTTTAAAATTAATATATTTTTATTTTAAATGTTTATTTTATTAATAATTATAATTACACATGTATTAAAAATAATTATTTATAGTAATAAATCTAAAAAATAAAATTAATAAATTATATATACACAAATAATTATTTTTTAATTTAGTGATATAGTTACATGACACTATGATCAATAATTGTTACTTTTAATGATTCTTTATATTAAAATATGCAAATATAATGTTATTAGCAATTCCTTCTGGGCGGTTTCCTTGTTGTCATTCGTTCAAATTATCCTGTATTGGGGAGGCCAATTTTAAAAATATATAAACTTTTCAGCCAAACATATATATATAAAATACAAGGATGACTCAAAACATGGGGGGACTATGGCTCCCACTCCCTCTGTCCTTAATTCAATGAGATGATAATATGAGAGAGAGATTAATAAAAATAATTTTAAAAAAATATTGTGATTTTTTTAGAAAATATAAGGTAATTAATTAAATTTATTTCTCATCATTAATCTTATATAATTCAAGTAAAATGGTTTTATATTAATGAACATGGAGTAATTTATAGATTAAATATTGGCCAAGATAAATAATAGATTAATTACCAAGATAGATAATAGATTAGGACATGTTTGGTTTTATTTATGAAAACAGTTTTTTTATTTTCAGAAATAAAAAACTTGTTTGGTAAACATGTTTTTTATAAATTGTTATGGAAAATAGAAAAATAAAAGAACTGAAAACTCAAAACATATTTAAGGTATTTTGTAGTTTTTGTTCTGAAAAATATAAGGAAATGTGAGAAATATCCACCACATTAATGGTAAAGTTATAAATTTTGAATAACTTATACATCACTCACTAGTTATGATTTTGAGAACAATTATTCAAACAGATTTTTTTATTTTCTTATTTTCAAAACTTATTATCAAAAATAGTTTTACAAAATTGATCTAACATGTCCTTAATTATTTCGTCTTTTGTTTTTCTCAAGAATTGGGTCACATGCAAAGCCCGTTCAGGCCCATATTGTAGAGAGGTCCAATGACAAAAAATTACCGGCACTGCGAGGATTCGAATTGGGAAGAGCCACTTGAGACATGACCGTTCCCTCTCTATTTGTGAAACGGAGGGAAAGTAGAAACTAGACAGGCAAACTTCCCTAAAGCTGCCATTAGTGGAGAAGAATGGTAATACGCAGACTTAGGTTGGACTCTTCTGACGACGAAGACAATGCAGAATTAGCGTCGGAGCGGTCGCCGCCTCAGCTTGAAACGGAAGCTGATTTACTTCCCCAGCAACAGAGTGTCCCTCGCCAACCTCCTAACCCCAGTCAATTTCCCGCTGAACCTCTCGAAATTTCTGACGACGACGATTTCATCGACGTCTCCGATGATCCCTTACCGCCATCTCCTCCGCGGCATCAGAATTGCGGGCCTCAGGAGATTTCACTATCTTCCCGCTCAAATCCCGGTGAGGACCCTGGTTGTCCCATTAGCGATTCTCTTCGCCGCCTTGGGCTGAGCTTGAGGAGAGAATGGATGGATGCTTGTATTCGCGAACTGGAGAGCTCTGTTTGGGGCTTTGCCGGGTTTGATGTCACTACAAAGGCAAAGTTGTGTTTTGAGCAATTCCTATTTTCTGATATGAACTACTGTGGGAACGGCGTGCTTCCTGCAAATGTGGATTCCATGCATCTGGTTGATCTCCCCGGTCCGTATGTATTACAGGTGGGGCTTTGCTATCACCGTGTATCTTTTGCCATTTTTACTTTCTTTCCAACAAAACAGAAGCAATCGCTCTTCTTTTTCGTTAGATTACATTCGAGATTGGATTAAATGACCTTAGTTTTCTTTCTCTATTGATGTATTATCTTGATGACATCTAAATTATTGCAATGTGGAACGACATCAGGAAAAACTATGCTATCGTGCATTCCAAATCATGGTCATTCATTCATTATTTTTTAATTTATATGATCGTTGTATCATACTAGTTGTCGGGTTGTAGTTTCAAGCCATAAGAAACTGTAAGTTTGATGCTGGCGCAAATGCTTAGAAGTTAAAATGACTGCCTGGACAATTTCTATCTTGATTTTTTAATCCTGTGTAGGAGACCTCCCTTTCTCAGAACCTTTATGGCATCGCAGCAGGTGGCTGTGAGGCCCAAATTATATTCTTGAATGACGGACAATGGGTCAAGCATTCTTTGTTAGATAGTTGCTAGAGCAGTCACTAATCACTATATGTATTTTCTGCTGATAGCTATCAAACTCATTTGTGGAAACGGTAAACTCACATGCCAATGTATTTGGCAGGTTGATGAAATAATTAATCTCAGCTGTCCGCTTCGTGGCAGATATCAACAAGCACCCCCTGGACTTAAAAGGTGCTTGAAGTTGTCTATGACTGATGGTATTCAGAGGGTCTTTGGAATGGAATACAGACCCATTAACGCTCTTGAAGTTTGTGCTCCTGCTGGTTTGAAGGTTTTCTGTCTGGTGTCACCTTTTAAATTTGAGTACATAGACTTGTTGAACCTCTAATATAAAAGAGAATCTTCTGAGGACTTCTGAATCCTCCTTGAGTGAGGTTGATTTATTGAGTTTGAGAATGTTGAGTCGGCTATTGTATTTCATAATATGATTGGCTGTGAATATAATTTAGCTGGAGGTATTTTAATCTTATCATCGTGCAAACCGTGCTCAAAATAATGCTTATCCATCATAGATGTCATTATGTTATCCTAAGAAATATGGTTATTTCCTTCACTGACTATTTAGCAAGTGCTTCCTGGATTAGCACGTTTTATCTGTGTGAATTATAACTAAAATAAATGAAGCAGATTGTTAATTTTTTATGTATTAGTGTTAGTAAATCTGATCTTGTTTTTATATGGTATTACTTAAATCAGGTAGTCCAATTCTTAATTTCCTCTGTATTTGTGCCTTTCCTATTGCTTTATCAATTCTCAGGGCATCTATTAAACACTCCCCCCCACCCCCCTTTTAACCGGGGGGGGGGGGGGGGGGGGCGGGGGGCTAGTAAGGGTGACACTGAGGGATCTGTGTTATACTTATAGGTTGCCATCTGTAATGTACATGTGCGCCGTGGACTTCTGATGCTGGTCCCTGAAACCATAGAAATATTGGGTGGATTGGTTGAGCAGCTGGATGCAGCACAAAAGCAGCTTGTTGATGAATTGAATAAGCCACCTAGGGGAAAAAGGTAGAATTTGTTGCATCGGATTATTTAGCTTAGGCATGTAACAGAAAGTTATATCTGTAAAAATGAATGTTCCACACTTGTGCAAACTGGAAACTTTTATGTTTTTTCTATGTTCTTGCACAATGTCATGTTTAGAATAGACAATCGCTGGACAACTGTAATATGTTAATTTACTTTAATGTAAAGACTTGTCTAACAATTTCCGAATCCATTACTGTTTCAGAATATCCTTTAATTTTATTTATCTTGATGTTGGTGAATATTCGTTTTATCTATGGTACTGATGGCCGTAATTATTACAGAATTTAAAGGGATTTTTTGAACCCAAATTTGCTGGGTGATTAATTGTCTTCATTATCCTGATGCAGAACTAAAAACGGAGTGCTTCCTCCTTTAGCAGCTAGAGCAACTCTTGCTGCATGGCCATCTGGGGGAGTTGATGATCTTACGCACAGCAATTCTATGGTGCAAAGCTTTCGTTCAATTCAGACAAACAATCAAGGTACACTGTAATGTTACTGACGCCTAATTATGAATGAAGTTGTCTCTCATCTGATATGTTTTCCATGCCTGTGTTAAAAACAGATGCTAGCCTGAACAAGTCTGGTGCTGGTAATAGCTTAACAGCAGAAGATACTTCCGCCATTAGTGCTCAAAATGCTGCTTCCACTTCATTACCTGATAATTCAGTTTCAGCTGGAGCCATGCTTGTGGATATGCATGAGGATTCTATGGCTAATCAATTCTCTTCTACCACTGCTGTGGCAGGGGAAATGGATATAAATACTGTTAATATAACTGGGGCAAATTCTGCAGGCAATCATGCAGTTTCAAATAGTGCAGAGGATCATAATGATACCATCCATACAAAAAGACAGAGTTCTGTGGCTGCTCATTGCTCTCCTATTGCTCAAAATGTTGAGGAGACAAATAGGGATAGAATTCCTATAATCACAGAGAATCCTCTTGCAAATGGAGCCTCCTCTAGGGTTTCAAATAATGACGATGTCCATATGGTTGAGGCAGCCAACCATCCACTGATACTGTCTGGAGACCGGGAAATTCCTTTCACATACTTAGCTAGTTTGTCTGCCAAGTGGGCGGCAATGAAGGAGAAAGCTCCTTTTGTTCAGGGAAAAATTAAGGTATAACCTATCTACTCTTCTTTCTTGGATGAATTTTCCGTTAAGCAAGTTTCTTAACATATGAATGTAAAACCATCCAAAATTTTACTATATTGTATCTAAAACGCAACATTTTGTAGTGCTTTTTGACTGGCGTAAAGGGATTCCAGTATAAGCAGAGGAAAACATATGAGCTTCTGGCATACGTTGATGATGGTAGCCTTATTTCCGAGATCCTCATAGATCACAATGTGAGCCTGCTCGAATATTTGGTCTTTTATGATATCGGCATTATCTTCATCACATTAATAATTTGACCATTTATTTATGTTCTTAGATTGTTCAGAAAGGGATCGGCTATTCTCCAGAGGAGGTCACTGCTGCTCTTTCTTCTAAAGACAAGAAAGTAGTGCAAGACATGAAGGAGACTATGCGTGAATTCCAATATTTTTTAGCAAACTTCGAGGTAATTCAGATTACCTAGTTTGAAGATTTGCTTGGCATTCTTTCCCTTTATCCATTTCTCCTTGTATTTTGTTTAGGGAGTATTGCTTGTGGAGTTAAATGGAAAGTCTTCTCTTCCAATCGCCCTTGAGATGAGCCAAGGCTGTCTACCATGCGATGCATGGTTACTTTTGAGAAGGCTGAGGTCCCTTTTCCCTGCGCGAGCTCAAAGACATTGCTGTGCAGATCCCATTGAGTTATCCCCTTAATTATCTGAATGGTAAGCACCTCTGAATTCGATCAGGAAGAGTTGGTGTCAGAAATTCATCACGGCAAGCACACATGACACAAGCGATGGAGTACTTACATATTGGATGGAGATGAAACCGATAACTGTTCTCCATACGCTACCAAAACTGATCTTATAATTGTGAGGATGACATTATATGTACAGATGGTGACCATCTCACACGCTGTAGGCGAGAGGCAGGAATTAGCCTTCAAATTTCTTCATCATAATTATTGTTTTTTTCGTTTGTCATACTGTGGTAGGACTATAGGATGGATTTAATTCTGGAGGGGGAGATGCCAAATCCTGTAAATTGGCTCACACAAAGCATCCGTAAAATGTAAATGGTTTTATTAATTTGTTACTTCATATTTTGTCAGTGATTTTAGCATTGCAGCTTTTTAACTAACTAGATAGTAGGGCTTGTACAATGCATAGGGTTCCATCGAGCAAATTTATAACTTATAAACAGTACAATTTATTTATATATATATATATATTTATATATTAGATTTTTTAATGCTTACACTGTGTCCTTGTAACAACAGTGTGGGGCAATCACTTTCTCAAAAAAGGTTTTAGCTATGGCTTGTTAAAGACCAATTTGCACTTTGAATAATGGTTTGCATGATGGAAATTGTAATTTAATATGCTTTAGTTGGGCTTGGGCTTGGTTTCTCTGATTGACTGGGGATAAAGATATTTCTTTAAGCCACTTAGTTGAAGGAGCTTCTAGCTGATTGTGTCTGTGTCTGAAGGCCCTGAGATTAGGAGCCACCTGTTGAACAACTCGAATATTTCAGGACAAAATGCCTTCCAATAGAAAGTGGTTCTAACCCACGCTGGTTCTGTCAGGTGCGAGTCTCCACATCAGGCACCATCCACGATTGCTTTTGCCACTGCAGCGACGGATCTTATGGGCATCGCACTAACTTGAACGTAATAATGCCACAAAATCATATTTCAGTCATACATATCTGAAGCTAACGCTTATATGCAGTTGCAAACCCAGAAAGGAAAAGCTAGCTTACATCTCTCAGTTCCTGGTCAAGAATCATGCGGCCATCCTTGGATTGGAACTTGCCATGAGTCATTTCTGATTCAATCAGCCCTGGAGTTACTATCTATATATATATATGTCTTCTCTTAATTCAGTTCTGATAGACTCATACAGGTTAATGACTGCCGCTTTGCTTGCCTGAAGATATTGAAAACTATAAATTGTTTATTTGCACTAGCAAGATAGTAAAGCCGTGAAGGAAGAGCTTGGTTTGTGGATGAGGTCTCTTACATTGTAGAAGATCATTCTCGGCGCACGCAACCATCCAGCTGAAGAAGTCATGCCTGTACCCCTTGATTGAAAAATGAGACCGGCTGGTTCGTTGATTCATAGGTCTAATCTAATTATAGATTTTGACTGTCACTTTAGAATTGCTCAAATCGATCTTCAACCGATTTATTTTTTGGGATCACATTTTGAGACCAAGATCTCTAATTAATCACAAAGGAAGATTTTTAACTAAAATCCAGTGATAAAAATGGAAGACTGAATTACAAAAGTAATAAAAAAATCTGTTTTGTAATTAATTTGAGATCTTGGTCCCAAAATGTGATTTCTCTATATTTTTTTTAATTTTTAATTTTTAATTTTTTTATTTTTCAAAAAATAAAATAACATAATTTTTAATACAATTTTTTATATTATAATATTATGTAAGTATTATTATAATATATAATTATTAATTATGATAAATTTATTTAATAAATAATATGAAAAGAATATTAACTATTTTAAATTTAAAATATATTTATAAATAAATATTAACTTATTTAAATTTTAATATTAAATTATAAAACTTATTAATAATATTTTTAATATAATATATAAAATTAAAAAATTATTAAATTTATTATTATTAATTTAACTCCGATTAAATTACAATTCAACAGTGAAATCATAATCTTAACCGATTGAATTACCTATCTATTTTTTTAACCAATATCTTACCTCTGCATTTTCTTAGGTGGGGGATAGCAAATATGTGGTGTACGCCGAATCCCTGAAATTGATGTCCTGTTAATTACAGAGTGCATCAATCAATTTGGTTCCTGTCTTTTCTAATTAAGTCCTGTTAAACTCGGTTTTCACACCAATAAATACAGAGAGCATCAATCAGTTTTCACCAAAATTTTTGTTATAATTAATTCGCGGGTTGAAATTTGGTTCACATCGTCCAAAGTGGTTCATTTTTTAAAACGTCTGCTGCGATGGTGATAACATCGAGGGACCCCACCGACTTGGCTTTGTCAGCTACTCCATCTTATGTTTTTACATAAATTAACTCCTAAAATAATTTTATAATATAAAGTATTAATTATTTTATTTTAAAAATATTTTTTTAAAATATTAATTACTTTAAAAAATTTAAATATATAATATTAATTAAAAAATACTAATAATCAAAATAAATATTAAATAATTTTATTAATGTAATTACTTTTTTTAATTTCAGTAAAATAGTAAAAATAATTTATATTAAAAATAGAAAGTAGTATCTCTCTTAGCCTATTCTTTCTTCTGGCCAAAAGAGCTACACGTGATCCCCTCCTCCCATAATCATATGCTAGATGCTTTAAAAAAAAATTAAAAAGACATTAAAAAAAGACTCACGACCTATAACAAAAAATAATTTCAAATCATGTGAAATTTGAGTTAAAAATTTAGTTTATTTCAGTTAAGAATTTAATTTATATAATTTAAAAAATTTTAAATTGGATCCAACTTAAAAAGTAATTTTACTTGAGGTTTCTGAAATGTGTTTTTCTGAAGAAAAAATAAGTTTGCTTTTATATTTTCGATGAATCATTAAAACATTTGACCTTGATAAGTGCAAGAATCTCGCCTATGCCTGAGGAGGCGCCGGCTATGAGTACTACTTTTCCGGCCACATTCTCACTGTATATCGATCTTCTGATGTGGCTGACAAGTTTGAACAGCAGATATGGTTGCAAAAGGCAGAGCATCAAAACGAGGCCAAAAATCCAGTGAATGGAATCCATGGCTGGGAAAAGAAGGACAAAAAAACAGGAATGGTGGGTTGGAGGGCTTGTGAGTGAGATACGGAAAAATATGGAGAAAATAGGAATGGCGGTCGGGTCCGAAGCGTAGCCTTTCTGCATGCGGTGTCTTCAACAGGTAGCACTTGTGAGTACAGTATATCTACGTGTTAGTGCTACATTCAACGCCTATCCAGGTTTGCTTTTAAATAAATGGTGAAAAGATAATTTAAGATTTCTATGTGAAAATATTGATAAATTATCACTCTCAAAACTAAACTTAGTTGATTCGAATTGAAAATTTAGTTAATAAGAGTACTAAATTTTTAAACTAAGTCTTTGAAAAAAAAATATTTTCATATGAGATCCTTAAATATTTTTTTTTCTAAATTAAATGGTTGCCTTTGATTTTCGTGTCCTTCTTCATTTGGCCTTTCTTTTTGAATAAACAATTCTGAATCTCCATCCGGCTTTGGGAAGGAGAAAGACAGGTTTATTTGTTCCTTTTCATAATGTTGTCAATTTTTTCCACCATCACATTCACATTTGTGTTGGAAAGTTCCATATCCATACATGCTAGGCAATGAATATCCCAAATTCCATTACCATCAGTAGTAGTAGCTCACAACTGGTAATTCCAACTCCAAGCTATACATTTACACTCCAAAATGACCATATCAGTGCAACATTCACAAGCCAGACCTTTTGTCAGCATGAATGAGAATGATTCCTGTTAGATGCCTCTCGTTGATTTGCTAAATAATAGACCTTCCGTTGAAATTTTGGTGTAAGCAGAGGAAGGAAAGTGGCACATCTAACATTAACTACATATTTATGACGTACAAATTACGTAAGCATAATAGTAATTGCAAAATGCCTTGATCACCAAAAGAAACCAGATCATAGGATACCCCACCAGCTCAGTGGTTGGTTGCTGCAAAATGCGTAACACTAATTAAGTCTTGTACCATTGCTGCTTAGCTTGCTTCTTACTCATCAATGTTATAACCATCCCAGAACACACTAGATATTCAAATAGCAGTAATCTTAGTTCTCGTTTATAGATTCCTATAGTCACGTTCTTTTAATAAAAGCATGGTATAAATATTTTCTATAGCTCAACATTATATGTATTTGATTCTATTAAAATATTACATCACAACTTATATCTTTCAAAATATTTTCTTTAGTAGTAATCATAGTTCTCGTTTGAGGTGGCCAATGGTGGTTGGTGGCAAATAAAAACAAAATTAAAAAATGAGGAAAAAAAAAACAACTCTAAGCATAGGAAAATTCCATACACGCTAGGCAATGAATATCCGAAACTGCAATGTACATTATCACCATCAATAGATACTCATAACTGAAAATTCCATCCCCAAACTACGTTGACAGTCCAAAATGACCCTATCAGTGAAAATTCACAAACCTTTACTCTGCCTTAAGTTGCGAATTCTGTGATAAATGCAGATTTCCCTTGTTTTCATAAGCCTCGGGAGATATCCTGAAAAGCCGGCGATGAACCCAGTCCACCAGTTCTGGAAAAAGCACCTTCAAAGGAAATCCCAACTTCACCCATGAAGGGTATGTCACATACAAATCTCCCCTGCACACCCCCTTCACAACTGCTTCCGCACATTCTTCTGCTGATCCCATTGGAAATATTCGCAGACTAGCCTGCTTCCACATAATTCCAATTACTGTAAGAGTTAATCTAATTGTAATTATAATTACAATATGCTTATGAACAGCCTAACTATTATCCATCAACAATATGATGAAGATAATAAAAAAAAAAAAGACTTGACAACCTCTGAAGCGAAGGCTTTCTTTATGAGGTCTGTTTTGATGAACCCAGGCGTGACTATTGTAAAGCCAACTGCCCAACCAACTTCAGTTCTCAGCGTCTCGAAGAAGCTTATGACTGCTGCCTTGCTTGCCTGAAGTGGCAAGACAAATCATTTTTTTTTTCAAAGAAAAAAAAAAAAGAAAGAAAGAAAATGATACTCATTTGATTCACATTATAAGGCATTTTATATCAATTATACATATATTAAGAAAATAATTTTTTCAACTAAAATCAATACAAAAAATATTTATATTTCTTATTTTTTCTTATTAAATACTCCATTCTATTATCATTATAGACCTATAAATGAGGAAAAATAAAATGTTAAAAATAGGAGTAAAATAAAAAAAAAATATTCAATACCCTAAATGCCCTATAGTTTAGATAAAAAACTTACTATACAAAATGTCTTATTATTATAATATGGATTGGAGGGAGTACTTTGGAAGAATCCATCATTGAGTCTTACGTTATAGATACTAAATCTTGGAAGAGGGTACCATCCCAAACCTGAAGCAATCACTACGATCTTGCCTCTGCTCCTTTTCAGATGTGGAACTGCGTACAAAGTCCCATAAACTGCTGCCCAGAAATTTACCCCCTGCAAATTTAAATAACACACTCAACGTATACGCAAACCATAAATAGGACACTAAAAGTTATAATCTTCATCTTACAATCGCTTATGGAATTAGGTTAGATTCTCCTACAAGACCTCATGACCTTTATATCCTTCCTTCATGCTATACATAAGCATGAATTATAACCACTTGGAAGACACATGCAAGAAGAGCATCATTAGGCTAGGTGTATATTAGAGTGAGAGTTACTTTGTGATTTGTGTAGTGTTAATGCAGAGTGATAGTTTGCTTGTATTAGGGATGTGGATCTTAAATTTACCCAAGCTACTTCTTTATTAATTTCATTAGTGTAAATTTTGCTAATAAGAGGTTTGTCAATGCAATTTCTAACAGCATCCAGAATTAGTTTGCTTTGTATGTAGTTTTTCTAATGAATCTTTTGCGAGGCTGCATTTGAGACATTAATTACTCACCATAACTGGATGCTGTACAGAAGCATCGGTACAATCCTCCAACTTTCCAATCATACCAATTCCAGCATTGTTTACTAGGTGATCCACTGTAACATAAATTCCGTCAATCATAATTACAAAGCAGACAACATAAGAAATGGTAGTTATTAGCAGTTAAAAAAAATACAGTAAGTTACACTTCACTTACAGTGTCCAAAATGATTAACGGTTTCTTCAACGAACCGTTTACAGTCTTCAACCTTAGATACATCTGCACCGATTGTGATAACATGTGGGGAACCCAAAGACCTGGTCTTATCTGCAACTGCTATCAGATTATCCTCTCTGATGTCAACCAGAGATAGAATTGCTCCTCGCTTAGCATACTCGTAAGCAAGTTGCTTTTGATATTAAAAAGAAGAAGAAGAAGAAGAAGAAGAAGAAGATTTGAGAAAGGTTAATAAGTCATTAAACGAAATCACACAAGGTAGATCTATGCACAGACCTCGCCAATTCCTGAGGCTGAACCCGTGATTATTACTACCTTTTTGGACAGATTCTCGACACACACCAACTTTTTCACAGAAAGAATCAGCTTGAAGAAGAGGAAAGGTGCCGTGATAACGGAGAGGAGAATTAATGTTGCTAGAGGCAATACAATGTTGAGGAACTTGTGTGTGACACTCATTGCTTTATGCTTATGAGTGAAAAGTGGAATCCTTGCTTCAAAAGCTTTGGAATGATGATGGGGAAGGGCTAGAGAAGAGAGAAGGAAGGTGTATCTGCTAAAATTAGTTAATGGAGGTGCGTGAAGATTCATTATATATTTGCTAAATATTTCTTTATTTTATATTATAACATATTTTATATAATAAGTTTTTTATTCAAAATATAGGATGTTAGATATTTTTCTTCTCATTTTATCTTTATTTTTAATACTTCAATACTTCTTATTTATAACGTACAATAATAATAGAATGAGGTATTTAATAAGAATAAAATAAAAAATATAGGTACTTATTGCATTAATTTCAAGTGAAAAAATAATTTTCTTAATATATATATATAATTAATACAAAACGTTTTAGAATGTACTCCCTCCGGTTATATTTATAAGATATTGTTTTAAAAATTTACTTAATCCTATTTATAAGATGTTGTGTTATTTTTTTATTTGAATTTTCTTTTTTACGATTCCTTTAATAATTTTTTTTTCTCGTAAATTGTTTCAGTCTTTAATTAAAATTAAAAATTTATATTAATTTTTTATAAATTTAAAAGCATAATTATATCTTCTTAATATTCATATAATAAAAAATAATATTTTATAAGTGGGCGCGAGAAGTCGATGGAAAGAAGTAAATAATTTTGGGATAAGCGGGTAGGAAAAGTGACACATCTATTGAAGGAACTGTCACAGTTTGGAAATTAGTGACAAAGAAGTCAGGTCCATATATCTTATTGATCACAATTCCCTTGGCCCCTGAGATGATGATACCAAACGTGGCAGTTGGTTGCTGCAAAAAATAAATTCAGCATACTGACATGTGTCCAGAGAAGAAAACATGAGAAGGCTTTATCTTTATTTTGTTCGGATTATTTTGTTGATACAATTTATAAGTAATCAAGTTACGTTTTGATCAAGATTACTTAAGGCTACCTGTGATAGAAACTGATATTGTATCATTTCTTACAAATAACACCTGGAATCACCATGGTTATCCCAATACTAGCACAAAAATCAGCCCTCAATGTCTCATAGAGGCTTGCCATTTGCTGCTTTGCTAGGTTTTATTTCATCACAGTAACACACTATATATTCAAATAGCAGTAGAAGACATGATATAAAATATAAATATTTTTAATGGCCGCCAAATATTACTTTACATGTTATACTATTATAAGAAAACTGAAAACAAAAGCTCTTTATATTTGAAAAAGAGAACGTTATACATCGGGAAGAGTTTTTTTGTTGATGAATGGAATTGATTAGAAAACACTCGAAACCTCGCTAATTCTTGAAGAGGCAACGGTGACGACCGTTATGAAGCAAAATATGGTTATAACAGCAATTTTATTAAATATGATCGTCTCTTTCTCTTTTTCTCAATCCAATCATATCCACCACAACCTTGCTCCATCTACTGTTTTATTGTTCATGCTTTTCGTATTTTAATCACACAGCTGCGTAATGAGGAATGACAGTAAATTTGCATGCAATATACAAGCTCAAGTACAGTTTTGATTCAAAAGTAAAAATTGAAAACCCAAATTTAAATTCTGAAGTGAATAATCATTCCATGGGCTCTTTACCAAACCCTCCATTGATGCCTGTGATAGTTAATTATTTGACTAATTCATCTTTGCAGCCTCAGCTGGGATCTTAACTAACAGATAGTGAAACAACCACTCCAGTGCGGTAGCAAAATACCACTTCACCCACACTCCAGTTCTTGCCCAAGATGGCTCAATGAGATACTTGTCACCCCTACACGTGCTATTTAAAATGGCCTTCGCACACCTTTCTGCAGATACCATTGGCACATTCTTCACGTGAATCTATCAAACGCAATAGTTAGAAATTCAAGTTATTCATGATGGTTACCATTGAGTCTTGAAAGCATGCACAAAAGTGATACTGATTCAAATTCGTTAAGAAAAATTTCCCTATGCTGCAGAAACTTCCAACGTGGCTTAAAGTTTTAGCCCCACTTGTTGACAGTAACACACTCCACCAGGATGAGCATTTCATGTCCTTGCCTCTTGCACAATATAAATGGGAGGCATGGCAAAAATTTGGACTTTATAAAAGCTGAATTAAGTTAATTTTTGTTGTTCATTATTTTTACCACTTTATATTTTAACCCATTTATCTTGTCATTGTATACTCTGTTTCCAATAGTACTTTTCATACTAGATGGTTGCTAAAGTGATGAGTTAAATGTTGGGATCACTGTAAATGATGAACTTGACATGGTAAAAGAAAGAAGAAAATGAGAAGCTGCTTTACGGTTGGTAATATAGTACTAATTATAGTTTCGTTTATATTAGAGAAATGAGATTAAAGGCTACCTCTGATTGAAATTTTTCAGGTGTCATTTCCGATTTAATAAACCCAGGAGTCGCTATAATTATCCCAATATCTGCACCAAATTCAGACCTTAATGTCTCAAAGAAGCTTGTGACTGCGGCTTTGCTTGACTGAAACTCGTCAAAATTATAAGTTATAATCTCCTCACAGAAAACATGAAAACATGATATTAAAAAATGAAAACAATCTTACATTGTAGAAGCTCAGCCTTGGAGTAGGGTACCATGCTACCGTTGAAGAAACCACAACTATCTTTCCTTTACTTTTCCTCAAGTGTGGAACTGCAAAATGTGTGGCATACACATAACCCCAGAAGTTTATGTCCTGCCAAACCAGCATCATAGAGTCCAACATAACATCAGCAATAATAATATTCTGAATTCAGTGATCATGAGCATCAAGAATCACCTCTAATCTCAGAAGAAACGCAAGGCAAAGCTAAATACGGAATTTAGTACCATGATTGGAGGCAGATCAGATAATTTATCAGAGAATTCTTCAAACATTTTGGCATGAGTGATCCCAGCATTGTTCACCAAATGATCCACTGTTGCACACGTTCAATAATAACAAGTTCTTGTTTTCATTACCCATCACGAAATCATACTACAGAGAGAGAGAGAGAGAGGGAGGGAGGGAGAGAGTGATTTACGTTGACCAAAATGTTTGATGGTCTCATCAACGAAACGCTGGGAGTCTTCAATATTGGAAACATCAGCAGGAATGATAATAGCATCAGGGGAACCAAGGAGGCGAGCTTTATCAAGGACAGAACGTAGACGACCTTCTCTTCTGGCGACAAGGGCTAAACGAGCCCCTCTTCTCGCATACTCGTAAGCCAATTCCTTTTCATGTCAAGATTACATGTAATAAATATTGGAATGCGGATCAAGAAAAAGTCAAAAGGGGCTTTATATTTGGAAAAAGATTAGACTTTTGGAAGAGTAATGGAGGATAATGAAACAGACCTCGCCGATTCCTGAAGAGGCTCCGGTGATGAGGACAACTTTGCCGGCGACGGACTCATGGGGTGTGCATCTATTGATGAGTGAAGATAAAAACTTGAACACATAAAGGGGAGGGACAAGCAGAAGCAAGGCCAAGAAAATTGATGGAATAAGTGTGATATTGAGGATATCCTGTATCAAATCCATTTCTTCTTACGCCGAAAAGCTAGAAGTGAGTAGAGCCAACAGATACTGACGCCCGTACGGCAATTCTCGCCTTATCTGGTGCAGGGTTGACTTTTTCTTTTGGGCCAAACGCAGGGGTTGACTTGACCTGCTGTGGATTCACCTTCGCCAGCACATCACGCCATCCAGAAATCAAACTTAAAACCTAATATTGAAAATGACATTAAAAAAAAAAACGTTTGGTGGCGGATACATGTTAGAATAGTGTCGGGGCAATTGGCCCCATTAACTTTCAAAGAAAAAAATTTATATAATGACGCCCCTCCTAAAAATTGCACTCATTCGCCAAAAAATTTTCATTTCTGCGCACACAAAAAGATTTGCATGTGCCCCTATTTATCTTGTTAAAATCTCACACATATATATTTAAAAATATAATTATCTCTTATGTTGATTAAAACTATTTTGTAATTAAGACTTATAAAATATAATAAAATAAATTTAAGCTTCTCAAACAAAATTTTGGTCTTTATTGTTTAAAAACAATACCTTGAATTCTTTGACCATATGGTAAAGCAGAAAATAACTTTCTTTAGTTGTTTATATTGAAAAATTTGTCAAAAAGAATTTTAGTACCACATGAAGAAATAAATAAGAAGTTTTATTTAATAAAAAAAAATAAAGGATTATGATTCTAATAGTTAATCGCTTGTGACCAAATTTTTTCTTATCTAAAAAAAATGTAAACTAAAGAAGAATACGAAGTGATAATAAATAAAATTAAAATTATTTATCTATATTTACTAATTATTTGTCTATCATTTTTAAAATAAACAAATGCGATATATATTTTGAATTATGTTTCTTATAAAGAAATTAAATATATAGATAAAAATATTTTTATACTTTTCAAATAAAAATAATAATAAACAATTATTCTAGTAACAAGAAAAAATATATAAATACTTGTCCATATCTTTTTTTCTCGTACCAAACAAAAGAACCAAAGCACTCCTATGGTCGACCAGATGGTACGAATATTGGGGTATTGTATTTATATGAGGAAGAGGGTTTTGGATCTTCCGGAGATAGACACAATGCAATTTTCGTGCTCTTATGTTTACGAGAGAATCAGAATGCACAAAACATGCCTTCATGTCCGCGTTATCCCAGAAAAAACCAACAAGTGGAGCCACCTAGCCCCTTATTTTGGGGAAAATTACATTTAAAGATTGTAAATTTTGATATTTTATTCCCACTAACTATGACATTTTGATCTCATCTCACTATATCTAGGCTTTGACTTTGAATCTGTTCGAAAGTTAAGACTTTGTACCCATTATACCCAAAGTTTAAGTTAATTTTTATTAAAAAATATTATGCTTTTATTTTTTATTTTTATATATTCAAATCAAACCCACAAGTAAACTAAACTTCATATTGTACAGTTAATTATCCAGTCTTCTCTTAGATATTTCTAATTATACAGCTTTTATAATATTACATTATTTTACATATATATCTTCTTTTTTGGCCAAAAAAAATATTACATTATTTTATTGGTAATTATATAGTTTTTCCTTACATATTTTCAAATTAAGTAATTGCAAATTCTCTAAATTTTGAATAGATAACTAGAAATGTTACTAATTGTAAAAATAAGTTTAAATAACTTTAAAAATCACATACTATAATAATCATTTAAATTATTTGCATTAAACAATCAAATCATTTTTAATATAAAATTTTGCTTATTTTGAGACAATTTTTTTGTTATTATAATTGCATAATTTTTGTATTTAATAAATTTTATTTTATGTTATTTTAATAAATATTTAAAATTATAATTTCTTAAAAAATTAATATTTATATTAAGCTCATGTTTTCCCCTCTAACTAATTTTTCTGTATCTGTCCTTGTTTGGTGGAATCCTTAAATCAACCTTGAATATCCATATACAAATACAATGTTTGAACAGTCAGATTCAATTGTCTTTCTAAGACCACAAAGTAGCCGCATAATTTCAGTTTCCATATTCAAAGTTGAACTCTTGTTTTTAATTAAACACTGACCTTAATTCTGATTCTCCTCTATTTCTTAATTATACCATTCAAGCATCTGATCTTCATTATCCATGAATCTATTTGTCAATTAGAGAATTCTTATGAAAAATTCACCCATCAAATTGGTAAAATAAAATATGAGAGGATCGCGTGAATGATGGGCATTAATGGATACTGCACACACTAAGTCATTTGAATTTAATGGATGGATTGCCGATAATTCTACTACATTTACATTCTTCGTGAATTAAATGTGGGAATATTTTCAAAATGAAGTAAGATGTCTCTTGGTCATATTCTAAATAAAATGTAAAAAGGTAAACGTTTGATGGAGAATAACTTTTGGAACTTTATGCTAAAAGCTATGGGACTCGAGAAATAAAAGGCTATCCCTTGGCAACTCAATTCTATCTTTTGTGCTTGTCAATGAAGCTCTAACATCTACCGAATACATGATTCAAGCTCAAAACCTTTCCCAAATCCTTTATAATGGGAATATTAGTTAATTTTCTGGTTACTATGATGTAAATATCTTTTGAGGCAGTTATTTTTTGTCAAGGCCACCTTGTAACCATTTTTTGTTAATGTATATCCCTTCCATTCAAAAAAATATTAATTTTAATAATTATTGATGAATGACTACATCAATTCATGAAAAGATTCATGAATAACCCTTTGAAAAGGTTCATGAATTGTTCGAAAAAGACATTTATAAAGATTCATGTATAGAAAATCACAAGGCTCATGAATCACTGAGTTCATAAAGCATGAAAAGAAGCATCTCTTTAAGTTTATAAATCATTATAAAGTCATGTCTTTTCATTAAAATATCACATGAAGATTCATAAATCATCATAGTGTATATACATTGTGTAACAATTCTCATGACATTTGTATTGGCATTATGTGCAGTACCAGAGGAAATAGGACGGAGGAAGGTTCAAGTGGAGCATTAAAGAGCTCCACACCGCAGCGAAAAGTAGGGTTGTTACTAGGAGAGCAAGTTCCAATGGCGTTGTCTAGCTAAAATTGGTGGCACTATAGTGAGCTTACCTGGAGTCGTGGCGAGAGTTTGGATTTTTGCTTAAATCCAAATCATTTCGGACAAACAGAAAAGAAAGAAACAGAGGGAGCAACAGAGAAGCAGTGAGGAGCTCTACTAGGGTTCGAGATTTCTGGCCCTTAGGAGTGATTTTTGGACCTAGGAAGGTTGGATTCACGTTGGTAAGTGATCCCTATTCCTCCCTCTCCATTTTCTTTGGTTTAAACTTGGGATTTTCCGGTTATATGCTGGAATTTCAGGTTTGGGCCGAAATCCACCTATTAAAATGGATGAAATGGGATAAAGGAAGTATGTTTTGGTGTTCTTATTGCTTGGGTGTAAGTTTTGAAGGGATTATGCATGATTTAAGCTTAACCCTAGATTGTTTTCGGTAAGGGCTCTTAGGAATCCAAAGTGTATGGGTTTGAGTAGTGTTTAAATGGTCCCTAGGAGGTTAATGATGCAAGAAAGTGGTGGTAGAACCTTGAGTTAGGCTAAAATGGTTGAATTGTGGTTTTTGATCAAGTGGTATATTATGTTACTTGAGGTATTGTGTTATTGTGAAGGTTGTTTGATTGTCCGAAAGGGGTTCAAGTGTGTTGGACTACTAGAGAAGTTCGTGGAACTGCGTGTGTGGTATTGAAAACCTGAGGTAACCAGGTGTTTGTATTGTATTGTATGTATTGTATGATATTATGTATATCTGTGTATATATACATGTTTTTTTCATACCACGATATATATGTGTTTGTGTGTACGGTTTTCTATATATTGTGGTATGCACACAGCTAGATGATAATTATGATAATGATTACATATGTGATGATGATGTGATATGACATGATACATAGCATGACATTATGAATCATAATGATGATGATTATATGATGATATGATATGAGTTTCACCACATGACATTATGAGATTGTAATATGGTGGATCGGGTGGTGATAATATGATATACGATAATATGATATGATATATGATTAGGGACAATAAGGATGAGATCTCTACAGCTAAATCACCTCCTATGGCTAAGAGGGAAAGACGCACAGTGGACTGTACCTTCCTTAAATTGCTGCCAATTTGTGGTGGGAAAGGGGAAAGAGAACCACGATCCAAACATTAGTGTTACCTATGGCCGAGTGCACTAATGGGAGGTGAGCTTGGTGATGCCCCAGAATCTGTCTTCACTGACTGTTGGAAGGGGATTACCTATATGAAATATCTTATTATAATGACAGCTCGTGGTTCTAGCTGTGTGGAAGGATACATGCATTTCATTTCATATTGCATTCATGAGATTGTATGAGATATATATATATGGGTGTGGTTGTCCCCAGTTACTAAGATATTGTCTCGCACCCCTCTCCCATGAATTAATATTTCAGGTGATGGTTCTAGCGCTAGTCTTGAGAAAACAAGGGAGTAGCTTCGGACATAGGAATACTATGTCTATGTAGTGTATATTTATTTGGATATGTATCTTGTGCCAAGTATGATAGATGATTTGTAACTAAGTGATAACTGATATTGTTGTTATGGTAATGGAGTTGTTGGTATGTCATAGATGTGGAATTGTATTGTATGTGATGTGTATGATGGATAGCAGTGCATGTGTGGTTAGGGGTTAAGGAGTTAGTGTGGTAGTATTTGTGAGTCTAAAGGTGGAATTGTGCCTTGTCGGTGTGTTTTAGAGCCTATTACCCATTTTGTCAAATGGGATTCAAGGGGGTCAAATATCAGAGGAATGGTTTCTTTTGAGGTGAAACCTCTTTGGACAAGTTAGTGAAGTGATTTAGGACTTGTGTAAATAGTCCCAAATGTTCAGATTGTCTTGGGTGGCAATTGGGAGTTGCAAGTGGTGAGTTTTGGTCATAAATGGTTAAAACCGTGTCAGGTGTTCAGAATCTCCATATGCAGTTGGATTAAGGTGAAACTGTGGCTTTGGATAGATTGTGATTAGATTGACTTATAGGAGTTGGAATCAAATCAGTCAGAGGTCAGAGCATAAAGTTATACGCATCGGAAGTTGAGCTCGAAAGTTAAAATTTGCTGGTATAAAAACCAGCAAGGGGCTTTGAGGTGCCATGAAGTCAGGCCAAGGCGCTAGTGAAGTCAATGGTGTGTGAGTTTTTGGGAGGTGCAGGAGCCGCGGCGGTACTGTTACAGCTGTGGGCCCAACCCAATCTTTCTGGTGTTGTTTGGCATTTTTCCGCTGCTCTGAAATTTTGGAAAGTTGTTTTGTGAGTTGTTTGGAGTATGTTGGATTGGATATTAAAGTTTTTAGTCAATTCTAGAGGTGTTCGAGAGTAAGGTGTTACGCATTGGTTCATGAAATATCATAATACACACACATTGGTTTATAGATTGTTTCATTTTATTAAAGAGTTATATTAGTTCAAGAACCATTTTGTTTATTGTCTATTGTTAACCCCTTGAATTTTATGTCATTTCAGCACATTTTCCATGTGTTATGCATACAGTGATGTGTATTTGTACATATTAGATGCTCAAAATAGGAAAAATGTGTATTTTGGATTGAGGTGTTACATGATAGTATTTTATTGCTAAATTGTGCATGCTTTTCCTTTGCTTTTGATCACTTGGTAGTTTATAGTTGTTTGTCTTTGTGTAGGTAACTTTTAGAGGAGAATTCAAGTCGATCAAATCTTGTGAAAGAACTTAAGAAGCATTGGAAGATGGGATGCAAGCATTAAATATCAATCCATAACCAATTGAAGAAAGAAATAGCAAAAATTGATGTTGAAGCCGAGCAAGCCATGGCCTCCTGTAGCTAGCCACGACTAGGTAGAGAGAAATTGAAGAAAATTCCATTCAGAAGCAGAGCTGGCTGCAGTGCCCTGATGGTTAGCCATGGTGCTATCCCTATTAATCAAAATGCATAGCTGCAATTTATGTGAATTGGCTAGGGCTTCTACTACATATTTCGACTCCTCCTTCCTTGGTCGATATTCTGGGTATTTGGAGACTCAAGAGGGCAGCTATGGAGGCTTAGGGAGCTAGGGCTTGGCTTGGGATGGAGATTTGATGATTTCTTTCCTAGATTCTCTTTTTCCTTTACTTTCTTTTCACTTGGGCGGCTGTTTAATCAGTTGATATTGTTGATTTTCTTTGTTAAACTCTCAATGTATAGCTAAACTCTTCTTCTTTGGATTATTGTAGCTTTATTTATAGATTAGTGTATGTTTTCTACTCTTTATTGCTATATAATGGTATTTATGTTTACCCATTTGTGCTCTGCATGCTTCCATGTTGATTGGTCATCAATTTGTATTGATTTGGGAATTCTAATGGAGCCTAGAAATATGAAAATTAGAATAAACATTTAATTGGGTTGTGTGAGAACTTGAAACTTACAAAGTCTAGTAGATGGTTTTGCTTGTAGGATAAAGATATACCTATCGGCTTCACATAGTCCAATTATGTTTGCTATTAATGTTTCTAATTAATTAATCTTGCAAGAAGTTGTGAATAAATTAATTAGAAAGCCTTTTTGATTTTGAGCGATGCTTTGAGATAAAATTGAATCCTAGACTAGCACTAAAGATCATTAAATGCAATTAACGGTAGGTAATTCATATGCTATGTAATAAGTTTAGTACCAATAATCCTAGCTTGTCTCCCTTGTCTAGAATCACCACTAACTTCTAACCTTAGTGTAAGTTTATTTTATATTTGATTTTGCTCTTTAATTATTTGTGTTGCTCAAATTAAGCAAAAGTGTAATAATTAATACTCAAACTGGTTTTGGAACCAAATCCTCATGGAAACGATATTTTATTCATCATTATATTATTTGTTACGGCCCGTGTGCTTGCAATATATGTTAGGTGGCAAACATTTACAAGCAAGCTAATAATCTTTCATTATCGAGAACAATTAATAACAGTTCAATCAATCCATTTTTCTTTTTCAATTTCAACATACAGAAACTCACTTTGCTTTTTAAGTGCACAAAAAATTGATAGGAAAAAGGTGAGCCTTCCAAGAACAAGTCCTAGGTAACTAAAAAATTCAAAATAATAACCAAAAACAACAAAAGCAACTCAAGGCAATTGAGAGACCAAATGAAATCTCTATAGAGAATTTTGCAATCCCAAACACAAGATGCCACAAGAGTTGGTCGATTCTCTTGATAAGTATTAGACAACTCAAAAACTCAAAGTAATAACCAAAAACAATAGAAGTAACTCAAGGCAATTGAGAGACCGAATAGAACCTCTAAAGAGAACTCTAACAATTCCAAACACAAGATGCCATAAAAGTTGGTCAATTCTCTTGATAAGTCGAATACATATTTTAGAAAGAACACAAAGAGCCCTAACAATCTCATAGGAAATTGAAGAGGAATCACACAAAATTCTTTATTCCGAATCTGATTCAAATTCCAGTGGATAAACCATATCTTTAAGGAATCACTTATACCATTAGGAGAAGGAAACTTTTTCTATTTAAGACCCTTTTTAGCTTGCAAGTATAAGTTGATAATGTGGTTCCATTGGAAAGTATTTCTCCTACTTGCTGCTCCTTAGATGTGAGGAATTGCAATTTGATTTCTGGTAGTGGAATATTTGCTAATGTTGCTAGCTTCATGAATGTGGAAGAATTGAGTTTACCTATGGTTAAACATCTCGATACTTATAATATTCAATGGTTGAATGAATTTGGGAATATGATTAATAGGCCTCATCTATGGTCTTTCTCTATTTGGAGATACCATGATAAAGTTCTTCATACTACTATACCTATGCTCGTTGATATGATTATTGGAAATCTATGGAGATTTGAGCAAGATGTTATTATTGATGGGTATATCAAATAGAAATCATTTAAAGTGAAAGTTGTTATTATCACCTTCATTCCATCAAGATTTTATCAATTATGTGAGGATTGTGAAAGAATAAAAAATAAGATTGAATGGAAAAATAAGAGAGGTAAATTTAAGAATGAGAGAAGAAAAGAAAGTAAGGTAAAAGAAAGACTACAGAAAAATGAATAGAGAGAAAAGGAAGTGAGTAAGAAAAAAAAATAAAAGAGTGAAATAGAGAGGAAAGTGGAAAGAATCAAAAGGAATTTTGAGATGTTCCTTGAGAGAAAGCAAGGTTAAGGGTATTTTCACTAACAAACCTACCTTTTCTTTGTTCAGATGTCTTATTTTGTTTTTGCAGAAATTCAAAGATCTTCATTCATCAATCTTTCATATTTAAAATCTACCATCCCCAAGATGGTTAAAAGAGAACATTTTTTATCTGTAAGATTTTCCTTGCTTGCAAAAATATCTTGAAGAGTCAAGAATGACTCCTTTTCAAGAGGAGGAGAATTATGTGAATCTAGAAGACTCTTTCAATGTGGTGCATGTTCATTCTCAAGTGAAAAACATAGCTTTGGATGCTTTGTTAAAAGGGGATCATTTAAACAACTACAAATGCTATTTGAAGCATATTTCGTCACATTGAATGCTCCAAACCCCAATATACTCATGGAGGAGTTAAAAAAAGCCTTAATCTTACTTGTTTGAATTCAAATGCATGCTAAATTGGACAACGCAACAATAGTGACATTCTCAAGAAGTCCCACAAAGATAATCACATTTTCAAAGCCTAAATAAAGAGAGAAGTCCAAGCCCAAAGTTGATTAATGAAGTCATGTGCCTAATTAAATAATTATGTGCTTAAGAGATCATGTGCTTCATTAAAAGTCATATGACAAGAATTTCCAACTTAAAGTATTTTTCGGATTATCTTTTTTACTTGATTTAATTTAATTTAAATTAGATTAAAATATTTTGTGACTTCCAACTTGCATTCTCATGGGCCAAATCTTAAATTTAAATTAGCTTAATTTAAAATATCTAGTAGTATAAGGATTATGAAATTATTTTTTATTTTTTTAGTATTTTCGTTTTTATTTTTAGGATTTTAAATAATTAGTTTTCTTTTTAGGATTTTCTAAGATATTTTTATCCCTAAATATTCTTAGTCATTTTAAGATTTTTTTTCCTATTTAAAGACATTTTTTTTACACATAATTCAAATTAGATTGATTAATTTTCCTAACTAGTGAGATATCACTAATTTTTTTTGTTCTTCTTAAAATACACTCGACTTATCAAGAGTGTAATATACTCTTATAGCGTTTTCCTCTAAATTTCTTAGAATCCTCATATTCTACTAGGTCTCAAAGTTTTTTATCAACTTTCTTTTTGAGTTCATACTTCCACTTTGCAAACAATTCAATTTTCTGGATTTCTAAGGTATTGATTTTCGAGAGTCCACATAAAAAATAGAAGCAAATTATTACTATGTAAACACCATTATTTTTTAAATTTGAGTTTTGGGAGTACAACCAAAACACAAGGATTTTCATTATATCTGATAAGAAATTCGCTATTAACTCAAAATACACCCAAAATTTGGTATCGATATAGATATTAAACCTAAAAAAAAGTGTTTCTCAGGTCTTAAAAGACAATATGCATAACTTTCTTTCCACTCTTCTTTTTTCTATATTTGAAAGAGTCATTCCCCACCAACATTTTGAGAACCTATTTGTCACACCCGATTTTTAATCTTCCAAAAATGAAAAATTAAAATAAAGTAGAGTCACCATCAAAATTTTTAAAAAAAGAATTTTGGAAAACCACTTTTTTTAAAAAAAAACATGATTTACGAAACATAAAGGGTTTAGGAGTCAATTGCGTCATAGAAAATGTGTTAGGTACCCAAAAACACTGGAATGACTACATTAAGTTGATTATGTAAAATCAATATGACCTTAAAATTATTTAAATTGCCTTTATAAAACATGTATAGAGAAACAAGAAAAATAAAATAAAATAAATAGATTTATTTACAAAGATGGACTTGACTTAAAATAAGAGTTTAGGACCTATGTATCCTAATATAGAGATCACAGTCAACGTAGTTCAAGTGTAAAAACCCATATCAATGGGTTTGTGTTTTTTAGGAAAAAAATTATATATCTCTTTTGAAAAACAATTTTTTATGAGTTTGTATTTTCTTTAATTTGTGAAAAATGAATTGTATTTATTTAAGAAAATCATTTTATTTTTATTGGTAAACCTACGGAGATTCTAAAATCTCACTTGATAATTATTTAACTTGTATATATATTAAAGTTCTTAGAACCTCACATCGGATAACCCAAATATATATATATATATATATGAATATATTATGAAATTATTTTTTCTTCTCTCTTTTTTTTAAAGATATATATTTAAACTTCACAAATTTAAGGGAACTTTTATTATTTTGATTTCAAAAATATTTTCCAAGAAGAAAATGTATAATTTGATTAGTATATCAGCAGAGACACAATACAATACACGATAAATTTATTAATCTAAATAATCACGAAGGTTCCAAATATCCCATCGGGCGAATTCTAAAAAACATGTACATAATAAGGAAATATTCACAATTTTATTTACTACGTATGACTTTTGTGTGCCAATGTGCAATCACAAACTCATGTAATCTTAAATATAAAAGAACAAAGTTACTGATATGAAGAGGCAGAAAACCAAAATCATTTTTCTTTCGTGCCTTCACGTCACGGTTATGCCACCAATGAGGATCATCATCCTATACTTGAAAGCTAACAACCCAACTAAGAGAAAAGTATCTCATAAAGCAAGGGATAACAATCTTTGGGCAAAAAAATCATCAACACAATTTGCCGCTAACAAAATCTATACGTTTATATCAATCTGCACACATGAACGGTTGTGGTTCATGACTTGGGTTTTTGGGTATTATATTTCCTTCATGAAAAAAAAAAAAAATTTGCGTGCATGAAATATTAGAGGGCTGGGATCTACAAACAAATTTGAAAACAAAGCTTTTACTAATTTAAATGATTAAAAAGAAGAAGAAGAAGAAGAGACCACTGATTAATACACAGTCAAATACCAGACCATTAGCACAATTCCACATTCGGCCAAATATAAAATTACCACCACCACCAAGGACTACAAAAATCAACCACCATATTTGACGGTTAATTTGGTGTATAAGATCATAGAGCAAATATACTGGTTACAAACGCACCATCCTCCATGGAGAGGTATTCATGGGCTTTAACGATTTGTTTCATGGGTTTCACAAAACACTGAATTTGAAATCTATGAATACAAAGGCAAGAAGAGAAAAATAATAATAAAATAAAATAAAATAAACGAACATACACCTCACAATTATACCTCTACCTATTGTGAACTCTTCATTGATATAAATATTTTATCTCATAGATATTACCAAAACATAAAATTTGAGATCCATGATAAGCAAATTCATAAGAAAAAAAAGGTATTAAATTTTATTTTATCTAAAAGATAACCCATTAGAGAACTCCTAATTATGCAATAAGATAGAATGAATGGTAGAGAGAAAAGGAGAAAGAGGAAAAGAAAGAAAGAAAAGGAAAAATAAATAAACTCCTCCATTACCTCCCCCTTTCACGTACTTCTTCTCTTTTGTTTTTTTTACTCTCTTTTCCACCCTCTCTTTCTTATTCTTTTCTCTTACCCTCTCATCCCCTTTCTTCTTTCTTTGATTTGTTTGTTCTTTGATTCTTATTGATACCTCTCTTCTCATTTTACCTCTATTTATAATGTTAAAAAGTAAATTATTCAATTAATACTCTAAAATAATATAAATTTCTTTTATTATTTTTCTTTGATATTCATATTAAGGTTGATTAATTTGCTTTCTTTTTTTAATTATTAATTTGATATCAAATCTCAATCATTGATTTTTTTTAATTACCTTTTTAGTTTTATAAAATCTCAAAAAGAAGAAATCATAACTCCACAATATATGATAATTTTTTTGGAGATATTATCATTTTTTATTATTTTATCTTAGAAAAATTTCTTATTCATATTTATAAAAAAAAGAACCCGGACAAAATACGATAATTACACTATTTAAAGAGCTTTTCCAAACTGATATGGTTATCACAAAAATCAGCCCTCAATGTCTCATAGAAGCTTGCCATTGCTACTTTGCTTGGTTCTAATTCATCACAGTTGTCTTAGTTCTTGTTTATAGATTTCTACTGTCAGATTTTTTTCTTTTCAATGAAAACATTATATGAACATTTTTTCATGGCTCAAAATTATATAAATGATTCTTTCCAAATATTACGTGCTTTACATGTTATATTTCTATAAGAATACTAAAAACAAAAGCTATTCATATTTGAAAAAAGAAAGTTCTAAATACGATCTCCTATTTCTCTTTTTCTCATCCCAAACATATCCACCACAACTTTGCTCCATCTTCCATTTTATTTTTCACGCTTTTCATATCTTTCAATAAGACAGCTACTTAATGAGGAATAACAGTAAATTTGCATGCACAATACAAGCTCAAGTACAGTTTTGCTTCAAACGTAGAAATTGAAAACTCAAATTCAAATTCTGAAGTGACTAAACACTGGACGGTCTCTTTACCAAACCCTACATTGATTCTTCAGCAAGTTTATTATTAGACTAATTCCTCTTTGCACCCTCAGCTGGGATCTTCACTAACTGATAGCGAAACAACCACTCCACTGCAGTAGCAAAATACCACTTCACCCACACTTCAATTCTTATCCAAGATGGCTCAATCAGATACTTGTCACCCCTACAAGTGCTGTCTACTATGGCCTTTAGCACACTTCTGTAGATTCAACTGGCGGATTCTTCACGTGAATCTATGAAAAGCAATAGTTAGAAATTCAAGTTACTCATGTTGGTTACCATTGAGCCTTGGAAGCATGAACAAAAGTGATACTGATTCATATTTGTTAAAGGAAAGCTTCCCTATGCTGCAGAAACTTCTAACGTGGCTTAAAGTTTTAACCCCACTTGTTGACCACACACTGCACCAGTTATAAATAGGAACAACAACATTAGCCTTATAAATAGGAAGCATGGCAAAAATTTGCACTCTATAAAAGCTGAATCACGTTAATTTTTGTTGTTCATTATTCTTACATCTTTATATTTTATCCTCATTTATCTTGTCATTGGACACTCTGTTTCCAATAGTACTTTCATACTAGATTGTTGCTGAAGTGATGAGTTAAATGTTAATATAACTGTAAAAAATGAACTTGAGAGGGTAACTGCAATACTAGTACTAATTATAGTTTCGTATGTATAGCGAAATGAGAATTATTTTAAAGGCTACCTCTGCTAGAAATTCTGAAGGTATCATTTCTGACTGAACAAACCCAGAAGTCACTATAGTTATCCCAATATCTGAATCAAATTCAGACCTTAATGTTTCAAAGAAGTATATGATTGCTGCTTTGCTTGCCTGAAACTCGTCAAAATTGTAAGCTATAATCTCCCCACAGAAAAGATGATATTCAAAAATGAAAACAATCTTTTTACATTATAGAAGCTCAGCCTTGGAGTGGAGAACCATTCTGCCGTTGAAGAAACCACAACTATCTTTCCTTATATTTCCTCAAGTGTGGAACTGCAAAATGTGTGGCATACACATAACCCCAGAAGTTTATGTCCTGCCAAACCAGCATCATAGAGTCCAACATAGCATCAGCAATAATAATATTCTGAATTCAGTGATCATGAGCATCAAGAATCACCTGTAATTTCAGAAGAACTGCAAGGCAAAGCTAAATAAGGAATTTAGTACCATGATTGGAGGCAGATCAGATAATTTCTCAGAGAATTCTTCAACCATTTTGGCATGAGTGATCCCAGCATTGTTCACCAAATGATCCACTGTTGCACACGTTCAATAATAACAAGTTCCTGATTTCATTACCCATCACGAAATCATACTACACAGAGAGAAAGAGAGTGAGAGGGAGGGAGGGAGAGAGTGATTTACATTGACCAAAATGTTTGATGGTCTCATCAACGAAACGCTGAGAGTCTTGAATATTGGAAACATCAGCAGGAATGATAATAGCATTAGGAGAACCCAGGAGGCGAGCTTTATCAAGGACAGAACGTAGACGATCTTCTCTTCTGGCGACAAGGGCTAAACGGGCCCCCCTTCTCGCATACTCGTAAACCAATTCCTTTTCATGTCAAGATTACATGTAATAAATATTGGAATGCGGATCAAGAAAAAGTCAAAAGGGGCTTTTTATATTTGGAAAAAGATTAGACTTTTGGAAGAGTATTGGAGAATAATGTAACAGACCTCTCTGATTCCTGAAGAGGCTCCGGTGATGAGGACAACTTTGCCGGCGACGGACTCATGGGATGTGCATCTTTTGATGAGTGAAGATAAAAACTTGAACACATAAAGGGGAGGGACAAGTAGAAGCAAGGCCAAGAAAATTGATGGAATAAGTGTTATATTCAGCGAATGCTGTATCAAGTCCATCACTTCTTAGCTGAAAAGCTAGAAGTGAGCAGGGCCAACAGAGATGCTATCACCCGCACGACGACAATTCTCGTATTACCTGGTGCTTGGGTTGACCTGCTGTGGCTTCACCAGCACATCGCGCCGGCCGGAATTCAAAATTTAAAGTCAGAAGAAGTTATTTCTAGATTTGTTTTTTTACCGGGATATTTCTAGATGTTAAAACGATTGAAAATGACAAATTTATTAAAAATAATTGGTGGAATCCTTGAATGTCCATATACAATGCTGGAATTCTTTATATTTACTTAATAAATATATTGATGTGTTTTAAAAAATAAATTATATAAACATTTTTACTATTTTATGCTACACAATCAGTTGCTTTTATTTTCGTCTCCATTTGACTTTTGTTTTTTAATAAACAATCTTGAATCTCCATTTGGCTTCGTAAAGAGAAAGACAAGGTTTTCTTGATTCCTTTTCATAATGTTGTCAATTCTTCCACCGTCACATTGACACTTGTGTTGGAAAGTTGTATACTTGACCATATCAGTGAAAATTACATCACCATAGTAGCCCACTACTTATAATTGCATCCGCAAATTCCATTTACGGTCCAAAATGACCATATCAGTGAAAATTCACAAACCTTTTACTCTTCCTTAAGTTTTGGATTCTGTGATAAATGTAGATTTTCCTCGTTCTTTTCAGATTATTTTTGTCAGTACAACTGTGTCATTTCTCACAAGTAACCCCTGGAATTTAGCCCTCAAATGTATCCATGAAGCTGGTCATTGCTGTTTTGTCTGGTTCAACTCATCATAGACAATTAGACATAACCATCCTTTCCTACAATACACTTGTGGCACCCGAAATGCGAATAATCATTGTACGGTCTCTTGGCCCAATCCTCCATTGATGCTTCTGCTAGTTAATTATTTGACTAATTCCTCCTTGTAGCCTCAGCTGGGATCTTCACTAACTGAAAGTAAAAAATCCACTCCAATGCAGCAGCAGGAAAAAAAACAAAAGAAAACTTCATCCCACTCCAGTTCCTATCCAAGCTGGCTCTATCAGATACATAGTATAAATTATTAATTGAAGGTGTTAATTTGTATTTTAACATAGTATGATTTTTGATTCATTGAATAGAGCAATATATATACGAATTGGTATTGAAAATTGAAACAATATAGATTCAACATATTCACATTAATATACTCTTATATTCATGTAACATTGTATATAAACCAAATACATGGCATCAAGAATGTCAAATTTCTCATAAGCAACTAAGAACCTTATTTTTTGGCCAAATGATATTTATTCCATTCCCAATTCAAACGTTTCATATTCTGCTGCATGATGTCATAACTAAAGATGTGTTTGTTTATTTCTGTCTGAATCCAAACATATCCACCACAACTTTGCTCCTCCTAATACTTTCACGCTGTTCATATATCTTCGTCAGACGGCTATTTAATGAGCAATAACAGTAAATTTGCATGCACCATACGTGCTCAAGCGTACTTTTGATTCAAAAGTAAAACTTTAAAACTCAAATTTAAGTTCTCTAGGGAGTAAACACTAGATGGTCTCTTTACCAAACCCTGCCTTGATGCTTGTGCTAGTTAATTATTTGACTAATTCCTCCTTGCACCCTCAGCTGGGATCTTCACTAACTGAAAGTGGAAACACCACTCCACTACAGCAGCAAAAAACCACTTTACCCACAGCCCAGTTCTCATCCATGATGGTTCAATTAAATACATGTCACCCCTACCAGTGCTGTTTACTATGGCCTTGGCACACCTTTCTGTAGATTCAACTGGTGGCATAGTCTTCATGTGAATCTGTCAGACACAATAATCAGATATTCAAGTCATTCATGAACGTTACCATGAGTCTTGGAAGTACAGAAGTGATGCTTATTGATTTAAAAAAATAAAAACAATTCACTGTGCAGGAGAGACTTTCAATATCATCTAGTGACAATGGTACTCGTTGCGTGTGGCTTAAGTTAGTTTTTAACCCCACTTGTTGAGAAATGAGAATTACTTAAGAGGCTACCTGTGAGAAAAATTGATCGGCTGTCATTTCTGACTTAATAAACCCAGGAGTCACTATAGTTATCCCAATATCAGAACCAAATTCAGCCCTCAATGTCTCAAAGAAGCTTATGGTTGCTGCTTTGCTTGCCTGAAACTCGTCACAGTCATAAGTTACAGTCTTCCCACAGAAAACCTAACATTCAAAAATGAAAACAATCTTATTAATTACATTGTAGAAGCTCATCCTTGGAGTGGGGTACCATCCTGCCGTTGAAGAAATCACAACTATCTTTCCTTTACTTTTCCTTAAGTGTGGAACTGCGAAACGTGTGGCATACACTGAACCCCAGAAGTTTATTGCCTACCAGATCAAACATTACAAAGTCCAACATAACGCTTGCAATTGTAATGTTCCACAAATGCAGTGAACATGAATTGATTAAATTCAAAGGAAATGCTAATATTAGGTAATACAGTACCATGATTGGAGCCAAATCAGAGAAATTCACGAGGAATTCTTCAAATAATTTGACTTGAATAATCCCAGCATTGTTCACCAAATGATCCACTGATGTACAAATTCAATTGAAATCAGCTTTTATTTTTTTAGATGTGCAGCATCAAAAGAGTTTTGGTTTGGAATTGGTCTTAGTCAAAACATGTTGTGATCAAAGTAATGTTTCTTAGTTTTTGTATCGAAAGCTACAAAATTCCATTTATAATAGGAAACCAAACAAAATGTGATGTGAACTGTGAACTATATACACATCTAATATGAATCTATCAAATTTAACATGGTTGAAATATTACTATTATTTTCGTAAAATTTTTAACATTTTTTTATTTTGAAGAGATTTGTATACAAAATGATACTGATCTTCCACCAATGGACATGGAATTATAAAAAATAATACTTAATTAAAAAATATAAAATTAAAATATAACGTGAACGATCATAATAAAAAATGAGAATACTGAGAAAAGAAATCATAGTTACATTGGCCAAAGTGGTTGATGGTCTTGTCAATGAAACGCTGAGAGTCTTGAATATTGGACACATCAGCAGGAATGATAATAGCATCAGGGGAACCAAGGAGGCGAGCTTTATCAAGGACAGAACGTAGACGATCTTCTCTTCTGGCGACAAGGGCTAAACGAGCCCCTCTTCTCGCATACTCGTAAGCCAATTCCTTTTCATGTCAAGATTACATGTAATATTGGAATATTAGTGATTTATATTTGGTATAAGATTAGACTCTTGGAATATTGAAAGAAGGGAGAATACTGAAACAAACCTCGCCAATTCCTGAAGAGGCTCCGGTGATGAGGACAACTTTGCCGGCGACGGATTCATGGGGTTTGCATCTTTTGACGAGTGAAGATAGAAACTTGAACACATAAAAGAGAGGGACAAGCAGAAGCAAGGCCAAGAAAGTAGACGGAATAAGTGTTAAATTCAGCAAATCATGTATCCAATCCATTACTTCTTACGCTGAAAAGCTAAATGTGAAAACGGCCAACAGATACTATCAACCCGACAGCAGTTCTTGAATCATCCGATGCAGGGGTTGATACAAAAGGAACCTTATAAGTTAGAGACACTTTTTCCCTAAATATATGTAATGTATGCTGCCGAAAGTCTCAAGAACGACAGCGGAATCTATGAATATGTTTGAGGCAATGGAGATATAGCCGTCTATGTGATTGAAAACTATTGTTTTTTTCATGTTGTCGGACAAATAAAATCGATGGAAAAACATAGGGATTAACCAAGAACGTCACGCATCCCAAGGTCTATTATTTTGAGCCATCTACCAGCAACACTCCAGATCTTTCTGGTACAAAAACTCAGTGGCCTTATTGTAGCAAGCTACTCCTCCCCCATATACTATATAAAAGATTTTTTATCTTATTACTAAATATAAGATTCTTTATAATATATAAGATAGTATTTATTATATATTTTAAAAAAATATTCCTATTTAATATATATAAAGAGAAAGAAAAAGAAATTAAATAAGGGTAGTTTTAAAAAAAATATTGAGATTTTCAGAGAAATCGAGGTAGTTAATTAGTTTTAATTCCAATTCTTAATCCACGTAATTCGGTTAAAATGATCTTATATTAAGGGCCAGAAGGAGTGTATAATACTTCCTCCAGTCCTATATATAAGACCTTTTGCACTGATACTAAATATAAGATCATTTACAATATATAAGGTAGTATTTATTATACATTTTTAAAAAAATGTCCCTATTTAATGTATACAAAGAGAAAGAGAGAGAGATTAAATACGGGTAGTTTTGGAAAAATGTTGGAATTTTCGGAAAAATCAAGGTAGTTAATTAATTTTAATTCCAATTCTTAATCAGCGTGATTCGGTTAAAAGGGTTTCATATTAAGGATCAGAGGTAGTATTTAGAGAGACTATGCTCAAGCTTAGTCTGTTTTTTACTTTTTTCTTCATCTACATTCTCCTCTTTTATTACTTCTTCCATAAGTTAAGTAATATAGTGAGCTAAGGCAAAGATATGCACAGAGAAATCTTCAAAGAATTTGTGAGAAAATTTTCAAAATATAAAGATGTCTTTTAAAGGATTCATGAATTAATAATAACTCTTGAGATAATTCATGAAAAATCACAAGATTTATGAAATATGAAAAAAAGTGACTTTTACCTATATTCATGAATCATTACAATGTATATACATTAATCATATGAAAGGATATGACTTTTGTCTTGATTCATGAATCAATACAATGTACATACATTGATTAATGTATATGTCCTTTTATTGAAAGAGTCATATTGCTTCAGGAGGTGCCTTCTCATTCCCTATAAATAGTCCACAATCTTTCATCATTCGATGATTCCAATTTTCATTCATCTACACTTGTTTCAACATATACAAACTTAGTTGTCTTTATCTTTAGTGCACAAAGGATAAAAAATAAATTATCACTTTGTAAAAGCCATTGTTGTCTAGACTTGAGTTTTAGAAATACAGCACCTACTCAAGGGTCTTCACTGTATCCTACAGGAAATTTGTCACTAACCCAAGTTATAGCCAAGATTTGGAAATTGATAGGGCGAATTAAGCCTAAAGAAAAGTGTTGTCCATGCCTTGAAGACTTGTGCATAACCTTTTCTCCAATCTCTTTTTCTTTTATACTTCAAAGTTCCATCCCTTCTAACAATCTTTAGGCTTAAATTTTTCGTTGAATTCAAATGACTTCTTTGAAAGATTTGACTACAAATTTTGTGAAATTGGAGAGGTTCAAATGAGGCAATTTTCTGAGATGGCAGAAGAAGATAAAGTTTCTACTCACTACTTTAAAAGTGACTTATGTTCTCACCACTCTCAAGCCAAAAGAAAGAGAAGGAGAAACTATGGCCGATGTTAGAGAAAGGCAAAAATGGGAAAATGATGATTACATCTGCACTGGACACATTCTTAATGGACTTGGTGATTTCCTTTTCGATGTTTATCAAGAGTACTTAACCTCTGCAAAGGAACTACGGGAGAAACTAGAGGCAAGGTACATGCAAGAGGTTGCAACAAGTAAGAAATTTCTTGTTACTTATTTCAATAATTATAAAATGATTGATGGAAAATCTATTATGGAACAATTACATGAAATTGAACATATTTTGAATAATTTCAAACAATATAACATGCATATGGATGAAAGCATCATTGTCTCCTCAATCATAGACAAACCACTCTCTTCATGGAAAAACTTCAGAAAGAGTCTTGAGCATAAAAAAGAAGATATTTCTCTTGAGCAACTGGGGAATCATCTTCGTTTAGAATAGGAGTATCGTAAATAAGATGATACTAAAAACACCAATGCTCATGAGAAAGTACATGTGGTAGAGGGAGGGCAATCAAACAAGATTTGTAAGAAAAGATGAAAGGAAAAGGATGAATTTCATGGACAAAATGACCATAAGAACAAGAAAAAGAAGGGTAAATGTTACTTTTGTAGGAAGATTGATCATTACAAGAAAGAATGTCGTTTTTTTCAAAAAGAAGAAAGAAAGCAATTCTTCATCAAAAGACAATCTTGTGGTTATTATTTTTGAGATCAACATGGTTGAAAATAATGAATCATGATGGGTGAATTCTGGAGCAACTTGTCATGTGTGCAAGAACAAGGATCTCTTCAAGACATTCAAGGGAGAAGATGAAAATGTGCTCTGCATGGGAAATGCATCAAGTGTCCAAGTTAAAGGTAAAGGGACTATGGAAATTGAATTCACTTCCAGAAAAACTCTTACTTTAACAGATGTATGTTATATACCAGATGTTAGAAAGAATTTAATTTTTGTACCCTTACTTAATAAGTTTGGGTTTAAGTCTGTTTTTTAGGGAGATAAGTTTATTCTATCTAAGGGAAAAATCTTTGTAGGCAAAGGTTATTTATATGGGAATATGTTCAAATATAATGTTGCTAAAATTAATAGTAATGTTTTCAATTGTGTTTATATCGTTGACTCTTGTGATTTGTGGCATTATTGTTTAGGTCATATTAATTTTGACAAATTAAATAGCATGATGAATCTTGACTTAATTCCAAAATCTACTAGAAATCATGACTCTTGCACCACTTGTATATTGACAAAAATAACTAGAAAACCTTTCCCTAGAATAGAAAGAAGTTCTAAAATGTTAGATTTGATTCATTCTGATGTTTGTGATTTGCATGGTTGGCCCACTATGAGTGGTAAAAAGTTTTTTGTGACTTTTATTGATGATTGTATTAGATATTGTTATGTATATTTAATACATTCAAAGGATAAAGTCTTAGAAAAATTTAAGATTTTTAAAACTGAAGTAGAATTGCAATGTGAAATTTTTATTAAATATTTAAGGACCGATAAAGGAGGAGAATACTATAATCCAAAATATTGAGTCTATTGGTATAGTACATCAAGTAACTGCTCCTTATTCCCTGCAACAAAATGGAATAGTCGAAAGGAAGAATAGGGTTCTAATAGAAATGGTAAATGTCATGTTATCTTGCTCTAGTGTGGCCATTGGGTATTGGGGTAAAACAACGTTAACTGCTTGCTATATATTAAATATGATTCCTAATAAAAGGGACAAGATAACCCCATATGAACTCTGGAAGAAAAGGAAACCCAATCTTAATTACCTTAAGGTTTGAGATTGTAGGGCAATAGTTAAAGTTCTAGAACCTAAAAGGAAGAAATTGGATGAAAGAGGAGTTGAATGTATCTTCTTGGGATATGCTGAAAATAGTAAGGCATATCAATTCTTGGTGATTGAACCAAGTAATTTATATCCCATAAATAAAGTCATTGAATCAAGGGATGCGATTTTTCAAGATAGGTTTAACTCAGTCACAAGACCCAAGGAAATTTCTCAAACTAATGAGAAATTTATTCCGAAAGATAAAATTTCGGATGATAATTCATTGGAACAAAATGAATATAAAAGGAGTAAAAGGGTTAGGAAAGCAAAAACCTATGGTCCAGACTTCTTCATGTTCCTTGTTGAGGGAACAAGAGAAGGAATTGAAAGTCATATTTGTTTTAATATGGAAGGAGACCTTAAAACATTTGAAGAGGCTATGAAATCTCAAGATGCAATTTTTTGGAAAGAAGCTATACAAAAATGGATTCAATTATGGGAAATAAAACTTGGAAATTAGTAGACCTCCCACCTGGTTCTAAACCTATTGGCTGTAAGTGGATTTTCAAAAAGAAATTAAAAGTAGATGGATCCATAGATAAATTTAAAGTAAGGTTAGTTGCTAAAGGATTTAAACAAAAAGAAGGGATAGACTATTTTGACACATATGCACTAGTTGCGAGAATTTCTACTATTAGAGTGCTTATTGTACTTGCTTCAATATACAATCTTGTTATCCATCAAGTGGATGTTAAGACAGCTTTCCTTAATGGAGAATTGGAAGAAAAGATGTATATGACACAACTTGAAGGGTTTGTGGTTCTTGGTAAAGAACACAAAGTGTGTAAATTAATAAAATCTCTTTATAGACTTAAGCAAGCTCCTAAGCAATGGCACAAAAAATTTGATGAAGTAGTTCTAACTAATGGGTTTAAAATCAATGCATCTGACAAGTGTGTTTATAGTAGATTTAATAATGGAAAAGGTGTCATTATTTGTTTGTATGTAGATGATATGTTAATCTTCGGTACTAGTTTAGACAAGGTAGAGAATACAAAGAAATTTTTACATGATAACTTTGACATGAAAGATATGGGAGAGGCAGATGTCATCATAGTAATTAGAATCACAAGGGATAACAATTGTATTTGTTTGTCTCAATCACATTACACTAAGAAAATATTGAAGAAATTTAATTATTTTAATTGTTGTCCTATATCTACACCATTTGATTCTAATTTGAAGTTAAAACCAAATCAAAATTGTCTAGTGAGACAACTTGATTATGTAAAAGCAATTGGATGCCTGATGTATGCTATGACGTGTACAAGACCAGATATAACTTATGCTGTGGGAAGGTTAAGTAGATACACAAGCAATCCAAGTAAAGAACATTGGCATGCTTTTCATAGAGTACTGAAGTACTTGAAAGGAACAAGTCACTATAGTTTAACCTATAGTGGTAATCCTTCAATTTTAGAAGGATATACAGATGCTAGTTGGGTCAATTACTCAGAGGACCATGCTTCCATAAGTGGATGGGTCTACACTTTTGGTGGGGGTGCTGTTTCTTGGGGATCAAAGAAACATACATGTATTGCAGATTCCATCATGGCATCTGAATTCATAGCATTAGCTGCAAGTAGTAAGGAAGCAAATTGGCTTAGAAACTTATTACTTGAAATTCCTATATGGCCCAAGCCAATGGCACCAATATCTATCAATTGTGATAGTCAATCTACTCTTTCAAAGACTTATAACCAAGTTTATAATGAAAAGTTGCGACACATTGGAATAAGACATAACTATGTGAAAGATTTGATTGTGAATAGGGTAATTTCTATTAGTTATATAAAGTCTAAGTTAAATCTTGCAGATCCTTTGACGAAAGGGCTGACAAGGCATATGGTGTTGAAAACATCATTGGGGATGGGATTAAAGCCCATTAAATCATAATCACCAATGGTGGAAACCCTACTCACACTTGATTAATGTCAAGTCTTGAGTTCAAATGTGAGAGTACACTATTAGAGTGATTGCAAGTACATGAAATATTATCTATTCATCCCAAGGTTGAAAAGTACTTAGTTACTATGGATTTAAAGGAAGACTAAGCTTTAACTCTTAATAGATCTGTAAGCATATATTTGTTGGAGTACTTATCATGGTGTTACTTTTGACAGAGTCTACCTATATCTGAGTGAAGTGGGGACGCTTGAGGGAGTCCAAGGGCTTGACTCTCAAACTCTCATGAAAAGGATATAAGACATAAGGTCATATTAAAAAGTGTCTACTAAGATTGGCATACAATGGTTCGAGATCTTATGCGCAAGTCATGCACGTCTGTTTAAATGGATTAATTGGTTCAAAGTTTGTCTATCATATTAATTAGGATGAGTGAAACCGTGTCTTACTAAGTAACGATTCAAGTCTTTAAGATACCTTTGCCGAAAACATGAGATTTCCGAAGTGATTAGAGTTTGTTATTTAAAAAAAAATTATTCATTTTGAAAATGGTGGGGGATTGTGAGAAAATTTTCAAAATAAAAAGATGTCTTTTAAAGGATTCATGAATTAATAATAACTCTTGAGATAATTCATGAAAAATCACAAGATTCATGAAATATGAAAAGAAGTGACTTTTACCTATATTCATGAATCATTACAATGTATATACATTAATCATATGAAAGGATATGACTTTTGTCTTGATTCATGAATCAATACAATGTACATACATTGATTAATGTATATGTCCTTTTATTGAAAGAGTCATATTGCTTCAGGAGGTGCCTTCTCATTCCCTATAAATAGTCCACAATCTTTCATCATTCGATGATTCCAATTTTTATTCATCCACACTTGTTTCAACATATACAAACTTAGTTGCCTTTATCTTTAGTGCACAAAGGATAAAAAATAAATTATCACTTTGTAAAAGCCATTGTTGTCTAGACTTGAGTTTTAGAAATACAGCACCTACTCAAAGGTCTTCACTGTATCCTACAGGAAATTTGTCACTAACCCAAGTTATAGCCAAGATTTGGAAATTAGTGGGGGTGAATTAAGATTAAAGGGAAGTGTTATTCACGCCTCGAAGACTTGTACACAATCTTTTCTCCAATCTCATTTTCTTTTACACTTCGATGATCCATCCCTACTAACAGAATTTGACTTGACTAATGGCAATTGTTCACCAAATGATCCACTGATGCAGAGTAGGACACTAGTAACCAGTTCATTGTTACATAGATCTTTAGGATCACAAGAGTAGTTGAGAATGTTGAATATTGGAAAAATCAGCGGAAATGATAGTAGCATCTGGGGAACCCAAGCGTAGAGCTTTATCAAGAACCGCACGCAGACGATCCTCTCTCCTGGCTACCAGGGCTGAACAAGCCCCTCTTCTCGCGTACTCGTAAACCAAAGCCTTTTCACAAACACCATTCATTCAATTCAAAGTTGCATAACGTTACATGCAATGTAATTGCGGATCAAAAATCAAAAGGACGCCTTTAAAATTTGAAGAAAGACTAGGAAGACATTTGGAAGAGGGAATTGTTGGGGAAAAAGAAAACACGGTTACAGATTACCCAAATAAAAAAGTGTAATTTTGCGGCTAGACGTGAAGGATTCAGAGTCCTATTATTCTAATAAAAAAAATTCGATAAAACCACGTGGGGAGGAAAGAAATCAGGTCAGAAAATTTTATCATATCAGTTTAAGTGAGAATACACCCGAAGCACCTCAGGCCACACCAGCTCCTCCCACGCACAGCTCATTTTGTGCCATTATTAGCACCCATCTCTTCTCAACGCACTTTCCTTCAATTTTGTGTCATAATAATAATTTAATCACTAGAAATGTATGATTAAATTTTAAGAACTTTTAACTCATTACTCATTAATTAATGTTTATCAACACTTATTCTAAACGATAAGACTTATTACCTTTCCTATGTGTACTTACTAATGGGAAGTTCTCAGTTTTCTTATCAACGAAGTATTTTGTGGACGAGAACTTTCATACACATAAATCAGAATTTCATGATCAAACCATACTATAGGTATTCCTATTTTCTGCTATCAAAAATAGAATCAGAAACTAAAACCATATCTTTATGGTCTCAATAAGTGAAACTCTAACAGTAAGCATCAACTAAAAAAGCTTGCTGTTCTTCCACCATGTGTCAAACTCAGTCTGAGTAGCTGCTACATTGTAAAAGGCTAAGCTCAAGCTTCCTCTGCTCGTTCACTCTCGCAATGAAATCATCAGCCCTTTTGTTCAATTCATCAGAATCAGATGCCAAACCCAGTTCACCTTCTCCTTCTTCTTCATCTGCATTCTCCTCTTCTACTTCTTCCCCTCTCATATCCACATATTCTGAAACTTGTTCCTCCAGTTCTCTAGCTTTGATGAACTCGGAAGTTGGAATTTGGGGCCTTTGGATTTGTCTCTCGACTCTGCTCTTGATGAACTCGTCATAGTAAACATCAGAAGTTGAAGAAGAGGATTTTGAAGAGAAGACTCTGGAGCTTACTATAAGGACAAGAATGATGAGGTTACCTAGGATGAATAAGAACTTTGAGCCCAACAAGACTGAAACAAAACTTGGGACACATACAATGAAAAACTCTCTCAACAGAGAGGCAAAGTAAGGCAGGAAAAAAGGGATACAACAAAACAGAATGCAAGTCAAAGCAGTCAAGGAATAGAAATACAAATTATCCAGAAACTGATGCATCTTGTATATCTTCATGGCTTGAATCTTCTTGATCTGGGTAGGATCCATTGAGCTCAAGTTAGCTTTTTTTCCCTCAAAGAGGGTTTTGAGTTAGAGAATATAGGGAAGAGTTAATCTGACTGAACTTAGAGCATGAGAAATACAGAGTGATATATAGATTCGAGAAAGAGGTTTTGATTGGTCAAAATGTCCACATGCTTCTTTATCAATTATTATCACTGTATATATATTTTTTAAAAGCATGACTAACTTTCTATAAAGCCACGGGACATGGTGGCGTGGCGTTTTGTAGGCCCTTTTTCTCTTTGAAATTTTAATTATTTACCCTCCATCTCTGCTAAGTGCTAGCTACTCAGTCCTGTTTTGCTTTCATCTCATTGTTCTAGTGTGAATACGCTAAGACGATCGGCCAAAATACTCCAAATTGATTCTCTGATTGTGATCCTACATCAATGTGACGTTGATGCTGTGTACAACAGTATTATCCCCATACTCTGTTCAGAGCAACGGGGCCACAAGAAAAGAAGGATAACTTCACATTTTTCCTTTTGCGATAGTACGACAAGTGAAGTGGGATGGAATTTCATTAAAGGAACTCTCAAGCTTTTTTCTTTTGGATGTCTATCTTATAGCAGAAGGCTCATTGTCGAGTGGGGCAGAGTTGAAAGTGGCTATTGGAATATGTATCCATGGCAATGCCAGAGAAGAAACATGCTTATGCTCATGGAAACTACAGTAGCTGATGAAGACTCGGTTATAAGAATAACTCAAAGTAAACTGATGAGGGAATTATGTAATTAGCAACTTGACAAGAAGACAATTTATGGAGGTTTCTCTTCTTTTTCGGTAAAGATAACTTTCAAACAGTTGTTGGGCTATTCAAGCTCACAAATCATGCAAAGTAAAACTTTCATTGTTTTGCAAGATGCACAGAAATCACAGAAAGCCTTGAACTGTAATGAAAGCTCTGGCACAAGCATTATGAATTAAACAATATTATTAAGATAAGTTAAACCTGAGGACGTAGAAAACAATACAATATCAGCAACAAGTGTGGGATTAATTACTTCGAAAAATTGGTCATGTGATTAGCTTTAGTAGTCAGGCTCTGAGATACGTGATAGGGCGACTTTATTTTATAGTGTTCTGCAAAAGTTGCCAAAAAGCAAAAAGCAACTTGTTTGGTCGGTGTAAGGGCCCTCCCTTACTAGGCAGGAAAACCAAAGACCTTTGACAAAGAAACTATAGGACAAAAACATTAAAGTTTTGGAGATCAATCATGTCGAAAACGTCCTCGGTAAAAAAAAAAAAAATCGTGTCGAAAACGTCGTACTTTGAAAACAAAAAACAGTGGCCAAAAAAAATATTGCAGCAGAATAACTACTTTTGCTTAGGGAAAATTGTGAGATTTCCTCATTCCTAAACCCTAAACTATCGTTGCTTTTGTCAAGTATTTGAAACTTTATTTATAAGATATTTGGATATAGTTAAATATAAAAAATTAAAATTTTATGGATTAAGTATTAACTGTTGATGAGTACAGAAGCTATTTTATTGTCCAATGATGTTATGCCACGTAGCATTTAGTAATATTATTTTATTCAGTATATGCATTTATTAAATTGGTTTAATTGTTATTATAACAAAAATTAATTGATGATAAAGGACTTATTGATAAAAGTAAAATCTATTTTAATGATTGAAAAGGAATTAAAAAGATGTCCTTAGTGAAAATAAATAAATATTTTTTTCATTATGTCTTGCAATACTGCCTTGTGAACGTTCTTGGTTTTTCTAGAGTGAGGATGATGGGTATCGGTGCCTTAATTATTGGGGAGAACGAGATGGACGGCACTCAACAATTGTGTTATTTCCTCTTGCATTTCGCTTTTTTCTCAAGTTTCTTCCTTCTTCATTCTCTTCGTTTTCCCTCAATATATAACATCTCCAAGCATGAACAGATCAAAGGTTCAAGGAATAAAGCTAAACGTAGCTGTGGTCCTCATAATTTCAAAGCATTGAGAGAATGGAGTGGAAAATATACACAAAAGACAACAGTGGACCAATACAATTCAAATAATAGAGTCGGAGATTGGGCGAATCTTCATTCATTGATGGTTGTGTTGTCTTCCACTTTATATGAAAACTAACAGCACTCTACTTTAATCCTTCGTTTCTTTTGTCGTCTACCAAATTTATTGCACCGAACAGAAGTGTTTGCATCATAAAAGTAAAATATTTATTTCTTAATTAAGTTCAGCAGCATATATTTAGAGAAGGTGGACTCATCGGCTTATTGGAAACAGTCTACACTAAGTCTATCTTCTTCTTCTGGGGTCAGGACATAAAATATTGAGCAAGAAGCTAATGAGATTAGCGTTCATGAGTGCGTTGGAAATTACATTACATTACATACATGATACAGAATAAAGATGGAGTGTCGCACCCGGAAAAATGCGACGGAAGGAAAAAAGAGAACAAATCTAGTTTTCGAATGAAAACCGACTTATAAGGAATCGCCACCAAAATTTTAAGAAAAAATCTTGGGAAACCGAATTGAAGAGGAAAAGGATGGTCTACACAAGTAAAGTTGGATTCGAGAGTCGATTGTGTGTGGGAAGGTGTTATGCAACCCCACAACACCCGTTCTTATGAATGGTTACCTTACGTTGATTGTGTAAGTTAATGTGGCTTTAAAAAATATTTTGGTTTTCCTTTTATTATTCACATGCAAGAATAAAGATAGAGAAGAATTTAAGAAAATTTGCAAAACTTGGACAATAGAATAAGAAAGATAATTTAACTTAGAAATAAAGGGGGTTTAGAGAAAAAAATGAGGAAAATAAATTCAAGAAAATAAATTGAAAAATAAAATAAAGAAAGTAAATTAAATTAGGATTGGGAATATTTAAGCAAAATGGGGGAAAGGAATTAAGAAAATAAATTGAGAAACATTTATTAAATTAAGGAAAAAACACCAAATAGATAAGAAAATATTTATTTATTTACAAAGGCGAACTTGACCCAGGATCAGAGCCTGGGGCCTATGTACCCTGCGATGGGGATCAAAGTCCACGTAGTTCAGGATTAGAAATGCGTGTCTATTGGTTGATATATTTTTTTAATTTTTGTAATAAGAGAAAGTTAATGGAAAATAATTTAAATTTTTGTAAACCAAACAATTTTCTGAGATTGAGTTGGTGTGTTTTAATTTGTAAAAATATAGTTTAATTCCATTCTCTTATTCTCATTCTATTTCGTTTGAAAATGTACACTTTTTATTTTTCTTTAATTTTGGAAACGCATTTAACTTTTGAAAAACCATTGTATTTTATTATTATTTTTTTTATTCTTTTTGAAAATTTTTCCTACTAAAGAAAATCAATTTACCTGTTGCAAACTCACCGTCATGCCCGATAGATCGATTCCTTAATTACCTGTAGAAGTTCTAAACCTCACGGCATAAAAAGTTTATTACATAAGTAAAGCAAGAATTTAGAAAATTCGCTCATTTTGAGATACTAATTTTGTTATAAAATTGGGAAGAAACTTGTTATTTTATCAAAATTTATTTATTTATTTATATATTATTATTATTATTATTTTATATAATTATTTTCTCAAGAATGTTATATAATTGATGCATCTACGTTGATTCGCAATCTCACGCGATAACCCAATAAACTTGCATACCTGCGCAAGTTCCAAAAACTCACGTGGTGTAGCTGTTAAGTTGGTTATTTCTATTATATGGGAAGAAACAAATATTATTTAAGTAAAGTATTTCATGACACATATATGTTATATTGCAAAGTCATATAGCACATAGCTGTTTATTTTTTCGCGGACTTGCAGACTCAACGTGATTAATGGAGACACCCACGTGAGTTGAAAAAACCTCACAGGACGTAATTACATAGATAATTATTTTATTTATTCACTTTACTACCTTTCATTTATTTATTAAGAAAAAAAATTTTAGGCGCCAAAAATTGCTTGGACTTACCATGTGATCCCTTGTTATGGGCTTATGATGACAGGCTCATACCAAGACAAAAACAAAAACAAACAAAAAACAACAACAAACAAAACAAAAAATAAATACAAATAATAAATAAATACTTGTAGCAGGCCTCTCCAAGGCTCATAGGAAAAAACCATCAAGCTATTCATGACAAAACTCTTAAAGCCCAATCCATAAGAAGAACCAAACTCCCCTAATGGCTTTTCACTGCTGGGCCCAAGAGGAAACAGATCAGATCTCACAAGGCCCATGAGAAGACAAAGCTGAAAACGCAGAACCGAGAATGCACAGGATCCCTCAAGACATGATCTTTCAACTCACAAATCTCTGCCTAACAGTTAACCTCATTTCTATAATTACCGCCTTGTTTCTTACCAACTTTAGACACACAATTTGCCATTGGGTTCCCGTAACACATGGAGCCACGCTTTCCTAATCCAGTTGGATATGAGGTCTAGGGGCTCAAACAATGATCAATGAACAAAGTAACAAGTAGGGCAACGTTCTCTCACAAACAAGCTCGAATGACCCAATTCACAGTTATGATTTTCCAAGCTAACAAAATCAACAAGATTTATATAAATCATTCAAAAGACAGTATGAATAATCTGAACCCAGGATTCCCAAAGCTCATAAATAAATTGGAGGAACTCAGAAAATCAACATTCATCGAAATAAATGGCCTAATCTAGACAAGAATTACCTAATCCTAAATCTCTACCAAGAAACCTGTGTCTCATGTGTGGCAATCAAAAACAAAGTGCTAACCGAAAACCACACAAGAATTTCCAGCACCAGGGCCCTAATCAATGATACCAGAATTGTCTAAGCATGCATTCTTGAGAAGGGACGGAATTCCTTCGACTCAACAACTCAGTATTTACAGGACAGACCCTGGATTTAGCAAATTTTTAACAAAATCCGAAATTGAAACAGCAAATTTTACCGAAACCGGATCTCTGCAACTCGGTGGTCAGTGGCTCGAGCTCGGTCCTCAGGCTTCGTCCGCCCTCGCTCTGGCAGCTCCCTCTCCCTCTCTCGGTCTCAATCCCTTGGCTTGCTCTTTCCCTTCTCTTCTTGAAGATTCCCGTCCTAAGCGTTTCTTAGCTTCCCCAAGATTTCACTCCAATGCTCTGCCTCTCTCTGTCTCTGCTACAGCTCTCCTCACCGCAAATTCCTCTCAATCTCACGGCCCCCTCTGTTGTTTGGTTCCCCTAGCTCCCTCTCGCTCTCGGTTTTTTCTCCTTCCCCATAGAAAATCCGCCCCTCTTTTCTGGCCCCCCATGCTCTTGCTCTCGGCCCCTTTTATAGAGCTCCCGTGGTTGAAAAGAGAGGAGTTCCCGAGCGTGTGGTCTTCGATTTTCCTTTTCGTGCACGCCTCCTTGGTTCCCTCTATTTTTCGCAGCCACATTTCCTATCTTCGCGATTGCTCCCTCTGCTTTTTCTTCCTTGGCCTGCCTCTACTTCCTCGCCCAGACTGCTTTTCTTTCTTTTGGTCTGCGGCTTCCTCGGTTTCTTTTCTCCCTCTGCTTCACGCTTCTCCGTCAATTTCTTTTCTTCAGTCTTTTTAATCTCTGGTCTCCTGCAGCTTTTCCCTCGCAGCCATGTCTCCTGCAGCTTTCCCTGTGACTCCCTCCAGCTCTGTGTCTCCTGCAGCTTCCTCTGTGTCCCTCTTCATTTTCATGCAACTGAGCCCTAGTTAGGGCTCAGTGCGAGTGGCTTCGTGGACTTGAAATGCTGGAGCCCAGCATTTCAAGTCCAGCACTCTGTAAGCCCAGCACACACTTTTTTTTTTTAACACTTGGTCTTGTGAGCTTGAAATACTGGGCTGCATTTTAAGCTCAGTATTTTGAACCCCAGAGCATTCACTTTTTTTTTGTGTTTTTTTTTCTCTTCTTATTTTTCATTACTATATTTATTTTCATCTTCTTTCTTTGTTTTTTTTTTAATCATCATCATTACCTATACATATATTTTTAGATAAGTTTGCATAAAAAAAATTTCTTTTTTTTTATTTTTATTTTTGTTTTTCCTTTTCTCTTTATTCTTCATATTTATATATTATTTTGTCATTATCATTATTATTTTTTATTATTATTATTTTTCCTATACCGGACAAAATAGAATGTTCACATGGAGGGTTAATAAATTCATCAAAAGTCATAACTTCAACAATGTATTAGAACAAAGCAAAGGCAAAGCTGAAGAAGAGGCAAGAGATTGGATCACTGCCCGGCTGCTTCAGTAAGCCTCCTGATCCCCCTGTATGCACAATAGCATCACATATCAATATGATTAACTAATATTAGTAAATCACAACTGGTATACATGCATTTTTGGAGTTTGAAAACGTAAATGCATGCCATGAACTCACTTTCTTGGGGGTAATGAACTCCCGAAATTCTTGGCCTTGCCACCGTTGGGCGACCTGTGGTGGTGCTCTCTCCCAGTCAAATATTTCCTGATATGTTCTCTCACAAACCTTTCATACAAGAATGCAGCCCCTTTGAACTGTGGCAGAACCGGCCATGCCACCAACAGCAACTTTACATCGTACCAAAATGGTATCCTACATATTTCGTATATATGACTCACACGTCAGAATACACACACACACACAAATAACCTCTAAATTTATTCAGCGAGCTCAGAAAAAAAAGAGACCGACCACTCTAGAAGTGGCTGCAGAACCATTTCAGTAAGGGTGAGGAAGGAGTATAGGATCCAATAAGCAAGCCACTGCTCATCATCCAGCTTCGACGTGCTTTCTATGGCTACCACCGATGCATACCTTAGCATATAAACAGATAACCCAACACACCATGACCAACCCACGGATTTATATATATATGGAGCAAGATACTAAGGTAAAGTTGTAGGAGTTTTAGAAACTTACAAAGGGTATAACAACATCAAAACCGGCCTGCAAATTAAACACAAATATTCGGGGTAAGGTATTGCATCTCGAGATTTTCAACGATAAAGAGTAAAACTATCAAAATGAAAAGAGAGAGATGGAAATGGTTGGATACCCGGCAAGAGAATGAAGCTGGGCGAGCAGGGTCCAGAACTTGCCCATCTCGATCGAGACCGAACAGAAAGAAGGTAATACAAAGAAAAACGACAAATCAAAGAGTAAAGTGAAAGTGGGGATCAGTAACGATTGAAAAACGTTTGAGAGCTAAGTAACGAGTTCAAGTGTGGGCCTGTGGGGTAGTGTGGATTTATATCAAAGGATGGAGAGGAGGCCACGTGGGAACAGATGAGCAAGTATCGGATTCTGCCCTTAACGTGCCCTTCATCCTCACCGTCTCCTTACATATTATAACCTCCCAAGCTTCTGTACCCAAAGTACAAGCCACGTGTTCACGCTTCCGGACTAATCCAGGTCGGTGACATGTGTCGCCACTTGGACTCATCTATTGACCATGAGCAGGCCCTGGGGCGGCTTTCCTTCTCATGAAAAACAAACCCATATTTGCAAGCCCAAATGTCGAGGAATTATTTCACGGGTACTAAAAACCAAGAACAAAAATGATGAGTGACATTAAGTTGAGAGTCAGATAACCTAAACAAAACTTTACCCTTTAATTTTTTTTTTAATAGCTATCTCTTACTTTTCTTCCACTCCTGAACTACCCTTATTGTTTTTCGGAAGTGTTCAATTTTTGTAACAGCAGCACGCTATGCCATGATTTCCAGCGTCTATGCATATAAATTAGAAACCTACGTGAGAGCCCACGCAAATCAACACCCACCCAAATAATCCTCTTCGATTCTTGCGTGCAAGCTAACGAAGGACGGAAGGAGGGCGTCTCCTTATTTCCACAACATGATGCCCTCCTTAAATACTAAATTATCACCAATATAATACGAACAGAAAGCTCCCTTTTCTTCCTTCTTTAATCTTTGAGTTAACCCTTTTCAATCTTTCTCAACGAGTAGTTACACCAGTATTTTATTCAATCTTTGACAAAAATCACTTGCCCCACTTCACAAGATACATGAGCTATGTTTTATATGGACATATCGCTTTCATTTCTCCATGTAGTTGAGATATTGATCTTCTCGTTTTCTCAATTCCTTTGTGGCTGGCTCGGTGATTAATTAGCCAGCAATGACATCCATGGCAGCCACGGCCAACCTAAGGCTAACTTTTCCCGGAAAACTGAGCAAGAAATTAGAGAAGGAAAATGGGAATATGTTGCAGCTGTGTTCTTGTTGTTCAGGAAAAACACTCTCATTGAATGATAAACGAGGATTTTCTTTGATAAATGCAAGTGCTGAAAGTCATACTGGGAAATTGGGCACCATCAACGGAAAAAAGGTGAACGGAAAACACGTGGCAGAGGGGACTGTCCCAGCAGGAAAGTTGGCAAGTGAAAACGCATCAGACGCGGCTCTCATTACCAGCTTGCATGGAAGATTTGTAGAGAGCAAGTTCGTATATAGGCAGATTTTCGTGATCAGATCATATGAAATTGGACCAGACAAGACTGCCACTATGGAGACACTAATGAATTTTCTTCAGGTTAGCTTAACAACTGTCACCTAATCACATTTATACACAAACCCTCCTTTCAGTATCACCTCTACACAAAACATAACAGAGACACGATAAAAATTGAAATATCATGTCACCTTGTCCGTGATAATACGTACAGATTTATTTTTTGGAGTATCCTTTACTTGCTTGCCATAATAAACGGAATAAGAGACCAAAACAAAGAAGTTTTTATGAGCTAGTTATGATGAAATGATTCAGGAGACCGCTCTAAATCATGTTACGAGCTCTGGGATTGGAGGAAACGGATTTGGAGCGACCCGGGAGATGAGCATCCGGAAACTCATATGGGTTGTGACCCGCATTCAAGTTCAAGTGCAGAGATATAGCAGCTGGTAATTATGTTTATGACGCTAATTAAGTAACTACACATCGACGTGTGTGTGTAATGTAATGGCCTATGTTTTCAAACGTGATTGATGAATGTGGCAGGGGAGATGTGATTGAGGTTGATACATGGGTTGATGCAGCAGGAAAGAACGGAATGCGCAGAGATTGGATAATCAGAGATCACCACTCCAAACAGATCATAGCCAAAGCTACAAGGTCCGATATTTCATTTCAGAAATTACATATTCATCGCAGTACTGTATATATATATATACACACACATATATAACGACTAACAATGGTTGAGAAAAATTCCTTGTTGGTGTAGCACATGGGTGATCATGAACAGAGAAACAAGAAAATTGTCTAAGATACCTGAAGAGGTGAGACAAGAGGTTGTTCCCTTCTACCTCAACAGGGATTCTATTGCCACGGAACAAACTGACTGTGAAAAGATTGACAAGCTCAACGATGATACTGCCGAGAGAATACGGTCCGGGTTGGCTGTAAGTTTCATATAACTTGGTTATGACTATATATGTGTGTGTGAGAGACTTCCTTATTCCAATTCAAATCATTGTATTAAGTGTTAATTACCTCGGTCGATTTAATTAGCCAAGGTGGAACGACATGGATGCTAACCAGCATGTGAACAATGTCAAATACATTGGATGGATTTTAGAGGTACAGATCAAATTATATATAGGATGTTGAATTTTGAAGAACAAGAAGGGTACTAAACTAATGATTTGTGACGTGTTGTAGAGTGTGCCAATCAAAGTGTTGGAAGATTATAATATGACGAGCATGACTTTGGAGTATAGACGAGAGTGCAGGCAGTCCAATTTGTTAGAGTCGTTGACGAGTCCAACTGCAAGAGTGATCGGTGACTCCAATAATAACTCCATCAACCGAAAACCAGACCTTCAATACACCCACCTGCTTCGTCTTCAAGGTGATAAAAAAGAGGTTGTCGGAGCCAGAACTGAATGGAATTTGAAGCACTGACACAAAGTGATTAATTCCATGGCCAAGCGGAACCCCAAATCTCCCATGATTTCTACTGAGCTTCTTGGCATATCAATGTCCTTCCTTCTGTCTTGACTAGATAGACGGGCCCATACATTGCATAGGGTATAATAAACGAGCCACACTAGTCATATCTGGTAAATGGTGTGGCTTGCTATAAGATTTTTTATAATATATTGCTGATTTGTGTTAAAAAGTTAGTCCATTGACAAGAGCTGATTCCTGATAAGCGCTATTTTGCAATGAACTGATGGTTTTATTGGTGTTATTTATAATTAATATCACGTTGATAGTAACTGTTAATGTAGAAGCAAACTTCTCTCTCTTCAGCATTCTGAATTGTGCAATTGAAGTATATAAATTATTTTAATTTGATTTTCTTATGTGCAATAATATAAATGGAGGAGGTTGAAGTTGATCAACTAAAATTACTGATGTCTTCAACCACACCAGTTCGTTGAGCGAATATATGAATCACATTACTCCTGACTTCACCTTACCAAATTTAATCTTTAGTGCCCATTTTTCTGAAAATTTCCAGGAAGACAAATCACAAAGCACTATATAGGCATTATAGCAAGACGGTTCACTAGAAAGCGGCAATTTCTGTAAAGGGCACTTAAAGGTACATAATTATATATAAAAGCACCCAATGACTAAATATGTTATGATCTGCATATTTTTATTTCTATTATTAAGAACCTCGTCATACAGCAACATATATACTGAACCCTCTTGGATCCTAGATGGCCCATGATAGGCACAATTACATTTTAAACTCCTTTGACTTGGATAACATGGATTTCGTTCTTCAACAATCACTCCGATTAGCTTTAAGGATAATCCAACATTAGATCCATCCACAAATTAAAACAGGAAAAAAAAAAACGAAGGTGGGATCAGTGAAAGTGTAAACTGGACGCGCGCAGAAAAATTAGAATGCATTTTTATTTCTGTCTCCTGCCGTCTTTATCATTCAAAAGGTCCAAATATAGTATTTGAGTAATGAGTGGGCATTGGTGGGAAGCATTGAATATTCCGGAGGATCCGCCACCTTTAAACGTTGCGTATCTGGTCAAACCGGTTAATCAATTTATGCTGCGACTGCTTTCTTTTGTACAGAAGTGGAGAATGAATTAAATTATTAGTTTATTAATGACCTATTATTATTAGTAAGATATTTGATTTAACGTGAAAAATGTTGAGAAAGAGACTTCCTTGCATTATTTTCATCCAACCATTCTGTGACTAGACATGTGACACTGAAATGATTGATAATTGCAATTGCAATGTTCACGGCCATGCCTTTCTCCTCTCTCGTCATGTTAATCTAACCCATAATAACAATAATAATAATTACTCTCTCCTACTTATTGAATCTAAGCTGCCCTGCCGACTTTTTTATAACAAGGTCGTACCTTCTTTTTATTGTGCATTTCACGCATCCCACCATGTGAATGTATCACACGTATTGAATAGTGGCTCTTGTTCCCTGGTAATTATGTCACTGAAGATTAATCAATGAAGAATGATGAAGGGGTGACTAAACTTGAATAATGTTAGTTTCTAGTTTTACCCTCTTCCATCTCTGAAATATATAGCATCAAATATGACATAAATTCGCATACAAACGTATTGGCGTATATGTTTGATATATATCCGTGAGCAAAAGAACTGTCCTTTTCCATCTAATCTAATTTTCTTTTAGGTTGTTTTGCTTCTTTCTTGAGATGCATGTACGTATATAAATGAGTAAGCACGTATATCGAATCAACTGAGTGGCATCCCAGATTCATGAAATAATAATAATTAATTAATGCTAAACGATTTATATATGAACCTTCAAATGGTCGGCAAAACGTGCTAACCCCTAATATTTGGATTTATTGTGAATTAAGTTAAGGCTGGCTTTGGTCTGGTGTCACCACGTGACTCCTACTGTCCCTGCTTCCAACTTGTTTAACTAGCGTATTCACTATATAATTAAAATGGAATATACGCATGTTCTTAGTTTCCTTATGCATTTGACGAAAAAAAAATCCTTATGAATTTAACCTAACTGCGATGTCTCCGATGCTAATACGAAAAGCTTCTACATGAATATTATAACCCCATCTCTTCATTCATGTGTGGAAGTAGTCCCTGCGACCGGGTATTGGGATTTAGCTTGGATTTGGGCCCAGAAAAAAAAATCAAGAAGAAAAATGCAATTTTTTTTTATAAATTTCTTCACATTTTTGTTTTTATTTTAAATAATATTCTCTCTTGTTTATATTATAAAACATTTTATATCAAATACGCGTATATTGAGAAAATTATTTTTATCTGAAATTTATAAAAAAAGTACCAATATTTATTATTTTATCCTTGTTAAATAAATATATTCTACTATCACTTTTTCATCTAAAACGAGAAGTAAGAAAAAATTAAAGATAAATAAAATAAAAATAAAAATATCTAATATCCTATATTTTAGATAAAAAACCTATCATACAAAATACCATATGATATGAACTGAATGGAGTATTTTTTTAAGTAATGCAAGGATCAACCACTTTATTTAATTTTAATTTATTCATATCCTAATTCTTTATTTGTTTACTTAACATTTCCCGAAATACAAAATGTTAAAATAAAAATAAAAAATTTTCCACTTTTCGTAATATTTGGTTGGTTGACGCTGAAAAAGAAAAGAAAAAATAAATCCCGCAATTGAAAAGGAAGGAGGGATGAGATGAGATATGCATATGTAAACGTGATGGATGGGATTATGGGAATGGAATATTCTAGAGGCGTCCCTCCCTGCTTCCCGGCTGCCATGCTTATGCTAGCGCTCTTCTCTTCCCACACCGGCTTTACTTTCCTCGCTCGACCCCTCTTGATGATGTGGCCCCCCCCACGCCTTTTTATGTGGTTATAATAAATTTTAGATTAAGATCCTATATATCTACAGGTGCACCGTGTAATATTATAACTAAAAATATATATTCTTCTCTCTTCTTTAAAAAAAATTACATAGTAACAATTAAAAAAAAATATTCCTAAGTTTAATTTCTTTCTGGATTGATCGATGTCACAAAAATTTTGATTTTGTTGAAACGACGAACTTTATGATTGTTTTTTTAAAGAGAGTATAAATTGGGGGAAAAAAGGATCTCGCATGGGTGTATCTTTTTTATGTAGAAAAGATCTTTTAATTTCAAAGTATTCAAGTAAACGATTGGAAATTGATGAGGCCAAGTGTGTTGCCGTGGAGGCTGGAAAGCCTCCCAAATCATCTCTTTTACCTTCTCCAACCTTCTTCGTCCTATCCTATCCTATCATATTTCTGCTCTGTCAGGTATTTCATTTTCATGAAAAGATGTTTTAATTGCACCAAACCATGATTCAGTTTTATTTTTGCCCAAAATAAATTAATAAATTAGTTATAGAAACGTATAAGAGAGAGTGTGTGCAGAGCAGAGCAGCGAAAAGGACGTATCTGAAATGGAGGAGGTGGCTGAATGATGCATGCATGGGCAAGGGTTTTGTAATTTTGCATCCCTAAAAGGCTTTATCACGTTCACCTGGTCCTGTCCTGGCCATATATATATTGTTTCAACTCATTCGTTCTCCAGTATTATTATGCTTTTATATCTATCATATAAATTGTCCACTCTCTCTTCCATTTCTTACGCATTCATTCGGCATCATGCAATTTGGAGACCACACGACAAATCTCTCCATCCCACCCTCCAGCTCCCACCTATATCCCCTCTCATCCATCGTTCTCCACAATTATATACATTTACTCTACTCTACCCCCTCATCATTTTTACTTTTTCTCTGTTTTCTTCTTTAATTATAAGCCTTCCCCTGAGTTTCACATATATTCTCTCCACTTTAATATGTACGCGACCAAATAAATAACACAATATTGTATCTTTCTAAAATTTTTCATAACACAACAAAACTAATTAATTCATCATCCTTTTTATGAAGAGTGACAAAAGGCATATATCTGGTCAGTCTTTAATTTGTGCGTATAAAACTAACAAAGTGTATCTTCATCTTTTGAATTCCCCCTGAAGCGCCTGACATGTTAAAATGGTCTCTATATATATAAAGTTAATGGGCGTATAGGGTTTATTTATTAATTTAAAGCTAGTAGATATGGGTTGCTACATGGCCAACAAATGGAAACAAAAAACAAATTACGCTCTCTAACCTGGAACCATGAATTAATGGCGCATGTGAGGTGGAATCCATAGTCCCCAAACTCAATTGAAGAAGAATTTAGAGAGACTAATGAAGGGAGACATAAGCATAATAATAATGCATATATAGTACATATGGGAGCATGATTGAGCAATGTGTTAAATGGTGTGGCACAACTCTCCAAAAGCCACTTTCGACGACACACACGAACACCAACAAAGCATTGCATGTGCTAATATCCCACCCATTATGGATGCTTTTGTATGAGTATTACTTGTATTATTTGGTCTACTCACCAGCCACCACCCCCACTCCACCATGACCTACTTACTTCCACTTTCACTCTCCCAGCAACTTTGTCAGACCCTCCATCTCTTTATTTATTTATTTTTTCTTCTTTTGATTTTCCAGCCTTTTTTTTTTTTTTTTTTTGGGTTTTGAAAAGTGATGAAGCTCAGGTTGAGATTTCCCCTTTAGGTTTTGTTAATGTGATGAAGTCACAGGGAATTGTTGCACAAGCTGTCAAAACTAGAGTAAAAATTAAACAGAGACAAGTGAAGATTCCAATATAGAAGAGGCTAAAACAAAAAGCACGTAATGTAGGACCCAGAATGACATGCTTGCCAATTGCAACTAGACCTATGTTGTGCAAACAGTAAATGTTATAGCCTATACGGTGAGTGAAAATGGGGCCTAGGGGGTGAGATTTGTAAGTGTAACGTAAACGACCCAGAAGGCCAGAAACCATGAAAATGCTCAAGCTTTTGAGTTAGGACATTTCCCAAAATCACAGCCAATTCCCCCCTCATCTCATCTCAGCTTTTTCACCCCAATACCATTAAAAAAAATCAAAATTTTTAATATGTTACAAATTAAAAAATATTTTCACATATACTATAATTTAAATAATTTTAATGTCTCAATTATCAAAATATAAATTTTTAATTTTTTTTATTGAATGTTCTCCCCTCATATCAAGGGGACAGGACTTCCACTCCCTCCCTCTTCCTCACTTTCTCCCTTCTTTTTTTTTTAAATTATACCTATTTTTTTTTATTTGGGGAGAGAAGGATCTATGCTTCTCATTTAATAAAAAAAATTAAAAATTTATATCTAAATATTTAAGACATTAAAATTATTTAAATTATAATATATAAAAAAATATTTTTCAACTTATAATATATTGAATTTTTTTTTTGGTAGTATTGAAGTAAAAGAAAGCCCCTCATCTCTGTGCTTTTCAACTGCTCATTGCGGACTGATTTCCTACATTGGAAAAAGCGAACCACTCTCTCTCTCTCTCTCTCTCTCTATTACTTTAATTAAGTTTGGTTGTGGTCTTCTAAAAAGTAGGCACTTTCGAGAATTTTAGATGTAAACTATGAATCTTGAGTAGCACTACACTAAATTTAAGGGAGAAAAGCCATTGTACGTACGATTCTATCGTCTAAGTCACAAACAAACAGAGGCAGATGGACAGGCAGACGCAGGCAATCCACACACTTCCTGAGAAATAATCATACAATAATCACGTAGATGGCTGTGCCCTTCTAGTTGTTCCGACGCCCTTAGAAACACGATTCACTTAAATGTATATTTATAAAGTCGGGCGTGTTTCTAAATTCGCACCTCACGCCGTAAAGCTCTAAATATGATAGTGATTTCATTCCTAACCTCATCCTTTTCTGTGAAACCAACTAAACCAAACGCATTTATATTAGGATTCAGGTTGTTGTTCTTCTCTAAAATCATTATCATTATACGAGAAATTGCCAACCCACAAGTCATTTGAAGATACCTAATTCACCATGTCCCACTCAAACTCTTTCTTCTTCCACAAATCAGTTGAGACATGGAAACTTCAACTCCACCTTCCACGAAGGAATGGAATAGACCCACTAGGTTTAAAACAGTAAAAATGAAAATTCAAAAGTGTGGGAGTTTGGTTATTTATATAATATTTTTTATTTTATTGTTTTCAAAATAGTTTTATAAAATTATTATTAAAAATAAAAAAATAAAAAAATCTATTTGAATGATTATTCTTAAAATTATAAATAATAAATAATAAATGAGTTATTTAAAATTTATAATTTAGGTAATTATTTTTTTTTTTTATTTTTTAAAATAAAAATTACAAAATAATTTAAAATTATTCTGAACTTTTTATTTTTTTATTTTTTAAAATAATTTATAAAAAATAAATTTACCAAACATATTTTTTTATTTTTAAAAATTAAAAAATTATTTCAAAAACACGAATCAAATCAACCTCAAACTCCACGGAAGCTGATCTGCAGATTATACTCATACTTCTTAACAGAGGTAAAAGTACAGAGGCCACATGTAATGGTGCAGTGCACTTAGTGCAGGGAAATCAGCCTAATTTTCCCGTGCTTCCCATATTACCCCTATCATTTCTCCTTTTTTACATAACAGAGCAGGCGTTTGGATTTTCATCACTGAAGATCTGAGGCGGGTAGGAGTACATCTCCATGGCGAACCTCGGAGGATAATAGTAGTATTCGCTCTTCTTCAACTCCACTATCATGGTCCCTTCTGTTTCTGTATCTACTTTCCCTTCGCCCTCCCCTTCTTTCGCTTTATCTCCTTCTTCCCCTTTCTTCTCCTCTTTCCCTCCTTCCTCTGCTTTATCTTTCTTCTCTGCAGGCTCTTGCTTCACTATCACCGCCTGCTTCCCCGTGCGTTTCTGCACGTATTCCACCAACTTCGCTGCTTCAAACACCCCCTTCACGCTCACCTGCGACTTCTTCAGGTCCGGTTCCGCCGATTCAACTCCTGCATACAGTCATCATAGCATGGGGTTTTTATTAATATACAGACTCGATGCATTATTAAAATAGATTGTATGTCACAAGAGTTTGGCCTCATTTGGACCACTTTCACTGGAATCTCATGATTGTAATCTACAATATTTTATTAATTGAATTTGAACTTTTGAAGCAAGCACAGTAACGACAATAATCAAAAATTGCAGAGGACCGTTACTTGAATTGCATGAACGAGGGAGAAAAATATGAATAAAACAATCAGGTGAAAGGAGATCAGAAACGAAAAAGATGGCGACTTTTTGCTCACCCTTCATTCTCTGTATGCGTCTCTTGATTTCCTGTGCTCAAGCTTCGCAATGCATGTGAACTTTCAGAAGTGCTGTCACTATCTGAGGCTGGTTGACATGAAGGAGAATTAAAACAACGAGAAGTCATTTCACCATTTAAGTAGCAAGAAAATTAAAGGATAAAGGGGAGCCAAATATGAATAAAAAGTAAACCTCTTCTTTCTTCTCCTCGGGCTTTGGCTTCTCTTTCTCTTTGGGTTTTTTCTCCTCCTCCGCCGGCTGTTTTGGGATCGGAGAAAGGAGCTCCACCTGCCTATGGCTCTTCCTCCGTACTCTCTCCAAAACCTTAAGCGGATCTGCTTTTTCTCCTTTGACGATTACCTTGTGGGTCTTACAATCTGTGATAACATCTTCAACCCCTGAACCCAAACACCCACAAACACAGTCACATGACAAATTCATATCCTGAATCAGTACGTAATTAATCTATCGAATAGCTCATAACACCTCACCTTGAAATCCTTTAAGCGACCGACGAACCTTACGAGCACAACCTTCGCAATGCATATACACTTTAAGCACAATATCCGGCGGCGGTGGCGGAGCTTGTACTTTAGATTCCTTGCCGTCGCCGGCGTCTTTTGATTCATCCTTTTTCTTCTCGTCCTTCTTCTCCTCCACCGGTTTAGCTTCCTCCTTTCCTTCTTTCTTCCCCTCCTCTGCTTTCATCGGTTCCTCAGGCTTTTTCTCCTCCATTTTAGTTTCCTCCGGTTTCTTCTCCTAAATTTAGAAGAAAAAAATGTTAAGAAGACGGGAAAAAAAGAAGAAGAAGAAGAAGAAGAAGAAGAAGGGGAATAGATTTGAGAAAGAGAAGATTGATGAAGACCTCTCCCATTCGTTATTAAATTTTTGTTGTAATTTCTTCCGTTAAGATTGCAGGGCTCTCTTTAAAGAAGGGCGTTTAGTGTGTGGGAGTGGGACTGCGTGGGTATTTTCTCGCTGAGAGTGTACTAAAAAAAGTGTAAAGAAAGTATATATAAATAAAAGGGTTACTTTCTATCTTGACGGGGTGAGGGGCATGAGATAAAGATGATGAGATCTAGAGGTCCACTCGCACTATCATCATCCTCATCATGACGTAACGTGGCACGTGCGATGGGGTTGCAGTGTGATTCAGACACATGGTGCCCTCTGGTTTATGTAGTTGGCGTCTCGCTCTTTTTTTCATTTTCCAAGTAGAAATCCCTACAATCCCTCCGCTATCCTTCACACTTTTGAATTTAACGGTACAGTTCTAGAACCAAACGCTGAAAAAAATCTAATCTAATCACTCATTCCCACCTTTGCTTCCAATACCAAACATTGTAGTTACTTTATTTTTTCTATGGGCTGTCAATCCGTCAAATTATTCATGAACTTTCAAGGTCGCCCACCATGTATTTTTCAATTATTATTTATTGAATCTATAAATATTAAACCATCCTACTTATTCTTTAAAAACTATTTTTTCCTTGTTGGGAATGAAATTAAAAATTAAGGATCAGAATAGAAGAAATTTTTTCTTTTTTTTCTAAACGAAATTTTTTGAAATTAAATTAAAAATTGTGATGAAGTTTGAGCATGAAGCAAAACAAAACAGATGAATGGAAAAAGAGGCGATGAGTTATGGAAGTTTCAGGCCATGTGGTCCAATTCATTCGCAAGAAATGAATTGGCCAATGGGATGGACCCATAAGCAGGAGCCAGGCATACGGAGAACGCCTTCGTTTCATATGCTCTTTGCCCGTCGCTATTGCTTACCCGTCAATCACAGGAAAAAGAAAAGGGTAAATGTGCATGATTTATTTAACAAATATATTCATTTATGTGTAGCTTTTATATGTTATATATTATTGATTTTTCAATTAAAATAAAATAAATATATGATCTTTTAGTGACGACCTAGTAAATGTATGCAATTGTTTGATTAAATATATACATTTGTCACGTTTTAGTTAAAATATTATATATTTGTTATATTTTAAAAACCAATTTAGACATTGAAAATAAAAAAAATGCATTTTAAACTAAAGCAGATATTTATTCAATGACAATCTCCGTGATATTTAATTTTTTAGAGATTTTAAAGGGATGGGAGGAGATTAAAGGAGATTAAATCCCCTTCTCTTGTTTGATTAAATTCTTTCTCTTGATTTCTTCTCCCCAAATTGGGGTATTTTTAGGGAATTGCGCAATGATACCTAATTCCCTCAAATCGCCTACTGAATCAAATAAAATTTTATTAAAATCTTTTCAATTTTATTAAATAAAAAATTTTTAAAATCACTCCCATCTCTTTCATTAAAATTTCTTTAAATTCCTTCCCATCTAATTCTCGCAATTGAACCAAAGAAACCCTTAAGATTTCTAGGGCACTTTGGCATGTTAGATAGCAATAGTTCAGCATGGGGTGTGGGTGGAGGGCATAGTAATTTAGAAGAAAATGTGATGTTTTTTCCCCAACTTTATTAATTGTTGTGACCAAGTATGAACGCATGTGCTTTGTAATATCCAAATGTAAGATTATTGAGATAAATATAAACATAAATGTGCTTCAATAAGATTAGATTACTTTAATTAAATATGTCATACAAAAACTAAAAACACGACATATTTTTTCTTTAGAAATAGTACTATTAATTTATTCAAGATCTGCATCCTTTCTTCGGTACTTATATCACTAATCACTAATTCCAATTATAATTATGATTGCCCAAATCACATACAGTTTATGATTCAGCTTCAGCATATATATCATACCGATAATGAACTGTACCTACGCTTCCATTTATTGGTGCCTTCTTAAATAAAAAAGCTACTATCTTATAAGAACCAAAAATTTTGTACATTTTCTATGTTAGTTTAGTGTTACATTTTTTTAAGAAAAAAAAAGAACAAAGTAATAATAATAATAGTAGTAGTAGTAGCTTCTAAATTTTTAATGTAAAACAAAATTAATAATTTTCTGTGGGTGTTTTTCAACACAGCAATGATTCAAATGGTGGCAATTACTTAATTATAACGAAATCTTCAGAACCTTATTTTAGTCGATCGACGTACCAAACTGGGATCAAGGTTCTCACCATCATGAGTGTCGGATGATATTAATCATTAGTTTTACCCCGCCATGAACCACTCAAAAACAAATATAATTTCTTTTTAATGCATAGATTATCACGGGGCAGTCTTACCCACTATTTTGAATTGAAGCTCTTCGTGTTAATTAGAAATTCAGATTCTCTCTTGATTTATTAATAAACTCATGAAGAATGATAGTAAAAAGATATTTAATTCTTTTTTTATAGAACTATATGATACAATATTATAATTAAAGTATTTATTAATATTGTCATAATCGGACCAGACATTAAACTGTATAAGACATTGATTCAAAATTAAATGGTTTAATCATAATTTAATAGGATCCGATAGTAATTAAAATAATATATTTTGAATAAATAGCACAAATTTAAACAATTTTTATGAATTAATTAAAATTTTAAATTAAATAATATTGAATTATCAATCTATTATCACTATACATAAATTATTAATAAGTTTTATAACTTAATATTTAAATTTAAATAAGTTCATATTCATTAATAATCACATTTTAAGTTCAAAATAATCAGTTAATAATCTATTATTATATTATTGGTTGAGTAAATTTATAATTTTTAATAATTATATATGATAATAATGTTTAAACAATATTATAATATAAAAATAAAAAAAATTTTATAGTAAAAATGATCCTATTTTATCTCAAACACTAAAAAAATATTGTAAAAAATTTACAACTGGTTTTATTAGTTTAAAACCAGTTCCATCAATTATTGACCAATTTTTGAAGTGACAGATCCTTACTTATATTTGGATTAAACCTAATACTAATTTCAGTTAAATTAATCAAATCAGCCTGTTCGGTCTAATTCTTACTGCACCGGTATTCACTCATACGTTTCAAATTAAAATTTTAGTATTATAATAATAGTGCAAAAAATTGAATACTGTGATGTTCACGGTTCAGCTTTTTTCTTGTTTTAAATTGCGTCCCTGATCAACCATATATCGTAAAACGACAAGAACGTAAAATTTCATTTGAGTGATTGATGCAAACAAAAAGTAGCCATATCTGCAAATGATTCTTTAATCTCTACCCACAGGATGGACGACTGTGGGATGTAACTTTTCATGCGGATCAACTTCGTCTAATTATTAACTACAGGCTTCATACTTAAGATTAGATTTAAAATTAAAATATCACTCTCTCCCATTTATATATGGAAATAAACACACATGTTGATCTACTCTACAGAATATTAAGTTCGAGTTGAAAATGGATTTCTACCATCTTTATTTATTTTCCAATATAGAATAGTCAATATATATATAGTTTAATCAATGGCCATTTTTACACGATAAAAAACCCTTTCGAACTGTTTTTTTACACGATTTAATAGAAGCTTGCCTCAGTACGAACTCATGAATTCAATAATAAATAATAATGAGGACAGATGGGATCACCTAAAACATGACAAGAGAGGGGGATGCGAAAATTTCAAAAGGAGGACAATAAAGCTGACTTGATTTAGTGGTTATGGGAAGGGATAAGGTGGGAAAATTCATTAAGTGGAACTGTGGAAGCCACTTTTTGTTGGCTCAGATTCATATCCAGAAATATAATGATCACATGCGTGTGTGTGTGTGTGTGTAAAAGCTTATCAGATCATGTATTTTAGTATATCAGAGTGCATTCCAACCTTCCGATGTAACCCCAGAAGAAGAGTGGAAACAACTAATCCTGATTGATTTTGAATAAAGCAATTCCTCAAGGATTAGGTTTTTTATTTATGCAAATCCATATATATCTCTAGCTATATATATGTGTGTGTTTGTGTGCCTGGGAGCGGCTCATCATGTTTAACAAAACTACAAAAGCATAGGAGCTAATGCTCACCCACAACTAAGTCGCCTGGGATTAGGATCCTCTGCCAACGTTCATCATAGCCGTCTCTCCATACTTTATCAACATTGTCCATCTGGATATATCTCAAGATTTGCAAAATAAATAAATGCTTCTAGAAATTTGAGTTCAGAAACCAAATAAATAAACTGTTGATGTAGATAAATAAGTTTTGCATGCAAGTGAGAGATAATCCGTAATCTTCACAATTGATATTATTTTTTATATTAACAAGCTTTGTAATTAAGGATTATTTTATACCAAAAACGTTATATTCTCATCATTACATCAATACATATAATAAAATATATATGAAATCACATTATATATAAATAATGTAACTCACCTCAAACTTCATATAATATACACATGAACCTATATTCAATTCTTTTGAAATTAACTAGCTAGATCAATTTACGTCTTAATTAAATTTGACATACCAAATTTAACCAAGTTAAAATAAGCAGGGAACTTAAAAGGATCAAATTTGATATTAAATAAATTAGATGAAACATTAAATGAAGTAAAGATTCGACTTGACTTGTAAACATGTAGAAGAGTAACTCGTCCCGATCATATAGTAAACATTAGGGAAATGAGAACTGTATGTGCAGGCTCGCCATTTGACAAACAAAAGTACTATATACAGTAACTAATAAAAATTTAAATTAAACATTGTTTTCTGTGCATGGTACAAAAAATGAGATTAGTTATACTATTATTTATATATTATGATAGTATACTCTCCCTTATTTTTGTTTGTTAGTTATATTTTAAAAATTTTTTATAATTTTAAATGTAAGTTACATTCTATGAATTTTTAGAATATTAATTATTTTATTTTTAAATATTTTTATTTAATTATAAAAAAAATAAAAATTATTTAAATTTATAGTATTTATTAGAGAATAAAAATAAAAAATATATTAATTTTAAAATAATTTTAATAGTATAATAAATTTTTTATAACTTTAATAAGTTAATTAAAAGTAACCTGCATTACAAATTGGAGGGCGTAATTAGTTATTATTGATTTTATATTATATATTGATATTGATAATTCTGATTAGTCATTTGATGGTTGAAGACTGGTGTATTTATTGGCTTTGGGTTATGAAAGCGACACTCCAAGTTAGAAATACAGAGGAATTAATGAGTTACGTGGAAAAAACAATTGTTGGGAGAGAAAAAAATTTATTGTAATGATTTTCAACTCATGATAGAGGAATAAACTTTACTTGCGTGTGAGACTCAATACAATTTGTCAAACGGCTAGAAAGTAGCAGCAATGAAGTTGGTACTTTGTAGCTATGGATTCCTATAAGAGGCTATTACTGGGGTATGAAAGAGAGAGTCCAAGAGCAGATGGGAGTTAATTTTTTACTATAATTAAACAAATATTATAGTTAGGTTGGATGGGATTATGGGTGTTAGCTAGGAGGTAGGTGGAATATTATTAATGAGTGATTGATCGGTGATGTCTATGGGCAAGGCCAACGGAATGTATATATCATTGTCATGAGAAACAATCCAACAAAAAATCCTGTATTGATTGAGGGCGATGGTAGCTGCTTGATGGAAACTCAAGAAACATCCTATTCCTAGGTGCCCGATCCTGTTCTGCAGAAAGGCCATGTCTCTGGCCTTTAGAACGCAATTGACTTCCTCATGTGTGCTTGTCTGATATCATCATCCCCAAGAACACCATATATATATATATATATATTTTTTTTTTCCCCAATAAGGAATTGACTCTCTGTTGTTCTTCCTTCGACGGTGTCCCACTGTGCCACCATTTTAGTATAATGTAACACAAGGAAAGGCACAGTCAGCTCATTCTTGTATGAAGTGTGGAGAGAAATGGAGTCACAGAAAGAGATGAGTGACAGAACATTGGGCCTCACCTAGGATGAAATACGGGGGTTGGATGGGCCACGTCATTTTCTTGATCAATCCAAGCTCTTCCTCTGGGCTGAGCCATCAAATCATTCTTTTTGACTTTGTCAACCTATTTGTTTGATATCTTTCCAGAGAGTGAAACTTTGCCAAGAAGCAAACGAGGCGTTTTCGGCTTTTCGGGTACTCATGATTTGTTACTGTTGAGTTGACGTGCGTCTGGCGGTGGAAGAAATTTTATATTGAACATAATTAAGATGAATGAAAGAAAAGGAAAAAAAATATATATATATATATATATATATATCGATGAAGAATCAAAGCTACAATTTCTGAATTTCTTGGCCAAGAAAATTATCTCGAGTGATAAGATAAGAAATTCAACGCTTTAACTAAGATTTTAAATTTAAGTTTTGTAAATAAAAAAATTACATCAGAAAAAACATACCTTTTTTAGATAAGACAGATAATTATAAATATATATATATATATATATATCATCTTGATTGGGCCTAGTGTCCGAGGAGAGTCCACTTTTGAATTAAACTTGGGTCAGCAGTCGTAGTTGACTGTAGAAAACCTGAACACTGGAACAGGGATAAGTTGACAAGGATTTGGATTTGGAAAGTGGCCCAAATATGACATTGTCAACCCTCGCCTTCATGGAAGTTACAACGTTATTATTCTCTAACCATATTGGGTTCACTATCACAAAACGCACACTTCTCTTTCCCAATCTGGTTTCCTTCTTTTGGCAGCTTGCCTTCCTTTCAACTATTCCTCTCGTCTTAACCCTCCTTCCATTCTTTGCTTGTTTGTTGTGTCCAATGAATCTACGCACCCATGCTTATTTTCTTCCAAACCGACAATAAACCAGAAAATTAGAATTAGACCTAATTTCTCAAGTTCAAAACATTTGTAATAAACTAATAAAAATGATAATGAAAATATATTTCTTTATTTTTTTACCAACAAAATTAGAATTCTTTATTGACACATTTTGCACCTTGTTATAGGCCCATATGTGCAACCAAAGCACATAGGAAAGTAAGCCTAAGTGCCTAAAAATTTCATCTTCTAAGTATAGTATATCTATATTATACACACATACATTTTTTTTTTATAGTAGAACTTAAAAAAAATATCATACCCATATTTCAAGTTATCACCTCGGAGCTTGGGTGAAAAATAAAGGATGTGGTACTATTTTAATTCATTATTACTCATTCAAATTGCAATGAATTCTTTACTTTTGAATTGAAGAAATTGGATGTTATCTATTATTTTCCTTTATTTTTCTAGGAGAAAAAAAGTAAATATGTTTCTTCGTTCTTCAACTGTAGACGTCTATTGGAAGATTCTCTCTTATCTTGACTAATTGCTATACATTTAGAGTTCGCAACCATGTTTTAAGGGATCTGATCAGTCCAAAGGTATTCTAGTCTTAGAATTCTCCTTTTTATTGTTCATCATTTAATTGTTTGCATGCTTGAATCAATAGTTTTGTTGGTACCTCCAGATTGAAACCCTAGTCTTTTATTCATCACTCTCAATGAATGTTACCTGTGATTACCACGATGTTTTTAGGGTTTCTATGAAACACTTTTACTGGACGGAGTTGCGTCTATTTTTTGTGGTGTTTATTGATCTCTTCCTTTTTATTCTTTTAACATAAACAAACTATTAGCTATACTTGTATGCCTTTCTCGGTTTCTCCTTAGCTTTTGCTATGTAAACGTGGATTTTCTTAATTTATAAAATTGATAATCTTGCACACCTACTTGTTTGTTCTAATTTGTGAATCTGTCATAGCTTCGCATTTAGTGCAATCAACTGTGGACTAATTTTGAATTTTCCTATGAAGTTCTAGCTTATATATTCAAATTATTGAGTTTGTCTATGTGTGCAAGTATTGCCTGCGTTTATAAAGCTACAGGCAGGCGTGTTAAGAAGTTTTAAGGCCTAAGATAAAGTTATTAAAATGTTTGTACCATAATTTATCAATTCTTATATATATATATATATATATATTTAACTTTATGAATTGTTGAATTAATTATCAAATTTTTATAATTAAAAAATTTTAACATTTCACTTTTAATAGATAATATAACCATCAAGATTAATACAAATATTTTTTCCTTCCAATTCATGAAAGGAATTGAAAAAATACATTCATATTAATCTTAATTTGATAATTTGAGAAAGAGAGATGATAAAAATTATTAAGAAAACTTTTGGAATAAAAAAAAATTAGTTACAAATAATTAATTGGGATGAAATTAAAATGTCAATAAAAACATGTAACAATAAAATTGCATTTGAAAGAAAAAATTTATTAATTTATACATAAAAATATTATTCTCAATTCTTATTTTACCATCTTTTCTTTTTATTGCATTATTTTTTTTATATATTCATTAACACACATATATATGTTGGGGTCCTAAGTAGTTGGTTTAACTGAAGTTCCATGATCCTAAGTAATACCCATTTATTATGCTTGTTTTTTAATATTTGCTCTGAATACTATATTATTTGTTAAGAAAAATAATCATGCTTGAATTTTATTCAAATTCAAATAAATTCATGTTTCATATATGATGTAATTTTATTAAAATTTTATTACTTAAGTCATCAAAATTGTGAAAATATAATAAAAGAACATATATTATTATGACTTTTTAAGTAGTTGAAAATGTGACATACCTCACAACGAATTATAAAATCAAAATAAAAATATCAAGTAAAATTAAAAAATAGAGCTAATAAAAAAAGTTTAAGAAGGAGAAAAATGAAATAAAAAGTAATATTAAAATTTTCTGAATGTATCCATGTAAAAAACATCCATGTCAAAAACGCGTAACTTATCAAGATTTTTTGGGTTTTGGGTATTATTTTGTCTTGTACAATAGATGAATGATAATTATTTTCTAATTCTATCTACAAGTTATTTTATTGTTTTCTTCAATTTCATCACATAAATAACCAAACAATTTTTAGTTAGAGATTAGGAAAATCACATTAGAGAATTAGAAAATTCACAATTAACAAATTAATAATTAACTAATTAGTACTTCATCTGTTTCATATTGACTTTTTATAAACTTTCTTTTATCCCATAAATATAAGATATTTTATAGGATTTAGTGAAACATTTATAAGCTTTTTTAACAATAATCTTTATAAATTTACATTTACAACCAACTCAACTCTCTTTTCAAAAGAAAAGTCAATAAAATTAATTAAAGATATTTTTTAAAATACAATAATTTTTTATTAAATTAATGCTTTAAACTCACTTTAAGTAACTTTTTTAATCTATGTATATAATATAGGATGGAAAGAGTAATTAATAGGAATATTATAATAAAATACACTTATATTTTGCTATTACTAGGTTATTTAGTAACTTTATTCATCAATAGATATAACTCCAAAATAACAATTATTTTTGAAACAAAGAGAGTATTTAAAACTAGAGAGAGAGAGTAAATATTAATATCATGAATAAGAAAATATTTATAAGTCATTAATAAAATTAGTAAAATGTTAATTATCATTAAAAACTAAACCAATTACTCTTCTATAAAATAAAAGACAATTGGAAAAGTTTTTATATTTTAAAATATAAGAGATGTATGGAATTTATTTGGTGTATATAATATTTTTTTCCAAAAGTACCCTTAATTAAGATGACATTTTTTCCAAAATCTAGTAGTATAATTCATTTGTATTAATTGCATGATGTAAATGTTATTAACATTAAATAAAGATATTTTTTAAAACTATTTTATATTATAAACAAATTTATTACTTTCCTTGATATTTGTAATTTTGTCTTTTATCTTTTATATTAAGAAATTGAGGGAGTATATTTTAAGAAATATGTAAGAGCCTCTTGGTCACATTAATTGTATATGACTCTTTAGATAAATACCCCTTAGTCCCATATTATAAAATAATGTGAGGGGTTGCACGCATATTAAGAAATATTTATTATATCATTAAGCTTTTGAAAAACAAAAATTTTTAATTTTATCTTATTAATTCCACTTGTTATATTAAATATAACACGATTTATAATACTAATAATATAATAAATGAGAAACAAAAATAACAAATTACTATGTATTCTTTTAGATTATGAGATAAGAAAAATTCTTAATGTTATCATACAAAAGTAGAAATTTGCATGCCTGCACAAGAAAACTTAGTTAGAGTTGATTTTTCCTTTTATTCTTGTTGGGATCTCTTCCATTTATATATCTAGAGAGAAAGAGTAACATAGTTGCACTTATATACTTTATTTTCTCATTTATTTCTCTAAATCACCATTTACATTGTCATTACAGAGAATTTGGCCAATTAGTTTTTATGCGATTAAATAGTTTTTCAAGACACTTGCAAGCCATAACCAAATTACACTACAATTAGGTGAAAAATATTATTATTAATAAAATCTAGAATTAAGTGAATCAATATTTTTGAGATTGGTGAATGGTTGAACTAGTCAGATTATTACTTAGCCACATTATCTGGCGCCAGGTCAACGCATTTTGAACCCTTTTCAAGCATTTAGAAGCACCTAGCGCCGTATGGAATAATTCTATGGATACTCGGCATTGGGTCAAGCAACAAAAGCCTATAAAAACTTGTTTTTGACACATTTTGGTAATATTTTGTGCTTTTATGAGCTTCTAAATTTTTCCTATATAAGAAGACACAATAGAAACATAAAAGGAGATTCAGAAATGCACTTAGAAGTCAGAGAACATGATTCTAAACGCATATGAGAGTAACTATAAGTCTTTTATAGAGAAAGAGCAGTGAGATCCATCTCTAATATAACTCTGTTTTCTTATTATTTTTATTATGATTTGAGATTTTAGTTTTAATTTAATTTTTATTTCCATGAGTAACTAAATTTTCCAGTCAGAAGTAAACCACGGTCATTATAATTATGCAGAGTCTAACTAAGAAATAAAATCTAATTATCTCATAAAGTGAATCCTGATTCTTTAACGCTTTTATAACTGAATCAAACTCAGCCTTCATTTTGTTTTCTATTTTTTTCCTTTTAAATTTGAATTCTCAATTTGATTATCACTTGCTTTTGAAATTAAAAGTTTAGACTGATAAATCTACTACTTCTCTTGGGTTCGATCTCTGGAATACTCCGGAGACTTTTTATTACTGCGATCGACCCTGTATACTTGCAGGATCCTGATCAAGTTTTTGGCGCCATTACGGGGAGGCTAATGGATTTATTAGTTCATTATTTTTAGTCTTTTTATAATTTTTTTTTATTTCTAATTTTTTTTTTCTTACTACATGCTGTTAAGATTTAAAAATTTTAATAGTACATATGAATTGATTACTATTAATCCTAAAGTTGAACATTCTTTTAGGAATCAAAGTTAAAAGCTAAAATTGAACATGCTTTCAGGAAACGAGTTAAAAGGAGGTACAAGATGACTAATAAAATAGTACCTACTAGGATTTTAGACAGTTAAACCAGATTGAACTGGTTTGAACTAATTTTTGAATCAGGAATTGAAGTCCTACCAAATTATAATAACAATAATAAAATTATAATTATAATAATTTATATATAATATATAATTAAATTAAAGTGAACTAAAAGGAAAGTTGGCCGGAAAAAAAAATTGGTTAACCTAAATTGGAGGAAATCCACGGATCGCTCGAAGCCTCCGTTGCCGATTGTGCCCTGCAACACCATCGCCTTCCTTTCCTCCGTCTTCCTCCGTTGGTGCGGTGTGCGTCCCTGCGGCTCTTCTTTCTGTCATGCCGTCTTCCCTCGGCAAATTCCAATTCTCCCTTTCTTCTTCTTCCTCTGCGGGCTTCACGTCTCCCCCGGTTCCAGGCTTCGTGTCCCAAGCTCTGAGGTGAGTGGAGCCACTAGAAGAATAATATCTTTGACAATTGACATTTAAACTCCTATCGTTAGAATATCTCGTCCCTCTGCAACAATTGGAGACAATTTGCTTGTGATGTTGCTGGAATGATGTTTAGTTTAATGTTTTGTTCGGCTGATTACAATGTTATTTTCTATCTTGATTTTTTGTAAAATCATGCAGAATCATGACTGCAGATATTTTGCAGAGCCATGAAAATTGTTGTTCATGTTAGATACAGATCATGCATCAAATAAAAGACCAAATTTACTAATGGATCATAGCGATTAAACTCTGCTTCCATTATTTAGTGGAACATAGGGAGGGACTATATTGGTCTTTATCATAGGCAGTATGTTTCACTCTTCATGCCTCCATTTAGAATCATATATGATAAGACTGATGTTCAAAATTAATCATTCTTATTGTATAACATCATCAAACTAAGGCAGTTGTTAACGATGAAATTAATCATCCAATTTAGTGAAAACATAATTCGAGTTGGTTATTACGAGGAATCAATCATTTTACTTTGTGCACTACCTGTTCTCATCAGTAAAGATAGATTAAGTTTCCATGGATATCAGTCATGATCTAAGCAAAAGGAGTCTGGCATGCAAGAACAGTAAAATCTATGTAACTTTTGCTGAGTTAGTTTTGTTACTTGACTCCATAACAGCATATTGCTACGCTGATTGCCTTGGTACTGGTGATTGGTAGCTGTCAATTAATTTTATTTTGTAATGTGATATGTAATTTGTTCCCTACCTTCCCATTTGGGAAAAAGACAAGTTAGGACCTTGTAAGACAGATTTTCCAACCATGACCCCATTTGGAGATTCGCAAGTGAAATGAACCAAATTTTCAAATTCCAAATGTGATAAACTAAATTTCCAAGTGGGGATCTTGGTTGGGATCTAACTTATCTTTTTCTGCTTCCCATTTCCCCTCTTCTAAAGTGGTTTAGTAGTTTATGCAATTGATTAGTGCTTAAGCTCTATTTTTTTTAGCGTGTTTCTTGGAAGTTTAATTGCTCAGACTGTTATCCCCCTTATTTAACCAAATTCAGTAATGTCAAATGGATACTTATAGACTTTTCATTGATTTCCATGTGTTTCTAGGTTTTTAATACTTTAATTGTTCTTTGCATCCCGATCATGTCGAAAGGGATTACCTTTCCATATGCTAACTATATTCTGTGGACGTCAATTGCATATACTGTATTTTGTTATGCTTATTTGTATAATTACTCTTCTTATGGCTAACCTGTTATTTGAAGTCTTTGTTTTTCTGGATATGGTGAAAAGAAATGAGAACTTTTTTTTTTTTTTTTTGGCATTTCATGTTTGTATATATGTATTGACCAATATTTTATCTACAAGCTGCTTTTCTTTGATAAAATGTGTCTAATATTGAATAAAAAAAGTATTTGACTATGTTTAATAGTGGATGAATGTCCTGATCATTTGGATTCTATGGCATCAAATTATATTGGTTTGAAAAAATGGAATTAAATTATAACTAAATCATAAATTTTGCTTGAACTTTGAACATTATCTGCGAGGCTGTGTCTAGAAATTCTGGGGTCTTAGGCAAAATTATTAGAGGATCCAATGCGATATAATTCATCAATCATCATATCATTCTTTTTGCTTTCTAAGTTGCAAAACCATTTTTCATGTAGAAGAACAAGTTTAGGAGGTAAACTGGTATGGTTCAAGAGAAATAGAGGAAGTTATAAAAGAGTACGAGCATGGCAGCTAGCATAAACAAGAGATAAGAAAGAGGTACCTTAATATTAAGAATACAAGATAATATCATTTCTCAAACAAGTCAGACTGAAATAAAGCTTAAATTCAAGCAAAATATTTACTGCTGGGCCAAGGCCATGTCTACAAACTCTGGGGCGTTAGGCAAAATTTATTAGAGGATCAAATGTAATATAATTCATCAATCATCATATCATTCTTTTTGCTTTCTAAGTTGCAAAACCATTTGTCAAAGTTTTATAATTAAGTAATTTTAGTATTTCACTCTCAATTGATAACATGCTTAATTCATTCAATCTATCTTATTACGTTGTTGATCTCAAATAGGATTTAAGCAATTTCAATTTTGAAAATTTTATTTCAACAATAGTAATTGTCACATGTATTGTCAATTTTATTTTATAAACAATGCATGCATTTGAAAAAGAATATGATCTTTTGATATAGTTTAACATTTCTATGAGGTATTAATTTCTTCCATTAACTCTTCTCTCAATACCTGTAATTCTAATGTAAAGTTTTAAACTTTTCGGATGTAAATAAAAAAAATTAAAAATTGCATTTGCCCACTGATTCAAGACTTCAAAATTCAAATGAATGCTCCAAAAACTACCATTACCCACTTAACTCACACTTTCTTCCATATTCAATGGGTTTGGTCTTTAATAAATGAGTGGTATAAGAAATTACTAATTTTGGGGCCTAAGGCAATGGCCTTAAGGTTTCCATGGGCATGGCTACAGGAGCATGAATTGATTGTCTGTGATACTTGTTGTTTTTCCCCCCTTTCTGGTTGCTGTAAGTTAAATTGTGACACTTTCAGTTGAGACAACTTGGCTGTACTCTGCTCCCCATCCCCCTAAATCGTGATTGTTACTTGCAACTGTGACAGCTTTATTCTGAGTCATGGCATCCTAATATCTTTCTCCATGTTCCCAGGCAGCTGAATCTGGACTTGCATTATTGGGGCATTACTTGGTACAGCATGAGCATATACTAAAATATGCAGACTACAGGACAGATCTCCCTCGATTCTAATTCTCAATTACACCCAGAGACTATCTCAATTCAAAATGGAGGTCCTGGTGTTTCCTCATCCACCACTGATATTGTCCTGCCACAACAACTAGGTCAGCTTTTGTATTTGCAACTATTATCATTTTTCCTTATTAAAAAGGTTTTGATGCTTGCTATGGTTGAGTCGTGAGGAGTAAATGGTTCTATTCTTACTTATCATTTACAGCTCCTAAAAAGCCAACAAGGCAGTGGGCTGCTTGGACTCGTCAAGAAGAAGAAAGTTTCTTCACTGCATTACGACAAGTTGGTAAGGTATAGTAATAATAATAATTGATATTTTCTTTATGTGATTGTTTCATTTATTATAGAAGTTATTGCTGATTACATTATCTTTAAATGTAGAATTTTGAGAAGATAACTTGCCGCGTTCAAAGTAAAAACAAAGATCAGGTATCTATTACTAGACATAGCACTCACTTTTCCCATTTGATTTTTCCCAAGCAAATTATTTGAATTTTATTTTTAATAATTTATTGAATTGTTTTCCTTTTCTAATCCTTTTCTTCTGGCTGCTGGATTATAGGTCAGGCACTATTACTATAGGCTTGTCAGACGGATGAACAAGCTTCTTGGACCAGAATTGTGTTTGGATGCTAAAAACTCTAAAGATACAAATGCTGCAATGCTTCGCTGGTAAAATTAATTACTCTGTGACTGATATGCAAGATGTGGAGGATCATATGAAACAAAATTCGAAACCATGTGAATCACATGTCTTTTGTGGGAATATGCTATAGAGCATATGACTTAAAAAGGGAATTCATCTGGGTTTTTATTTTGCTGATTTTTATATTAATCCTATTTGTCAGAATCAGAGTATAGTCGTAGGAAAATTTTTATGTTGGAAGCTTTCATCTGAATGATAGATACTCTCTGCTCAATTTCTCTCATTTGTATTACAGGTGGTCATTACTAGAAAAATATAGCTGCAAAGCCTCAAAGCTTCACCTGAAGCCTCGAAGGTTCAAAATATTTGTAGAGGCCTTGGTTAGTAAAAGCTATATTTAACCATATGAAGATATTATATTTTATATATTTTTGGTTATTGGTATCTTCATTTTGTGGTCAATCTGACCTATATTTGTTGCCATAAAGGAGCACCAACTTCTGAAAGACCGAAAGAAGAATGTACGCAAGAGACCTTTGCAGGGGGAAAATTACCCTCCTGCTACTCTCAATAATGTCTCAAATCAAAGTAGAGCACTGGCAAACGATGCTCGGACAGTTAAATTGGTTCTAGTTGATAGTCAAAATATTCAAAATCTTGGAACTTCAAAAGCATCGTTGAAGCGCAATGTAAACATGGGTGTTAACCGTGGCAACAATAAAGGAGATTCAACTGCCATGAAACCTTCAAGGCAACGGAAGAAACAAGGTTATTCTTTTTTCTACTCCCCTTGTATCTTCTAACCTTTATGATTTATCTGCTCTATACTATTTTTGTCTTTCATATTAGTATCACTGAATATCCTATGAAAAAAAATCATACATAAATGCTTCTATTATTTTTCATAATTAGAATTTTGTATGGCTCTCTAGTGACGGATTGTCAGCAGGTGTGATTACAGCAGCTGCATATAAAAAATGGGAAAAGGCTGCAATTGCTGGTGTTTCTTTAGTTGCAGATGCTGCAGAACATTTGGAGCGGGCTGCAACTGTTAAAGATGTTGAACATGACCAGGAGATTCCAGGTAGTTATCTTCTTGGTAGTTTTACCTGTTCCTTGCTCCTAAAAGGACTTAAACTCCAGAGATTTTGTGACCTCGCCCTGATTCTTCCATTTTATTGCAGGAGAAAAATGTTCTGAACCTGTTGGCAGTAATCTTCCTCCATTGCCTACTCTTCCTCTAAATCACTCTGTTGATAACAACGTACTGAATATTGTGAAGCTTAAGCTCCAGTTATTCCCAATTGATGATTGTACTCGAAGAGCCTTGGAAAGGGTGAGAATGAAAGATAACCAACGAATGTCTAACTGTAGAATTTAAACTTGCTTCTTGAATACTTTATATTAAATTTTTTTTTTGCAGGATAATCACAACCCATACCTGGAGCTTACTCTTAGTACTCGAAAAAAGATATCATCAATTTTAGAACATCTAAACCGTAAATGGGGTAATTCAAGCATAGCAATTGGACAATTGATGCTTTTTCCTTATAATATTCAAAAAGAGAATTTGGCTAGTTATCAGAGATGGGCACAAGAATCCACAGTTAGTGCAGGAGATGTATATGGAATGATTGGAAGCCCACCCATATTCCGTTTGAGGTACCTCTTTACTGTTTTAACTTTTTCCTTCTTCTTGGCTTTGTTAAATTTGAAGTGACTGAACCATAGTATTAAGACATGCAATAAACATAATTTTGCTTTAATATTATCTATTAGATGAAAACGAACTTGGGAGTATTTGTTGTATGTGTGTTTATTGAATAGATTATCTCCTGATAATCATGCTTGCTGTTGCGTATGCAGTATCAAGCCAGAAGAGAGAATGGGCCAAAAAAGAAAGCCACAAGACAGATAAAATTTAGAAATATTACATTGGCCTTGAATATTATATTATTTCACTCATTTTGGTTTCTCTGGAGAAGAGGTTGAAATAGAGATAAAATTCTCATGGAGAAGTTTTGAGATAATCAAATGTGAAGGTTGAATTAAATTCAAATGTTTGTAGTAACCACAGTTTTCCTCACTGAGAGAAGCCTATAAACCATGCATTGGTGAATCTTTCTTTGCAAACTTTCCTTATCTGATACTGATTAGATTGTGACTATGTCCACGTCTTTTGTGAAGGTATGGATGGTTTTCCCATGCTGAACTTGGGTCCCTGAATAATCAAGTGCCTATTGCATTTAACTGCATGCTTGGACAGTCCAATGTGACCCCATCTCTTCCTACAATATCAACAAACAATTATGCTATGGATCTCTGTAAAGATGAAGGAACATCCACAAGCAAAAATCTTGCTCCTACTACTACTTCTACCAATTTACCTAATGCAAGAGATGACAGTATTTATCTGAATCCAAGCATTAAGGAGTCAGATGATACTGCACTCAACGTATCATCACATGGAACAGATGCTGGGGATGACATTATGACAAGACAAGTCGATGAAATGGTAGTTCTCCCTTTCTCTCTCTTGTTTTTCATTTTTCTCAACTCAAATGTATGCTGTAGATTTTTACCTTTTTGCATCACTGGGCCTTGAAGTGGTCCTTCTTGTTATTCAAACTAGAATCCTAGTTCAGATATATATTATATATTATTTCAAGTAATAATTGCAAATCCATAGACTAGGAATTAAGGATATGCATCTTTTTTTTGTTTTTCCTTTGGACAATAAAAGCCATAAACATTAATACTAGTGCTATACATCAAAAGTTCTGCTTCATAATTTTAATATAGTTCAAGTCATGGATTATGTTGAAGAGTCTTGAGAAAATATTTATTGGCTCTGATGAAATAACATATGTCCATACCTCAGCTGCTCAGCTTACTGAATTCTTACTCTCTTTATGATTGTTATAAGATAGCTTTGCTGCTTTCTGTTACTCACTGTTATAAACTGTATGACTGGCCCTATTTCTGTTTGTGAAGTGGCATAAGTATCTGTCATTACTAGCATCCAAATCTATAATGTCTTTCTGATGATCTTTAGCTTCTATTGTGTGTTCAGGATGAGTTGAGATTAAGCAATGGACCTGGTTTTTCTGCTGGTGAATGGGCCGATAGCCTTACCAACATAAGTGTGGGAGATCTACTTTCAGGAGCATCTGAGGATCTGGAAGATAAAGGTGGTAATCCAACTATTGCTGAGAATTGTAATGGTCTTCTGCAAATTCCTTTTAGCAGTGATTCTTTTGATGCTGCTATTGCTGCTCACATATCTCGGCATCGAGAAAAGATGGGCCATCAACCAACTTTGGCATCCCATACATCTTCCATCTGGGATGCTGAAGAAACATGTGATGCTTTTTTATTTAAGAAAGATCATATTTCCCCTGAAGGTGGTCCTTGTTTATCACCCATTACCTCAACAGAATCTCCCAAACAGGTTCCAGGAAGAAACTCTGAGTGCTCTGAGAATTTGGTTCAGGTAGTATTTTAGTGTTTTGGTAATATTTACTGCTGTAAGTTTTTTGGAATTGAAGTAATATTTAACTACCCTACTTTTTGCAGCAGCCACCGGAAAAAGAGAGGCTTGTGGGTGATTTTGCTCAAACAGACCCTGTAGATGGTTTTGAATCTGTGGCGGATTTCCAGGATCATTCAGCAAAAGATTTCAGTGGGCTAGCGGATATGTATTGGGTATGTTGCTTTTTATACTCCACTTTTCACTGGGTTAAAAGTCCGTGGCCTCTTTGTAACATGATAGGTTCACCACAGTGAAGCATTACAAGTTTATAATTCACTCACTGTGAATTATTAATTATTAATCAAATCAATAAAATCTATGAACCTTTAAAAATTTGAACTGTTATACTATTTTTAAAAAAGAAATTGAGCTCTTATATGTGATTGTTAAACGTTTTGATTGGCACTGCTTTATTGACACTTGTTTGTAGAGGCCTTTTTGCACATGATGAAGACTCATGCCTTTTCTCTATCATGTTGCAGCCTGATTCTTTGGGTCCATTGGATTTAGATATACCACCAACGAAGTACCATAGCGAAGATTTAATTTTATGTGATAGTCTTAGTGGATTGAATCGCCTGATAGCTAGCAGCCTGGATGCATTCCAGAATTGCTCCTTTTTTGGGTTTGACAAGAAGGAATCATGATGAAGGATTGGAGTTGGAGAAACTGCCGTCTCTGAGATTTTAAATTGGAAGTGGTGGTGAAGACTCAAATCTGATTGGATGTTGTCTAGTTTTATCCCTTCTATGGCATGAACTTCTCTGGTTTTTTTTTTTTGGCCAACATGAACTTCTCTGATTGAAGTCTGCTATAATTAACCTTTTTCTCTTTAACTGACTTGAGGGAGGGGATGCTGACGGATTGGTTTAAGCCACTACGACTCTTTTGCTGTATATGCATTGCTAATTGGGGTCTCTTCCCATTTGTACAGAGAAATGACCTTGGAGGGATTATACGGTACTCGCAGTTGGCTCTCTCTTTCTTAGCTTGTGTACATTCTACATTAAAATGTAATTCGTGCGAATATGGAAAACACTAGTTTAAAGCTGATGCAGAGTAACCTGATTAGCTGATTTTGATTTACTAGACTGTAATTGTCAACTTTTCTTTTTGGCCGAGGACTAATTGTCTACACGGCAACTATCATATGAGTACTTTATAATCAGTTTTGTGCATAATGTTTTCAAAATTGGATCGGTTGAGGTAAAGTTATCTGTTTACGATTCAATAGTTGAATCGTAATTAAATCATAATCAATAATAAAATTAATATATATTTTTATTTTAAATATTATATATTATATAGAAAAAAATTATTATTAATAAGATTCATAATTTAATATTAAAATATAAATTAATAAATTAATATTTATCTATAATTACATTTTAATGTCAAAATAATTAAATAATTATATTATTATATTATTTGTTAAGTAAATTTATTATTATTGTTGATTATATGTTATAATAATACTTATGTAATAATATAATATAAAAAAATTATATAAAAAATAATATTACTTAATATTAAAGATAACATTATTTCATCTTAAAAGTTAAAAACAATTTTAGAAAACTTACAAAAAAAACAGTGAGGGTTCATGACTATTTTTACTGATTTTGCACCTGTTTTCATTGGTTTCAGGATTGGTCAAATCTTCATTTTCACTGAATCTGACATTGGTTCTCAGTTCAATTCAATAGGTTAAATTAATCCATCCAGTCCGGTTTTGATAATACTATTTGTGCCTGTTTTCATGACAACCTGACCAATTTCAAATATTTGCAGCAACGATTCATGAACTCAACTCATCTGTGTGTACCGTGGCAGTTGTGGAAATCAACTTTCTGATAGAATTTTTTAAGGCACAAAAAAAGTTGAATTTAGGATGGAAGTCGTAAAGAGGAGCTATTATTCATGATATTTATACAGAGCCAAGATTAGAAATAAATTTATTTTTTTCCAATCATGGCACAGCTATAAAAAATATATAAATATTTTGGTTAAAATAATTTTAATCGTAATAACATCTATGTTTTAAAAATTTGTGTACTATTGAGAATAAACTTTTTCGTATCAATTCTTTCAGTGGGTGTAAATTTATATTCAATGATAAGAATGGGTAACTCATTAAATATAAAACAGGAAAATTAAATTTATTTTTGTTTGACCAACTAATATATAATTAATTACCATAATCAAAATATATAGGGGGAATCAATTATATATATATATATATTGCGATCAGTTCAACCTAAATAAAATTGGAAATTACACTGAATGAAGATCTCCAAATCAATTATAATCAAATTAACGTTAATCAAATCAATCATAGACAAATTACATTTAATTGAATTAACATATATAAATACAGACACAAACCCAAAGCCACTCTGACGAACTCCACTTTATCTCTCAGCCCTGCTTCATTCCAAACCCATTCAGTCATATCACATCTTCTTCTCTGATTATTTCCGCTTCTTTCATCTTCCAATGCAAGAAGCAGCGCAGTGATTCACGCGCTTAAATCTGCGCATGGTGGTTTTCATGGTGATCCTCTATCTGTTTTCTGTGACCACAAAACAGAGCCTCTCTTCCTCGCTGAAGAGCGAAGGTACTGCAATTCGATTATTGAACCATTCCTGAATCATATTGCTTCGCTAGATGAGAAGGTTTTCGATTATGGGTTCGATTTGAATGGCTAAACAAACATACAGGTTTATCGTTGCTCATTTTCAGAGACAGTCATGGGTGATCCGTTTGGAGCTTTATCAAATTGCAATCCCGACTATGAAGCCGTTGATGCGTGTTCTGAGGTTTTGAGTGTTCCAAAGGAATAATCGTTACCTTGTGAGTATACTTTCAACAAGTAACGACTTTTCGTTGGGAGCATTCAACTCCGAACCACAAACACGGATCAATGGCTTCATGGTGGGCATTCCAATTTGATAAAGCTTTGAATGGATCACTCATGACTCTGTCTCTGAACATGAGCAGTGCCAGACCTGTATGTATGTTCAGCCATTCAAATTAAACCCAGATTCAAAAACCTCATCTGGCAAAGCAATATGATTTAGGAACGCTTCATGATGAGCTGAAGGGGACTGGGAGATGGAGATGGTAAATATAATCAGAATTATCTGTAGTCTATCTCTGAATCCTAGTTATTCCAGTGCTGGGCTGTCCCAGTGTGATTCCTTTTGCATTTGTTTTTAGAGAAGTGCCATTCTGAATCGGATTCTTAAGAATCTTGTCAAATTTAGTCATTGTAATTGGGTTGTCTCTTGTTGACTTTTATGCCGATGCTCATCGGGGATTAAGATGAAAGGAATATCAACTTTTCTATGGACCAGTAATTTTCTGTTTTTGGCTGTTTTCATAAATTAATGTCAATAAACATGGTCTATATATTAACAAGATTCTGGAGATATCTGGAAAAAAACCTAATTTCATCTTAGGGGAAAAAAATATGCTTGGAAAAACCTGGACAAAATCAAATCGTAAACTTCCGCAATAGATACATGTACCAGCATCATGAAGCAGTTACATCATCCTCTGATACTAAAGAAAGATAGGTCAGGTTGGGACTAGAATCCCTTCATATCCTCCATAACTTGTGGTCGATCTCATACATACTGCAAATATAAGCAAAGCAATGGCAAAGCCACCAAGCATTATAATGTACCTGCCTCCATTAATCGTACGACTCCTCGTATCTGCCTCTGTTGCCACAGAAACTGAATCCTTCCCTCCCTTCTTCTCCTTCGCCTCATCTTCACCGGACGCAAAAGGTAAAGACGACGATGAGGATGAGGATGAAGATGAATGAGGTGGCCCTCTGCTTCCATTAGCTTCGTCCTCAGAATAACAAAAGGACAGTGACCTCATCACTTGACCCCTTTCAGTTTCACCCTCCATATCCTCAAAAAGTCGCCGACCCTTCAACTTCGTTCGATCTCCGATGATCTCTTCGGTGCAGCCCTGAAGCTGAGACATGAGATGTGTGGGAGAATTGTGAAGCAGTTGAATGGCTTTGACGGTTATGCCTGAGTTGGTACAACATCTGCGCGATGTTGTTGGGTTAGATTGCTTATAGGCGTTCCAGTCTCGTTGCAAACTGCTGTAAAGCTCTTCCAATTCCTCTGATTCTTTAACTTTCGCTTCCAAGCTTTTCATGGTGGACGTTGCTTCTTCTTTCTCCTTTCTCACGTCAAACAGAGGGGGGAGGAGGGGTGGTTAGAAGGATGAAATCAAATTAGTGGGGGTTCAGTTTCTTTTTTGAACGGGATGAGATTATAGCGGGATTATAACCAATAACGTTCTTTTTTTTTATTAAAAAATAGAAAGAAAAAAATAGATTTTATATCTAGATTTTTATCCAAAGCCAACGGGCATCCAAGGGATGGGATCCTGATTGACATTTACAGATATATGCATTATGATGCGAAAAAAGAGAACAGAAGGAGAGATGAGATTAGAAGAACATCAACTTAGAGCCAGCGAGTAACGGAATTAAAAGATTTTAACTAATTCTGTTAATTATAAGTACCATAGAATGTGATGTGTAAAAACCGAACAGGGACATTTCAAATTCAAAGGATAAGAATTTTAGGTGATTTAATTTCATTTGAGATGAGATACAGTCGAAGTGCCGAGGCTCATCATCTCAGCCACAGTTTGACCCATTCCATAAACAAGGACTGGAGTTGTGCTGAATCTCTAGTACCAGAATCACCAACGGCCAATGAAATACGGCACATATGGATGAAATTGGGCTTATGATGGGCTCACTTTGGGCCCCGGTCACGGCATCATAGTTGCAACCCAAGTCTATTACGCAGGCGACATTAATAATTAAATAAAGATTCTCAACCCAAAAAAACAAAATCTCGAGTGAACCCACCCTCTTGTGTGTTTCTTCTTTCTCAGCCACTGCATACTACACACACACATACATATGCAGCAATAATCGAAGACATCCCAATTCTTGTATCTCAGCTCTGTTTGGAATGAATGAATGAATGATTAAGCTGTACATACAATTGGGTGTTGATTCCACGTCAAACAAATAATGAATTTTTTTTTGGTTGGGTTGGTGAAATTTCAACAAACATATTAAATACCGTATGTTGGAGGCTTCAAAAAAATAAAAAAGGGAAGAGATTAAAGGTTTTAGAAGAAAACAAAAATATTAAGGGTCTGTTTGACCGTGTTTTTTATTTTCTTGTTTTGAAAACAGTTTTATAAAATTGTTTTCAAAAATAAGTTTTAAAAATAAAAAAATAAAAAAATCTGTTTGAGTAATTGTTCTCAAAATCATAACTAGTGAGTGATAGATGCGTTATTCAAAATTTATAACCTTACCATTAATGAGATGGATGTTTCTCACATTTTCTTGTATTTTCCAGAACAAAAACTACAAAACATCTTAAAAATATTCTGAGTTTTCTATTCTTTTATTTTTCTGTTTTTCAGAATAATTTCTAAAAAATAGGTTTACCAAACAAGTTTTCTGAATTTTTTATTTTTAAAAATAGAAAAACTACTTTTAAAAATAGAATCAAACAACCTTGAGACTCGCCAAATTCATGGGTACAGGTATTTAATTTAAATGCTTTCAAAATATCATTGAAAGGACTATTATTAAGCAAAAGATTCCATTCAAGAGAAAAGAAGAGAGTGGCTTTTCCCAAACATAAGCGTGGAGTGCATGATTCACCCACCTACCATATTTCTTTGTTGGCAGCGTCACTGTGGTGTCCCCATGTCAAGTCAAAACATGTTCTATTACTTTAAGTAACTCTAATTATCAAATTTTGTATGACACTCTATATATATATATAATGACCAATCTTGTAATTTATTTATTAAAAGTCCAATTTCGGCAACAAAAAGTGCTTCCCATTCTTCTCTCAAGAGTACTTTGGGAAGGCTATAAAATTTAAGGACATCAAATGCTTCCTTTTAACTTGCATCGTGCACATTACGAAATCCAATTTAAGCCCAACAATGAGAGAGTCCCATTTTGATTTTACCACCCATTATTATTATTATTATTATTATTTTTATGGAAAATAAGTTCTACTGCTGAAATGCAGAGTACAAACTAATGAAGGTGCTAACATTTTTAACACAAAATGCTTGTCATTCCATTTCCAAAGTAAAATCCTACGAGCATCTGCACTGAAGTCTCAAAAGGGTGGTTGTTAATGCTGTTGCTGGTAAGAAAGGTTTATTGATTCAACACAATCAATGTTAGCTTCAATCTTCCTAATGGTTTAGTTACTCTTTGAATGTAGGGATGTCAGTGTAATGAAATCCCATCAACGATACGTTACCATGTTGGAGGTGGAAGTAGGTGGGTAAATATATATTTATAACTATCTCACTAAAAAAAAAAACTTAAGTTCCAACAAACTTCAAGAGTTGGAAGGATTCCAATTATTGAGGAAAACTAGTAAGATTGTATAACTAAACCGTTGGATCCAATCCCCATTAGCTTTTTTATAAAGGTAATTAGGCTTTTAAAATGTGAACAATCAAAGCAAGTCTAGGATGATTTGCACAAAATTTAAAATGAATTATATACTCTCTCAATTTCATATTATAGGAGATTTTTAACTGTTTCATATTTATTAAGAAAAATTAGTTGTACACCTTAAAATTTTTTAAAAAAACTCAACATCTCAATTTTACTTTTATTAATTATTAAAAAAATTATTTTGAAAATTTATCTTTTTTTTTTTTTTCAACTTAGGAGACGATAATCAATAGGAAAAAAAAAAGGTAAACTTTTACTAAAAATTACATAACTCTTTATATTTTGGATCAAATAAAGATTACAGAAAAATTCTATAATATGAATAAAAAGAAGTAATTTATAATTTATGAATGATGCAATATTGTTTATATAACTTATATTAATATTAATGATATATTGATTTGTTGGAATTTGTTTAAAGAAATAAAATCAATATAAAATATGAAATTTATATTAAATTAACATTATTTAACTTGAGAATGATATAGTATATTCATCCTATATTATAAGGTAACATTTGAGATTTCACATATATTAGAAAATAAAAATAATATTCTTAAATTCTTTTAAAAAATTTAAATATTTCTATTTTACCCTTATTAAATACTCATCTTTTTATAATTTCAACACAATTTATAACATTATATATTACATTATATTAATGAGGAATAAAAATAAAAAATAAAATCATATTGTTTGATAATATGAAAAAAAATTTTCATTTATTATTTTATAGTATTGGATAAGTAGTCTTATAATAGGTAAGTGAATAGTCATAATAATAATAATAATAATAATAATATAATACTTCCTCTGAATATTAATATAAAATTATTTTAATTGAATTACTTTTTTTTGAGATATATTAAATAGAAATATTTTTGTAAAAATAATAATTAAATTTAGTTAATTATCTCAATTTTTTAAAAATTATTATTTTAAAATTATTGTTATTTAATTTTATTTATTTATTATATATATTAAATAAAAATATTTTTAAAAAAATATATAATAAATATTATCTTATATATTTAAAAAATTATATTTAGAATTAAAATAAAAAATGTTATATTTAAATTAAAGAAACTACAGTGTAATACAATAGTTGATATATAATTTTGAGATCAGGATTACGTGGAATTAATGCTTAAAGAGCGTGATTGACAGGGAGCAGGCGAGCAGTGAAGGAGACTGACAATAGCAATTACAGCTGCCACACTGACTTGTGGTTGTTGCAGTTTTAAAGCTGTTGTCTCTCTTTTCTGTAGCATCCCAACTTTACCCCTCCCTGCCTTTTTTTGTTACAATTCCACCTTTGATATTGTTAATACTATGGTATCATTATCCTCCCGTTCCATCCCAATAAAATAGTACAGTATATTTTTTTATCTCATAAAAATTGTCTGTAAAAGAAATGATATACTAATTCTCATATGCTGCATGAAGGGGGTCAAACTAGTTGGAATTCAATGTGATTAATAAATATTTTTAATGGTTTCAAATAAAAAAGAAAGAAAGAAGGGATACTTTTCGGCATATTTTCTTAAATTGTTAACCACTGGTATTTGTTATTATTATTATTATTATTATTGAGAGGGATAAATAAAAAGAAAAAATAGCAAGTATTGGAATCTCACTAAAAGTGGGTTAAGAAAAGAAAGTGATCACATGATGGGTTTGGAATGGTTGGGCAAACAATGTAACCTGGAGCCCTCTTTTCGATAGTGGGTATCCCCATGGCCCTACCATCACGCAGCATCATTATGCTTCCAACTCTAACCCCTTCCATTTTCAAATTTCGACGGAGGGTGGGCCTCTATATTCCCAATCCCACCCCTACCTTCCCTTTTTTTCTTTCTTTAACATTACTATCATATATTCATTTTTCAATCCTAAACAAACTCTCTAGTGTATTACAGAATCAAACGAAAACTCACAGCAAAGACATGCCATGAAATGTGAAACACAACGCCACATGCCTTGTCTTGAGCATCCCATTCTTGTACTTCTTTTCCCTCACTTGTAAAAGTCGAAAGCAACCCACACCCCGTCCTTATTAAATTATTAACATATATATACACACACACACACACACACACACATGGATGTGTGATTGTGTGTATATATATATATATATCTATATAAACTATAAGCTATTACTTTCTCCGCCTATACATACTGGGAACAACAACTATATGGCAAATATATAATATTTACTTTAACTATATAGTTCAACTTCGATAACTTGGTGGTTAATGCCCAGCTCCTTTTTGCACTTCCTTCCTGATCTCTTTCTCCCCCCCTCTCTCCAGTTCTGCCCTTTCAATACATTATCCACTCGCTCTCTCTGCACAAGCCCACAGCTGCATCTTGCTGAGCGACCCACAGAGTCACAGGTACGTTTTCTTTTTTTTCTTTTTAAATATATCTGGATCCCCTCTCATGTCGTCTTTATTTCTAAAATAAAGAAAAAAAAGAAGGACAATTCCCCTTATTAGTTTATCCACTCCATCTCCATGTACTACTGAGCTTCCTTTTGCTGCGATTTTCTGCAGTTGCACTCTTTCCCTCTTCCTATTACTTTCTGTTTTATAGCTTTTGCTTGCTCCTTTCCTTTATCACCCGTGACTCCTCCCACTTCTTAATTCTCTGTTCCTTGGAACTCTCTGCTTCTTAGCCGCTTTCCATTCAGTCATTATAATTAACCATTTCATTTCATGCACAAAATGTCCAATGTGTGTGCCTACTTTTGGGTGTCTAGTTTTCCCTATATATACATATGAGTGTATGTATGCACTTTCTAGTTTAATTGAATAGCTCTCAATGTCTGCCGGCGTGTCAATATAATAGAGTGCTGGTTTTGCTGTTGCCTTGAATGAAACTGTGAAGCTTTATATGCCATACAGGAGATAAAAGGGGAAAGAAAAAAAAATCAATCCTGATGGAGTGGAATTTGAAGGGTGCTTCTTGGGATTTGACGGAATTAGATGAGGGAGGTTTACCCAACATAGAAATGGTTGGTAATCATAATGGGTCAAGCAGATTCGGATTAGTGAACAGAAGTGGAGGGGAATTTTGTGTGGATTTGAAGCTGGGTCAGGTTGGGAATTCTGGCATCGAACCATCGGTGCCCAAGTGGAAAGTTGCGGCTGCAGGTGGTGGTGGTGGTGGTAGGGGAATCTCCAAAACGACACTGTCGGCTGCTTCAGGATCGTCCAAGAGAGCTCGAGCAATTCACAACGGAACCCAAACGGCGTCGTGCCTCGTGGATGGATGCAATTCAGATCTCAGTAGTTGTAGAGAATATCATAGGCGTCACAAAGTGTGCGAACTCCATTCTAAGACTCCTGTCGTCACCATTGGCGGCCACAACCAAAGGTTCTGCCAACAGTGCAGCAGGTGCCTCTTATTTTCCTGCTTATTATTATTCATGGTGGCTTCACAAATACTATTGCTATGACTTTTTTTTTGCTTTTTAACTTTTAAAGACATTCAGAATATGTATGTAGTCGCCGAAAGAAAAGTACCCGACTTTATAGCTTTCTTTTGCTTTGTTCCAGTTCTAGGCAAAATTCCCGAGCAACAAGAATCCCAGTACAAAGAACCTATTCTATTTTAATATTTTGACCGGATTAAAAATCATGTCGATGTAGCAAAATGATTACAAATTTCTTCACATGCATGTTGGAATCTAAGAAAGAAATACTTGCCCGGACGTATTGCTACGATATTTACTAAACCGATGGAATTTGTGTAGGTTCCATTCACTGGAGGAATTTGATGAAGGAAAGAGAAGCTGCAGGAAGCGATTAGATGGGCACAACCGCCGGAGAAGAAAGCCCCAGCCAGTGCCTCTCACGGCTTGTGCAACTTTATTTCCGAATTACCAAGGTTAATTAATTAAGCTTACCTCCCATTCCTTCACATTAGTGGACCCCATATCCTCATATGTAACTTGCAGGATCTTATCCTGTTTCTCAAGTAGTTGGTTTGTTTGATAGTTTGGTGTCTTGTCATTTTCAGGGAGGCAGTTCTTGTCATCGGACTCGAACGTATATCCGTCGAGTGCCGTGGTCAACCCAGCTGGTTGGGAATGGGATGATAGGATGGCACAAGTGAATTTGGTTCATAATAAGCAGCAGCAACAGCAGCTATTTCTTGGGTCTTCTGACACCACGAGGATTAAGCAGGAGATTATAACGCCATATCATGAGAATCCATGCGTTGAAGCTGCGTCTGCTTGCCACACGCTTCTGAGATCGACGACGGCCAGGCCTTTCTCGTCGGTGGAGGAGTCTCCTCCTTGTGCTCTCTCTCTTCTGTCATCACCACCACAGACGCACGCACCCATGTCCCTGTCACAGCCTTTAGGCCTCACCCTCCATGATCAAAGCTTACCAGAGGCTGCGGACACTACCCTTCTGGGTGGTAACGGTGGGACTCATCTTTCTATGTATAGCTTGGTAGGGCATGATGCATCGCAGGGGAACCATACCACTCCATCACTTCCATTTCACTGGGGATAAAAGTAGATCCCCCAGAAAAAAATCAGAAGCTTCTGTCTAGTTTCAACCCATTCTTCTTTTAAAACTGCCATGACATTGTATTTCACTGTATTTCATCCTACTAATGAAGGAAAATATGGTCCCCAATAACACTATTAACCTAGATCCACTTTCCACAGACGCCAATGATATTATAGGAGTTTTTTTTTCCTTTTTGGGGGTGAACTTGTATGAGTGCTTTCTTTTCTTTTCTTTTTTCTTTTTTAAAAAAGGAATCTTACGTTCACATTGGCAAACTAATTATGTCTCAACACTTGGTGTGATGAATGGACCACATGGGTGTGAGTGTTAGGAAGTAGGAACTATGATGGCCAAAGTCACAATTTTTTTTTGGCCTGTGTGTTGCTTTGAATTACCCAGACATTTTGTTATACAAAAGCTCAGTCCTTTCTTTTAAATCAATTTACAAAAAAATTGTTGCACAAAAAAAAATTACTAAACAATGAGATAAACTATCCATTGGGCTGGTGCGCGATTATGAATTAGATGAATGATGTTTTTAAATTGAGTTGTGTATAAGCGATTATGAAAATAAGTATCTATTTATAATAGATTATAAGAATAAGTTATTATGTCAAAAGTGATTTATGTCTGGATATTTTTAACCCATAAGTGATTTTGAGGAAAAAAAATGTATTTGAATATTGGGGTTTAAGTGATTATTGGGTAGATAAGGAGAAAAAAAAATGAAATGAGTGATTATGGGAAAATAAATGATTATCATAAACTGAAAAAAATAACTTATAAAAATAATCACTTAACTGGTCATAGTAATTATTTTATACTATGATGCATTTGACAACTAGTTCTCATAATCATTTTTTTTTTCTCTATAATCATTTTTTTCTTGAATCCAAACAGGCGGAAAGAAAGGGCACTTATTTTGGAATCACCACCACCAAGTACTCCCATTACTTTGAGTTAAATTAGGTAAAACCATAAAGATTTGAGTAAGATGGCATAACTCTTAACTAGTCAAAAATACAAGATTGTTGGTAAAGGCAATTATTTTATTAGAACAGAACTCTGCTAGCGTAAGGCCAGCAATATAAGTTGTTAGTAAACAAGGTATAGCAATGGAGGAAAAAGAAACACAAACCTCACGAAACAACTTACTAAGGACAAACAGATCAAAAGAAACAACATCATTGAACCCAGCAACTACAAAATCATTAGGCAACAGAAATTTCCCTTTTATAACCAACCACATGTGGAGGGGCTAGAGCAAGAGACGATCTGTCCTCATTCTGTGCCAACCAGTGGATTCTCCTCTTTAAATTCTCTTATTTTTTCATGCTCTGTTTGTTTTTGTTTACTTTATCAAATTTTTCAACGATCTAAATCTTTGCTTCAATTTTTTAGGATCAAACAAATGGAGAAGAGTGCATCATTGTGGATAATGCGTAAAACTTCTAATTCTATCTATATACTTTTTAAAGTTTATCATATTCTATTTATTTCATGTTTAAATAATACTTTATACTAATAATATTTTCTTCGTGGAATTTCCACAATCTTATGTATTTATTTATTTTATTTATTTTTTTTTTTTTGTGATATCAGGTATTCTGAATTCTTTTTCGGGTTTGGGTACACTAGGTTTCCGCAAATGTTTTGGCTAAAACAATGGGGCCTTAAGCCTGGGATGGAAGCCCAGGTGCATCGATCGTTCCCCGCTACTTCTAGGTAACCGGAGATAGAAGTCAAGTCAGGTGAGCTGGACGCCGATGGAGATGACAACGACATCATCGACGGCCAGAACCAAAGCTAAGGCGAAAGATGCACAAATGAGTTTTTCAGGTTTTGATGGGATGAACGAGGACCTTCTCCAGAATATTCTGAGCAAGCTTCCTGCCAAATCTTTCGCTTCAGCAGCTTGCGTTAGCAAGTCCTGGAATTGTATTTGCAATCGCGTCCTTTCTCGTCCTAAGCTTGCCTCCGCTCTTTCTCTCAAACCTTCTTTGCATGTAAGTTACTTTGCCCCACGTCTATGGTCTTGTGCATTTCACGTCTATGGTCTCTGCATTTCACGTTTTTTTCCCGCTTCGTACCTGAGAACACAATCGAGGGGAGGGCAAGTAAGCAATGGAAAATCGGAAATTGGTATTGAGGTTGTTGATGCGTTGATTATGTTCTACTTTGGGCAAAATGAAAATACAAGATGTCACTTAAGCCAAGAAGCAGTCTCACCTAATAGCGTGGTTTGGTGGAATGGGCTTTTCTCATGTGTCAAGTCATTTTAACTGGAATCGAGGCATCCAGCATTCTTGCTGATGTCGGTATGGCACTATTTCCCTGGGGTTAGGAAACTAGGAGAAAGCCAGCTAACATGGGCGCCCGTGGTAGAATGCTAGAGAGCTAAGGACCTAACTTTGCCTGTTACCAAATCACAGAAATTCATCATCAATTCTGAAGATAGCTTTATTGCTTTCATTGGATGATTTTTATGTTAACAGTTTTCCTCATTATATTAAATAATGAATCTTCGTTGTGCTTGCCTCATTTTGATGACAAGTTCCGTTCTTTTTCAGACATGGTAGTAACTCCTTTTATTGCAACAACTTACAACTTGCCTATTCCTCTTGGTAAATATTGTACATTCAAACAGGAAGCTTTAAATGAGGTTTTTCATAAGATTCTGTCTGAGCCCATCCGTCCACATTTTGCCATTGCAAACGTTGGAAGTGGATTTGATCTACCGATGACTCTAAGACTTGTATGGAATTACTCTCTACTTCTTTTCCAAGTCCAGGCATTGTTTGTATTAAGCCATTGACCTTAAGGTCTACTGTGCAGATAAGAATGAAACTGGGATGTTTGGTTCCCATTGTTGTTTCTGTGGCTAATGGTATTATTGGAAGGGATGCTCTTACTGATGAAGTTAAAGAGGTTCAATATCTGTTGACCTTTGTTAATTTTTATATTAGCAGTTTGGTAAACTCAAGTGGAGACCCATAATTATTATGTAGGTCAAATGGGATGCTCTTTCCAGTGGCTTCATTGACGAAGCAAATGCTGGAAAAATAAATGAAGGCATAGTTATGACAATTGGTTCTTTTCCAGGATTAAAAGTTGATGCTATACCACTAGTTCAGCCGTCTATGGTAATATATATTCTCTTTTAGCTGTTGAAATTTGCCCTCCAAGATATGTGTTATGCTTTGTCAATTTTGCCTTGCCTATTCTGATTGTTGTATATGCATTGTATATTGTTAATGGATTTTAAAAATGAATGATTCAGGATTAAATTAGGATAATGTTGTTAGTTTTTTTCTTATCAGACACCTCTAGAGTCAGCCATTGACAAGTTTGTAATGGATATCAAGGAGTATTCATTGGCTGTCTCCAGATGCTCGTTCCCTCTGGGGATTCTTTTGTTTGGAGTAAGTAGATGGTAGTCACTCATTTATCATTATTTATTTTATTAATTAAATCTTTTTCTTCAATAATATCATTCTTGGTAGTGTTGCTAACACTGATTTGGGTGCACAGGAAGGAAGTAGTGACATGAAACCAGTTATGGACAAGTTGGGTAAGTGACATTTTTTTTGGTTACTGGGTAAGTGGCATTTTATATGTGCATATTATTATGAGACCCATGATGTTTCTACACTAGGCTTTTGCTCATATTTAAACTTCTTACTTTATAGGGAAAAATTGCTGGGCATTTTTTACTTCCTGATTAATCAGTTTAAGAATATCACTGACTGCTTTCCTTATGATAGTTTTGCGTTACAGCATCTCATTGCGTGTGATATGTAAAAAGATGGAACAACTGTGTTTTCTGTTAGTTTTTTACTGTGACGTGAGAACTTTAATAACTTCAATACACATCCCTCTGTTTCAGGCTTGTACTTGTCTAGTCTTTACTGATGGTAAATTTTTTTATGCAGATTATGCCATGCCCAAGGGCACATTCATTGTAGGGGATGAGAGAGGCTGCATTGCATACAGAAGTGGAACTGAATCCAGAAATGCTTATGCTAGAACAGGGTACTTAGAAGCCGTTGCTCTTGTTTTTGCTCAGGATAGGGACAGATCTTCCGGTACTTCTTGTTATCTTTTTGGTAGACCTTTCTGCCAATGCACAATACAACCTATACAATTGCTGCAGTTCATGCCATTCTATTTTCATGGGGAAAGTGGTTCTCTCATTCCTTTAGACTAGACATGTTTGTTCTCTCAAAGGAAAATATATGCCAAAGGCAATTGTGTTCTGTGCTTTTTTTATTGGATAAAAATGAAAAAAAAAAAAGAAAAAGAAAGAAACTGCTGTGCATGTTGCTTTTATGTCTCTTTATGCTTCCTACCCTTCTCTGTGCCACTTTATATGCTAGCTGATGATGAGAAATAGAATCTATAGGATATATCAATTTATTATTGGGATTGGTTCTAGTGCTATGAGGCAGTAATATGTAGCTTGTAAGTCTTCTATTTTATTTTTCATTTATTTAGCTTATTACTTATATGTGCCATGGATTAATTAAAGCTACAGGAGAAATAAAGTTCCACGTTGCATTGTCAAATGGTGTTTTACCTTTGGGTGGTAAATACAAGACAGTTTCAGTCCGAACAAGCAAAACTAAGAACTCTATATGGCTAACTGCGAGGAGGGAAGGGCAAAAGGAAATTCTTGATGGTCAAAGAATATTAGATGATGTCAACAATGAGGTGCATGATGCTTTGGAGTTTTAACTTCTGTTTCTTTGACGAACCAGAAATTAGTTACATTAATCACAGAACAGCACAGAACTTTTTATGCAGTCATTCATTTTGTTTTCTCTCCATTACTTGATAAGGCCAATGCAGTCAGGCTGTCTGGGTCTTAAAATTACTTTGAAGTAATAAGTAAATAAATCTAGTTGCTATTGAATGCTTTCCTGTTAATGGATTTTTACCGATCACTTCTTTCATTATTGATGCCGTTAATGCAGTTGTTTAATGGTGCAAAATTACACATAACCCCCCAATTAGTTTTTGTTTTCTTTTATCGGTGTATGATGACATATATGGAACTTCTCATGCCAATCAACTTGTTTTTACTGTGTCTTATTTCCTGTTGGTCTGTTCTGGAGATGTTTTGTGGGTAGCAAGTTCAGATAAATTGATGTCCTTAAAGTCCCAATTATTAACCCAAATTGAATGAGGATGATTAGTAGGAATTTTATGGTGGTCTATCCTTTGGCCATTTTCTTCTCCACAGCTTCACTAGGGTGATATTTTAGTGGTCCACAAATGATTTTGAGACTTTTATTTGGAGGTAATTGAAAGCAAACACATCTTGAGGCAGAAAGCAAATAGACTTGTTTAGGGTGAAGTATGCAGATGCTATTACATCAGACTGTGATTTAGCTGTTGCACTTTTTTATCTTCTCTCACATTGGCGTTACTTTCTTGAATCACATCAATGACTAATCTTCTATTGATGTTGATGATGAGGGAAAAATTAATGACTCACTTGATGTTAAAATTTGTGTATGTTTCATTGTTTTGAGGAAAAGAGGAAGATTAAATATGATGATGCTATCTGTTATTCTGCTTTGGTTGGGAAGCCTTTATTTATTTATTTTTAAGTATTTTGATGATAACTTTGATATAAACTTGTGTGTTTACGACTGTTATTTTCTTCTATCTTTTCTTTGTATTTAAGCATCTTTTTGGACTTAAATATGCGGCAGCTGGCAAATCATATTGAGACTCCTGATTTGTACATCGGAGTATTTAAACAAAGAAAACTCTCCATTGGGTCAGAGAAGCCAAGACAAAGAACATCTATCGCATTTCATGGAGTTGTGGAGTATGTAATGGAACTCTTTTGTTGGTCTTCTACTTTCTCATTAATATTAATACTTGTCTAAGGACTTCCACAAAAAATCAGAAGAAAAAAATGACAAAAGAACAATGGAACACTTTGCTGCAATGGCCTGATTAGTGGTTCTATTTTTTATTCATTTACTCCATCTACTACACTATTTTTACTTTATTCGTTTGGCTTAACCAGCTTTGGAAAGAGGTTATGATTTAAAGTTAGCATAATATATAGAATAATTGGATTAAGAAACAAATAATGAGTTGTCTAAAATTTTCAAATTTACCAAGTTCCAGATTTTTTAATATAAGTTTTAAAATTTGTTTAAGCCAAATCATGTGCTAAATAGATAGACCATGATGGGATTGGTAAACCATTCAGATATACTAAAGATTGGATTTCAGACTCAGCAATGTTGTGATTTTTGAGCATTTTGAACTAGCAGTCTTCTAATTCCAAAATTGTTCCTTAGGGTTAGTACTACTAGAACTGCTTCTCTGAATTTAAACTCTGCAGAAGAAAAAAAAAAACGTTGATGCTTTTATTTTTTGGATTAAAAATTGATGCATGATTTTCTGGCTTTTGTAACCAAAGAAGAAAAATTTAAGGTCTCTTGATTTGTACAGAGGTGATGAAGCGTATTTGTATGTTGATGGGGTTGGCTTAAAAACTGGAGATATCTTTCAGTTCTACCATTCAGATTGTAATACAGCATTAGCCTCATGCTCTAAAGTGTCAGATGAGCTGAAGAAGATTAAGCTCGAAGCAAGTTCTAAGAGTCTCAATGGTGAGGCCAGCAATGCTACTGCTGTGTTTGGAGGGCTTATTTTTGCTTGTTATGGTCGTGGCGAATCATTCTTTGGGCGTCCCAACGTTGATAGCTTCCCTTTTTTGGAGAATTTCCCAGGAGTACCATTGTCAGGAATATTCTGTGGTGGGGAATTGGCCCGTTCTTCTTCCACTTTGAATGGTCAATGTGAAGGAGAAAGCTCTAATAGATCCTGTGTGCATGTTTACAGCTGTGTGTATCTGTTGATATCGTATACGCCATCACAGTAATAATGAATACGGACATTTCAGAGACGATGATGTTTTGGCATCTGCTGTAGGCATGGATCTGACCCTCTAGTGAATTCTTTTTGCAACCTGTTCTAATCACTTTTGGTTTGTCATGTAAGTATAGTCTTCGGCATGTATATGATTCAGCCATGCTTTTTAGTGAGTTGGGGCAGAATCTTGTGCAGCAACAAATATAGATGGATATATATATATATATATATATATCTTTAATGCATGGTTATGGAGGAAGTTCCCTTTTGTATAGCCCTTTATATTTGCCTTATCATCATAAGCCCAAGTTCCTAAAATGAAAAGCTCATAGGCAATTAAATCATTGTTTTCATTGATGGGAATTTGTCACACAAATTTCTTCCTAGTTCTTCAGGTTAGCTGCTATTGCTTTTGGCCGTATATACTGTCATGTTTATGTCTTGACAAATTAACCCCCCTTGAAGTATTCTTTGAACTTTCCCCATGAAATTGTTTTACCAATTCCTTCAGTATTGTAATTAAGAATTTATCTTGCCATAAATTTACCTCTGAGCACATCATTTTGCTGAACCCAGGAGGAGATCATTGATATTGGCACGGCTCAATCAGATCAAAGGAACCAACTCTTGGGAGATTTGATTTGATTTGATTGGGTTGTCCCAACATCTCTCTTTTTCCTCTCAACAATATGTAGTGTAGACAAGAAAATCGTTACCGTCCATCAACAACTTAGGCCTTTTCTTTCTGGCTTTATGGACTTGGTAGAACCTCGCTTAGAGTGGCTGCTATGTAAGAGAAGAAGTCACAGTAATATATGTGGAGTAACTCTGCTCCCCCTTGACCTCTCATTTCCCTTTAATAGTAAGTTTATTCTATGATGCACCATTTACAACACATTACACATCAGATCCCCAGAATTCACCATTCGGGGAGCTCTCCCAAAGATTTTTTTCATCAGTTTCACGACTCCCAAACCTTTTGCAAATGAAAAAAGAAATTTCTATTCACTTATTTACATATTTTGTTATTAGATTTTTCAATAAAGATATAATTAATGTATGATTTTTAAAAAATAATAATTTTTCACACGTTATAACTTGATTGAGAATCTTAACTAAAATTAAAAATTATATCTAAGTCTAATTCTTTGCTAATTTATCCAGGAGAACTAAACTATTTTAAATTAGTGTTGCTAATATTACAAGCCAGGCGACTTTATTTGGTCTTTTAATCAAACTTCACGACTTATAGATAAATGTTTTTATAGATACAGATGTTTATGGATACAAATTTCTTTTCGTTTTGGCATTCTCTCTCCATAGTTTTTTATTGAAAAAAATCGTACTATAATAATGAAACTTGAAAAATGAACGCCGAATTTTATATTTGAGACAGCTACACAATTTTTAGCCCTTTGGAATCCATACGTGGTTGGTTCTCTAAGAAAAACAAACAGGAAAGAGGTTTCAGCTTCAGGAGCACAGCTAGCTCTCATTTTCTTAAATCATAACAGCACAAAATTGGAGAGAATCAAGCTTACACAGTAATATCATAGTATTTAAAGATATCCCATGACAATAATTAACTTCAGTTGATTATAAAACACAGCAAGAAACACAAAGCTCACTCTTTGTTTGGATTCTTATTTCCTTGCAAGCAAAATTCCAACTAAAGGATGCATTGAAGAATGACGACAGAGCATCTCATATAGAAATGCTCAAGGACTTCTTAAACTTCTCAACCTCCAAATATACTGTGGAATACGGAAGGAACTCGGAGAAATGATCTTTGCTAAGGTCGTTTATTGCAACTGCAAGTTTGGGGATTTCTAAGGTTTCTTCATGGGTTAAACTCCTAACAAACCTAGCTGGATTTCCTGCCCAAAGTTGACCTGATGGAATTCGCCTCCCTGGTGGAACCACTGACCCAGCTTCAAGGATTGAGTGTGTCTCCACTAATGAGCCTTCCATCAGAATGGAATGCTGCCCAATAATGCATTCTGGCTCAATTGTGCAGGACCTCAAGAGGCTGTATGCACCAACTGTCACAAACCTCTCTATCAAAGACTCAGCCGGCAGGCCTGATTTACACAAGGATGCATATATAATAAGTAAAAATACATTCATTCATGTTTGATCATAATTAAGTATACCCCATTTGCATCAAGTTAGATTTGAAAACTAAATGCAAATCCATGAAACCGAATAACAGAAAAACACCTGCAAATTAGGATCAAGCAAACTTCCTAGGAACATAAACGGATCAAGCAAACTCCGGCTAGTAACAGTAAATAGATGATGGTCACACAAAATGGAGGAGAGATACAAGGAGCTTGTTTCAGGGGAAATAAAAAATTGGAACATAAGATCCAGCAAACTTCCTAGGAACAATACAAGGTAGCGAGAAAATTTTGACTTATTGTTAACAAAAGGGGGGAGGAGGGGGGGTGTTGTGCTGCGAGTTTAGGAAGAAATTTAAGTATATAAGGGAACAACAATACTGGCAGATTGCAATTACTATAGTAATGGTCACAACAGACATTTCACTACAATGTACCAACCTTTACAATTTAAACAGATTGGAAAGAATTCCATGATTACCCAAATATATGACTCTAGCTAGGGTATCTGTTGGTCTGTCTGCCACTGACAAAATCAGATGGGGAACTATAAATTAAGAATCAACCAAAGCCACCATAAGATTAAGGCCTTTGAAGTAAAATAATCAAATCAAACAGGTATTTGCATTGAAATTGCCCTCCCCTAAATAAATTATAAAACAAAAAGGAGCTAAATATCTATAAGGTAATATTAGTTCCGGCAAGTGACTGAATATTATCTTAGGTAGCAGTGCGTTGGTGGCTCCAAAACCAAGGGAATGGAGAAAAGGACGATGTGAGATATTGGGACATAACTCGTTACAGGTTAAGTATCAGTCCGATGATTCACAGAGAATCAACTCAGTAGGATTAACTGATCAAAGAATACAAACTTAAGAAAAGAACACATGAATTTGTAACTATTTAGAGGATGAGCACCACAATAAATGCAGCTAACTTGTACAATTCTAACCAAGAAAACTAAAATTTTGAACCTCCACAAGCGAGAGCAAGGTAAGAAGATAAAAAATTCTAAGAATAAATAAATAGTATAATAATTAACCATACTGCAATGGATAAGGCTTAGCGATGCAAAAACAAAGCAGCCAGAACTACGGAAAGAAAGCTCAGGGTACCCAACCTAGAAGCAGCAACTGTAAAGTCCTTTAGAATTCTCAAGCAGTGACTTCAACATGGAATGTAAACAAGATATTAAACCTGCCTCTGTATTCTTTATAACCATTTCACTTCACATAGAATCTAGACAGACAAAGGCCTAGCACAATAGACTTCAGATAAATTTTTCCTCCTTTTTTAAATTTAATTTTATATTTCTCTTTCTTTTCACTAGAATTTGAGGAATTTCATGCACAGTCATATTAGATTTTACGAGAAGACCAAAATAAAAACGCATTCAGATTCCGTGCAGAAACAAAATTTCCTCATTAACGTCACATTTTCCTCCATTTGAAATAGGAATGGGAATCTAACTCTAAAAAATATTAACAATCAAAACAAATAGGACAAACCTGTGGGAGAAGACCAAGCCGCGTGAATAACACAGCGCTCCTGTACATTGGAGCAGAACCCCACAGTGATCTTGTTGAGATCGCCGCGGAGGACTGAGCCTGGCCAGACAGAGGCTCCATCGCAAACGGTAACCTGGCCAGCAAGAACCACGTTGGGAGCGACGTAAGCGTCGACGGCGACTTTAGGGCTCCACTGTCCCAGTGGAATGATCTTCCTCTGACCTCTGTAGTCCCATTCCACTCGATCTGGCGAAGGCGTTATGGCCTTTGTTGCCTCGGTGGAAAGAGCACGACCTAATAGCTGCGGTTGCAGAAGGTGTTTTGATGCAAGTATGGTTGCTAGAGCTCTTCTGGAGAAGCGACCTAGAGATGCCATGAGTCACAGATGCAGGAGCAGGACACTGGACAATGGAGCAATGCGACAGTCAGACAGTGAAGGCACCCCCACTGTGGGCTTGAAAGATTAATCAACCATATGAGCCTTCGGCCCAATTATAAAGCCTGGTTGAGAAACAGAATATGCTAGCCCAATAGGTAGCCGGATTATACATGCTCCAACCTATATATATGGATGCCCTTGCATTATTTATCCAACCCAGTTCAAGAGTGAAATTTTCCACTGACACACACACCAAAAAACAAAAAGCAACAAGGAAATTTTCTGTTACCAAAAAGAAAATTGATTCAATTTTTGGAAAACTAATTAAGCCCCAGGAATAAATTACAGCATTCACAGTTTGTGAATAATTGAACGAGTAACTTGTTATAAATTTATATTTTATATTTTAATGATATTCTCTCGTTTTTATGGCCAAACAATTTATATTTTATATTAAACATATTGCATAGTTATTGATATTGATACACTGATTACTTTCTCTCCAATTAATGTCAATGAATATGAATATCATCCATATCAATCAATAAATCAATATTATTATAAGTTCACAAATCATGAATAATTCAGTACTTATTCTCAAATTCTGAATAATGTAAAGGATAATCTATTTAGATAAATTCATCAACATTTTTAAAAATTATTAAAGTGACATAAATGAGATCTGGTATAATTATGAACTCATGACCTAAATTTAGTAAAGGATAATCTATTTAGATAAATTCATCAACATTTTTAAAAATTATTAAAGTGACATACATGAGATCTCGTATAATTATAAACTCATATCACCTAAATTTATACACTTCCTCGTGAACTCCATCATTATTAATGTGAAAATAATACAACTCTAGAGTCTCGATCTTATAGGCGGAAATATATTAGACTAGAGTAGACTTTAATTAAATAAGTTAAGCTTATATTATACATTTGAAACCTGAATCTGGCCTATTAGCCTATATAAGATTTTATTTTAGGCTCAAACCTGAATCTTTTAAAAATTTAACCTAACTTAAAACCTTTTTGAAGGTTTATTAAAAAGTAAAGTAAAAAAAATAATTTTAATTTGAAAAAAAAAGGCTTTAAGCTTTAAATTTATAGTCATCAAATGTATGGACCATATATATTTATTTTATAACTTATATGTTTAAGTAATACAATAGAAAAGTAGCTACATTCTTTACTTTTATAAACCCCACATATCTCTCTTCTCTTATGATCTTATTAATATGGAACTATCCCAGTAGCAGGAGAGCCACATTATGGTGAGAGTGAGTATATGCCCACACTCATTTGACAAAAATTATAAGAGTAGTATGTAAATTTAATAACTTACACTCATTTTCTAAGTATTTTGAACCCACTTAAGTTTTTTTTTATTTAAATCAAAATCTATATGAATACAAAAACTTTTTATATTTATGATAATTAACTCAAGTCTAATAATTTTGATCCAAAATTTCAAACACATTAAACCAAACACTAAAAATCAATCATTATTTATTTTTAATTTTTAGAATCAAATTTTTTTAGTAATAAACTAACTTAATTATTATAATATTATTTTTTTAATTATTAATTTTTAAATTAATTCACTCCACTGATCTAGGGTCCTAGCTCCGTCACTGAATTGACCTATTTACACCGCTATTAATCTCGACTATATTATTATTCATTGGCGAGTTATGAGGTAAAGCCATGCACTCATACTACTCATAATAAATATGTACAATTTGGTCCACCATAAAAAAATGTACAATTTGTCATTTTTAGCATGGAAAATTCAACGAACTACCATACGGGCAGTTGTTCAAATTGTGTGGGATGTGAAGAGTTATTTTTTTATTTGGGACAAATACAGTGTATATATATATATATATCCACTTATACATCTAAATATGATATCTTATCATTGATGAGATTTGGTTTCATGACCTCCCTCCAATTAGGGAGGGCATGTGCCAATAGGCCATTGGCAAGTGTTATGGATAATTAATTTACTAGGATTATTGAGATTTGAGGAAAGTTATAAAATGATCAAATATTCCGGCCAAAAAAAGAGAAAATGATAAAAACATCTTGTAAATAGAAAAAGATAAAAAGAAAATTAAAAGTAAACTTTATAAACAGTATCTCATTAAAGCGTATTCATCATTCACAAAGTATTCGAAATTGAGTTACACTTACACACATTTCTCTTTAAATTAAATTGCTACAAACTCTTCTTCACGTACGCACTAATTGATACATTTTTTTTCCAAGACTTGAGAACAGATCTAGAAAAAGTCAAATTACGGGAATAAAATGTTTCCGTACGTGATGGTTTAATTGGATAACGTAAGAAACAACAATGAAACTCATAGTTTAGTTGGAGTGTATATATATGTTGCCCCTTTATAATGTAAATGTTGATCTCCGTCCTCAACAAGCCTGCGAACAATTAATCAACTCAGGCACAAACGAGTGTATATATAAATAACTATATATAAACTTAAATTTAAAACTAATTAGACGGAGTTAATTACGTTTATACTTTGGAACATCAGATGCCTGCCCATACTTGCGAAGCTTTGAAGCTCATACTTCCATCTTCCAATACATGCAACTTCAATTACGTGTATATATATATAGAATGCAATGTCATGATGATATATTATTATTAATTAATAGGGCATTAAGAAATGTTTATTAGTAGTATTCAAGATCAAGAGGCTCACTCACTCTTTTCTGAAGACGATTGTTCTCATCCTGCAGGTCCCTAATTAACCTGCAGCATCTAAACAAAAACCTATATTAATTCGTTTTTCTTCAACATTAATTCATGCCCACAATATCTTCTATCATAGTTAATCTTACCCTTCTTTTAAGCGTGTTCATGTTCTCCGCATTCACGCTTCTCTGTCCACCAAAACCAAATCAGATCCATGTATATATCAACCCATATAATATATATGTATTATCGTGTGTGTGTGTGTCTGTATATATATATATATATATATCTGCTACTTCACATATATTTCCAATTAATTATAAGTCGATTACCTTTTTAGATATGATGCAGTCTATCCCTGTCTTCAACTGTCGTTCTATTTGTTTCAATTCTTTGATGCCCAACCCCGACAAATCCTCTCCCGCTAAATGCCTATATATCAGCACACCCAGGGATATCCATCCGTGAGACACTCTAGCTAGCTTATCACGCACACACACACACGATAATTAATTACATGTGTGTGTTGGCCAAAAATAGTACTTACTTGAGTGTTTGCTCCAAATTGCTAACTGATCTCCTCAGTTCATCTATTTCATTCCTCCAAGTCTCTTATTGTAACACCATCCCACATATATATTCAATATCAACACAACAATAAGTCAATAAATCCAATGGGCCGGGGGATGATAATAGTCACGATAACAATAAAAACAAATAAATAAAAAGAAACAGAGAATGAATGCCTCAAGGGTTCTGAAGGAATACATATTTGAGTGAGGGAGTCCTACTTGACAACGATACTTGTAGATAGTTCGATGCACGCTACAGACATATTATGGAGTACTATCAATGGTTATAAGTAGTCGTTGCGGAGATCATGAAGTGTGTGTGTATATTTGCATGCATGCAAGGAAGTTAAAGAAGGAGGAGGAGGAGGAGGTAAGGTATATACAACAACAAGAACAATAGCTGTCGCACCCGGAAAAATGCGACGAAAGGAAAAAGGAGAACAAATCGAGGTTTCGGGTGAAAACCGACTTGTGAGGAGTCGCCACCAAAATTTTAAGGAAAAATCTTGGGAAACCGAATTAAAAAGAAAAGGATGGTCTGCGTAATCAAAGTTGGATTTGGGAGTCGATTGTGTGTGGGAAAGGTGTTAGGCACCTCACAACACCGGTTCTTAAGAACGATTACCTTACGTTGATTGTGTAAATTAATATGGCTTTAAAACGTATTTTGGTTTTTCTTTTATTATTCACATGCGAGAATAAGGGTAGAGAAGAATTTAAGAGGGTTTGCAAAGTTTGGGCAATAAAATAAGAAAAATAATTTAGCTTAGAAATAAAGGCGGTTTAGAGGAAAAATGAGGAAAAATAAATTTAAGAAAATAAATTAAAAAATAAAATAAAGAAAATAAATTAAATTAGAATTGAGGATATTTAAGCAAAGTGAGGAAAAAGAATTAAGAAAATAAATTGAGAAACATTCATTAAATTAAGGAAAAAAATACCAAATAAATTACAAAATATTTGTTTATTTACAAAGGCGGACTTGACCCAAGATCAGAGCCTGGGGCCTACGTACCCTGCGATGGGGATCAAAGTCCACATAGTTCGGGACTAGAAATGCGTGTCTGTTGGTTGATATTTTTTTAATTATTGTAACAAGAGAAAGTTAATGGAAAACAATTTAACTTTTTGCAAACAAAACAATTTTCTGAGATTGAGTTGGTGTGTTTTAATTTGCAAAAGACAATTTAATTCCGTTTACTTACTCTTATTTTATTTTGTCTTGAAAACATTTCTTTTATTTCTTTTATTTTTTAAAAATGCTTTTATTTGATTTTTGACTTTTGATATAACATATTTTTGTACTTTTGAAAATTTTTCTTTTAAAAAGAAAACCAATCCATCTATTGCAGACTTGCAGTCATGCCCGATAGATCGACTCCTTAATTACCTGCAAAAGTTATGTACATTACGCTTTTAAAATAAGGTTGGGAAAAAGACTGTTATATCATCATAATTTATTTTTTTTATGAAATTTTCTTTTAAAAAAAATTTTTATTTAACCGATATATCTACGAGAGTTCGCAATCTCACGTGATAACTCAGTAAACCCGAATACTGGCGTGGGTTCTCGAAGCCTTACATGGTGTGGTTACCAAATCAGTTATTTCTATTATTCATTTTCTTATTATTATTATTTTTCTTTATGTTATTTATTTTTTTATAAGAAAATAAAATTTTGGAGGGAAAGGTCATTGGGACCAATTATAAATATATTTTTATAATACACTCACATAGCCCCATAGGTTCATACGGTGTGATTATTTTAGGGGTCTGTGAAAGCTCACAAGCCTTCGTGACAAACATAAAAAGGAAATTAAACTCAGCAATTTATGAAACCATTTACAAGCACACATGATTGACTTAATTAGCCTCGAATTGCTTTATATAATGCCTATGCCTCAGAAAAAAAAAATTAAAACTTTGTGACCATTTTAGAAATGAGTGGGCCTAAAAGGAAAAGCCCAAACTATACTCCCTCTTACTGTGTTCATTTCAGAAACATTTGACAAAAATCCCTTTTTTAGTTGGGCTTATGACTCGCTGCAAAAGTCCAACCAAAAATCTTTTTTTTTTTACTATGGATTGAGACCTACTAAGAACCAGATTTCCCATCCCACTTGTATCTACGCGGGCTTGCAGCTTCGTGTACAGTGCATGGGCCCACAAAATTTCATTAGTTTTTCTTCTTCTTCTTTTTTTTTTAGGGCCTTTTCACCAGGATAACCCCACTCATTGGCCCAACACCTCTCCCAAGACTTTACCCAAAACTCATGGGCCCAATAACATTCTCCTAGGCTATATTAAAGCTCATAGGCCTAAGAGGCCCCATATCCTTCTCCTAGATTTTATTCAAACTCACTTCCTCACAGTCAGGTCCAATACACACTCAAGAACGCGTTGAACACACAACAAGGACCACCAAACAATGAAAAACAAGAAAAAACCAGAATGCGTAAATTGATCCCTCCCACTGACATGATCAGTGGTGGCCAGAAATATCCTACACGTAGAACAACCGAAGAACCAGTTTCCAATCAAACGCGAAGGCTTAGCATCATCTAACCCTGAATAATTCTAATAATGCGAAGTAAATGTCATGGTAAAGGGAGATGAGACCGATCCAACCAGTAATTGTAAACTGACATAGAAAGATTTTAGCAAAACAAACAGCCTTCCCTCGCAACCCTCGGTAATTCCCATACCCAATCCATGTATCCCCAGCTTACAGATCAAGGCTTTGAATCAAAGATATACATTACTGGATTGGAGGATCTCGGCCCCTTGCTCCTTCCTACCTCGGCACCCTTTGTTTCGACGGTCTCCTGCTCGGATTTTCGGCCCCAAAATTCTTAGGGCTCCATTTCTCATTCTCCGTGGGGTCTCCTCCCTCCGAATTTCCTCACCTCGGTTCTTCGGCCAAGCCAAATCTCTCGGGCTCCTCTTTCTCTCCTTTCCCCGCAAATTCGTCTCCCCCTTCTCGTGTTTGGCCTTCCCTTTTATAGAGCTTCCACGGCCGAGAGGAGAGGAGTCCCCGTGCGTGCGATCTTCGGTTCTTCCAGTTGTGTGCACGTCTCCTCGGTTCGCCTTCGCAGCAGCTTTCCGCGTCCTCTCCCCTCTTGTCTTTTCTTTCAGTCCGCGACCATCCATTTCTACGTTCACCTTTCCTTTTCACTCTGCCTCTGTTCTTTTTCGCCCAGATTGCTTTCGGCTGCTTCTGGCCTTGCTCAGACTGCTTTCGGCTACTTCTGGCCTTGCTCAGACTGCTTGGCTTTGCCCTCTGCTCCTTCCTCGGTGTCTCTGCCCTTCCCTGGCTGCGTCTTCAGCTTTTCCTCCTCACGGCCATACCTCCCTGTTTCTGTCTTCCCTCTGCTCACGACCCTCCCTGTTTCTGGCTCATCCCGAGCCTTAGTGAGCCTGAGCCCTAATTAGGGCTCAGGTAATCATGGGCTTGAAATGCTATTTCAAGCCCAATGTCCTCCCCCCCCGTTTTTTTTTGTTTTGCCTTTTTTGTTTTTTGTTTTTTTTACTTTTTCTTTTTCTTTTTATTTTTTTGTGTTTTTTTTTCTGTTGTTTTTTTTGTTATTTTTTCAATTTTTTCTTATTTTTTTGTGTTTTTTTTCTGTTGTTTTTTTGTATTTTTTTTATATATATATCTTAGAATTTATTATTTATTTTATTTTATTTTACTTTCTATTTTTTTGTTTGTTATTATTATTATTATTATTATTTATATATTTTTTTTTTGAATGCGCGGACAAAATGGGGTGTCCACAATAGCCTTATCCCACTATGTGGGGTCAGCTACATGGATCAAATGACGCCAATGAGCTCTATCAAAAACTATCTCCTCAGATAAATTATTTCTCGAAAGGTCATTCATTATAACTTCCCTTAATGTCCTTTTTGGTCTTCCTCTACGCCTTTTGATCCGGCTCCATGCCATTTGATCAACTCTTTTTACTAGCTCCTCTCGCCCTCTTCTTTGTACATGCCCAAACCACCTTAAACGATTTTCCACCATTTTCTCCTCGATAGGTGCTACCCCAACTTTCTTTCGTATACAGTCATTTCGTATCTTATCCAATTTTGTATGACCACGCATTCATCTCAACATTCTCATATCTGCTACTCCCATCTTATACTATTGTTGTCCTTTCAAAGTCTAACATTCACTACCATATAGCATTGCTGGCCTTATAGTTATTTTGTAAAATTTTTCTTTAAGTTTAGTAGATACCCTGTGGTCATAAATAACCCATGTTGCTTTCCTCCACTTTAACCACCCAGCTTGTATCCTATACATAACATCCCCATTAATTTCACCATTATTCTGTAAAATCGACCCCAAATATTTAAACTTTGACATCTCAGGGATGATTTGCTCTCCAATTTTTACCTCTGAATCATTTCTAATTGACCTCTTATTAAATTTGCAATGCATATATTCCGTCTTGCTTCTACTCAAACGGAAAACTTTTGATTCCAAAGTATGTCTCCATAATTCAAGTTTAGAGTTGACCTCTTCTCTTGAGTCCTCAATTAAAACTATATCATCTGTGAAGAGTATATACTTTGGAATTTCTTCTTGTATATGTTCTGTAAGAACATCCAAAACCAGATCAAACAGGTATGGACTCAAAGAAGATCCTTGATGTAAGCCTATTGTTATAGGGAGATCCTTTGTCACACCTCCAGGGGTTCTCACACTTATTGTTGCCCCCTCATACATATTCTTTATGGCTCGAATATAAGCCACTCGGACACCTTTCTTCTCCATTGCTTTCCACAATACATCTCTTGACACTCTATCATAGGCTTTTTCTAACTCAATGAAAACTATATGCAAGTCCCTTTCTTTACTCCGATATCTTTAAATCAAATCCCTTAAGAAATAAATAGCCTCTATTGTAGACCGTCCTGACATAAATCCAAATTGATTTTATGAAATATGAGACTCCTTTCTGAGTCTGTACTCAATCACTCTTTTCCAAAGTTTCATGGTGTGACTCATGAGTTTTATTCCTCGATAATTAGCACAATTTTGAATATCCCCCTTGTTCTTGTATATGGGCATCAGAGTGCTCTTTCTCCATTCCTCTGGCATTTTCTTGGACCTTAAAATCTCATTAAATAACTTAGTGAGCCACCAAACCCCCTTCTCTCCTAAACACTTCCAAACTTCGATAGGAATACTATCGGGACCAATGGCTTTACCATTATCTATTCTTTTAAGAGCTTCTTTCACCTCTCCAACCCGAATTCTACGATAAAAATTCAAATTGAGATCATCTTCATGGGTTGTTAATCCTTCAGTATCAATAGTCATATCCAATCCATTATTGAAAAGCTTATAAAAGTAGCTCTCCCATCTTTCTTTGATATTATCGTCTGCAACTAAAATTTTTTCTGCTTCATCCTTAATGCATCTTACTTGGTCCAAATCTCTTGACTTTCTTTCCCTTCTCTTGACAATTTTGTAAATCTTATGTTCATCATTCTTTGTTCCCAAATCCTGGTAGAATTCCTCAAAAATTTTAGATGTAGCCTTACTCACTGCTTTCTTAGTCTCCTTTTTAGCCAACCGATAACATTTCCAATTTTCATCATTATTGCATAGATACAAGGCTTTGAAACACTCTTTCTTAAATTTGACCTTCCCCTGCACACTCTCATTCCACCACCAAGATTCTTTATCCTTAGGTCCAAAACCTTTAGATTCACCCAATACTGCTTTAGCGGTATCCCTGATCCTTTTAGCCATCTCATCCCACAAGATGTTAGCACTTCCTTACAAGTCTCAATTACCTTCCTCCATAACTTTCCCTATAAAGATCACTTGTTTCTCACCTTTTAGTTGTCACCACTTAATCCTAAGATTTAAAACTTTTCTTCTTTTCAGGTTACGGTTTTTAACTATCACATCAAGGACCAGGACCCTATGTTGTGAAGTTAAACTTTCACAAGGGATTACTTTGCAGTCTTTACAAGTTGATCTATCTAAGTTCCTTACCAAGAAGTCAATTTGTGACATTTGGACTCCACTCTTATATGTAATTAAATGCTCCTCCCGCTTCTTGAAACATGTGTTTACAATCGTAAGGTTGTAAGCCATTGAAAAATCAAGAATTGAATGTCCCTCCTCATTTACTTCTCCAAAGCCATAACGGCCGTGAACTCCCATATATTGCCTTGTCTCTTTTTCAACATGACCATTAAGGTCGCCCCCAATGAGGATCTTTTTCTCTTGTGAGATATCTTGAACCAAGCCCTCCAGATCTTCCCAAAGTTTTTCCTTAATATGTGTATCAGACCCTACTTGAGGTGCATAAGTACTAATAACATTGAGTGTGTCATGTCCAATAGTCAATTTTAAGGATAGGATCTTATCTCCAATCCTTCTGACTCCTACCACATTCTTTTTCCAATCTTTGTCTACTATAATACCAACTCCATTCCTTGCTCTGACCTTCCCTGCATACCAAAGTTTATAACCAGTAGTGTCTAACTCCTTAGCCTTTTCTCCCACCTATTTAGTTTCTTGAAGATATAAGATGTTAATTCTTCTTCGAGGCATAACATCCACCACCTCCATAGATTTACCAGTTAACATACCAATATTCCAAGAACAAAATTTAATCTTGCTTTTCTGAGCTAGCTTCTTTACCCACATCCGTCCAGCATGATGTGGGAACCCTTGCTCATTTAACACTACACCCGGGCACCGATGTAGCGGCTCTAGCTCATTTGACACTGCATTCGAGCCATACAGCGTGTTACTTCTAGGCAACGACCTAGCCTTAGCACATAAACATCTTTGATCCATGTCATAAGATTGGACAGATTTTTACGTTGATTGTCGAGGGCCTAACACAACCCTCCTCCTTTACTCGGGCTTGGGACCTGCTATGACACTACATAGACAGAGTTAGGTAGGGTATATATATATATAGATATACATACTTGTGGCTGGCAAAGTGGAAAGGCTTTCCAGAGGAAGAGAAGAGGAGAAGAGCAACCTCAGCGTCGCACAAGATGGAGAGCTCAAGGGCCTTCTTCATCAGCCCGTTTCTCCTCTTGTAGAAGCTTATCTGCCTTCTCGTTGCGATCTCTATTCTCTTCACATCCACTTTTCCTCTCCCCATCTCTCCTTTCTCTCCCTCTCCCGGCTCTCATTTCCCTTTTTATGGAAATGGCAGTTAATTACTTCTTGAGACAAAATTCAAAAAAGATATCTCAAATTTACAAAATTATTATGAGATATCAAGATATTTATTTGAAATTATTTTTTTTCTGTAAAATAACCATTTTGCCCTCTCTTCCTTTATACCAAAATTATTAATTAATTGAATATATTCATTTGTAGCTGATATCTGGTAATTTGCAATAGGCACTGATAAATTTGCAATTGAGATGAGGGTCCCTCTGATGGTCGACCATTGCCTAGCAACTGATAATGAATAATTTGTAACTGACAATCGATAATTTGTACTTGATAAATCTATGTATATTTTCTAAGTCAAGTAAATAAAGTAAACTTAGATATCTTTGCAACTGATATATGTGAATTTCCAACTAATCCACTTATATTTGCAATTGATCTATGTATATTTTCTAAATTAAGTTAACAAAGTAAACGCATGTATATTTGTAACTAATACACGTAAATTTACAACTTTTTCATGTAGATTTGCAACTGATACATGTACATTTTCAACTAAGGAAAAATTAATCCCACAAAAATTTGCAACTAATGCATATAAATTTGTAACTCTCCTATCTTGATTTGCAACTGATACATGTACATTCTCAAGTGAAAATAGAAAAAAACTCACACATTTGCAACTGATCCAAATAAATTATCAAACAACCCACCTAAATTTGCAACTAATTCATATTCATTTTTCCAAAAAAAAAGAGCCATCATCCAAAGTCAGCTACGACAGAAGTAAGAGGGCAGTCCCAAATCCATGATCTCCACCATTAACTCCAATGGACACCACTGTTTCAGATCCATGCATTGGGGGCACAAAGATTCACAAGCATCAGGTGTGCCGTCTTTGAAGGTGAAGGGTTGTTTGTTAGGGACACTGTCTTTAGAGATTGGGAGGACGAGGAGTGCCAATGCCACTGCGTTCTGGTTTAGATTTGTCCATTGCTTCTACTGTCTATGGATCTACAACCCATGGATACGATGCTTAAAGTCGAACTTGATCTGCTCACTCCTACTAGACTGAGGAAGAGGAGTGAAGATGAGAGAAAGAGAAAGGAGGATGGAAGTAGGAGGTGTCGGATAGGAGAGGAAGGAGAAGAGAGAGGGAGAAAATGGGAGGGAAGAGGGAGGAAAGGGGAAAAATAGGAAGAAGTAAATTTGTGTTTTCACCTAACCAAAAATATTTACAAAAAAATGACATGATATGTTTTCATAATTATGCAAGTTTAAAGTATATTTTTTTAATTTTTTATCTTCCTTTATATTTAGCTTTCATTTTCCCTTATATATATATATATATATATATGCATGTATGTATGTCAACTCCTCCTACGTCCCTACATTATTCTCTATATTTATATATTTGCATCTACTTCAAACTCAAAATTAATATTAAAAATAATTATGTATAAACTACACATTTTTTTATATTTTATCAATTTTTTCTTCATATGTATCATGTGTGTTTAATTTTAATAATTTAAAGAATTCATTTTATACTTTTCTCAATGTCTTGATCAATACTTTCAGATTAAAATTTATTATATGTTTAATGGTAACATTTTAAATAAATACCAATTATGTTATATATAGTTCAAAATGACTACTAAATGCTAACCGGTTGAGTGTACAAAAAGTTTTCTATATATAGTTGGATAAAAATAATGTTCTGAATTCTATAATAATAATAATAATAATAATAATAATAATAATATCAACATTATGAATATCCTTTGGATAAAAGAAGGAGAGAGAGAGATAAAATAGTTTATCCTCATTTATGACATGGAACCATAAAAGTGAAACTAATTATTTTGTGACAATCTCCCTATTCATTTTATCTAAATTGACTTATATATATATATATATATATTTATTTATTTATATAGCACATAAGGAACATGTTAAAAATAATAATAATAGGAGGTACAATTTGTGAGGGAGATGCTCCATTTCATCTTAAATGTAAGTTATTTTTGAAAAGTAATGTTTGGTTCAAAATGTGAGATATTTTGTGAGTTGTCTAATGTATTAATTATTTTTTCCCATTCATAATCATAATTTATATTTTCTCCAATACTTAATATAAGTTACGTCTAACTAACTCATAAAAAATATGAAAAATTTGTCACAACATTAAAATTGTCTTAAAATTAATGTATTTTTCATTTTTATCTTCTAATAAATACTATAAATTCAAACAATTCACATTTTTTCTCATAATTAAATAAGGATATTTTGGAAATAAAGTAATTAATACTCCAAAAACTCATAGAAAATAACTTACATTTAAGACCATAAAAAACTTTTAGAATATAACTAATAAAAAAATTAGAGGGAGTATGTGAGAGATAAATATTATGAAATAATATAATTAATAAAAATAAATAATAAAAAAATAAAAATATTTTAATAAATTTAATAATCCAACTTTTTAAAATAGGAGAGATTATTAAAAATATGTTATACTTAAAATGAAGGAAATAAATCAGAGGTTGACACACGTTGGGGCTACAATGCATAGCGTAATTCAGCAAAATTCCACAAGCGACGTTCTGATTCTACCCGACACGACCGCCCACTACTAATCTGCTTCTAAATTCATCTTTTCTCATTCTCACTCATTGTTATCCCGACCCATCAACCACAACATTTTTAAGCTTCTATCCTAGACCAAGAACTAACTTTCTCCAAAAGATAATTATATGCATTTTTTAGATAAATATTTTATATAATAAATTTTTATTTAAAATATAGAATATTAGATATTTTTTTATTTTATTCTCATTTTTAATATTTTCATACTCTTTATTTATAACTTCACAATGATAATAGAATAAAGTATTTAATAAGGATAAAATAGAAAATATAAATACTTTTTATAATAATTTCAGTTGAAAAAATAATTTCTTTAATATATATGTAATTGATATAAAATATCTTATAATGTGAATCGAATAGAGTATATATATACTCACTCTAATTTTTTTTATAAAGGACTTTCTATAAGTTTTTTCTTATTCATTTTATAAGGAACTTTGTAATGTTTAATAGAATTTTTTCTATTTTATCCTCATTATTTATTTTGCTCATAAATTGTTATTGGGCTTTTTAGATAAAGGAGACATTCTTAATTGGTCGAATAATATTTAATGTGGATTGTATTATTGTATTAAATAAGTGTAAAAAAGGAATGCTTGATTTTTTTATTTTAAAATTTTTAAAAAATAACTAATTTTCTTGATTTTAAAAAAATTTATAAAAAGGAACGGATGAAGTATGTGTGTGTGTGTGTGTGTGTGTGTGTTTTCTTTCGGAGGCCTTTCAAAATTTTGTATTGGAGCTTCATCACTATCAGTGGTTCACAAGCATATCTCACCTCATCAAGTCGAAATCCTTCTATTGAGATGGCCACCACAATTAACCGCTTACATCTCCCATTCATTTACGGAATCGCCATTTCATCTCAATCTACACAAAAGTTTGTCTAACATTCTATAATTATGACGGCCCTTTAACTGATGGTTCTCTTTTTTCTAAAATTAACCAATAATATATATCAACAGTAACAGTATGATTCGGCCGTGGAATTTCCTATTTATTCAAGAAGAAGAAAGAATTTAAACGTATTGTCCAATGTATTAAAAAATTGGGTCAATCCTTACTCTGATCAAAACAATAGTTCAAGATCGTGGTTGAATTGTAATTAAATTAATAATTTTTTTAAATCTTATGTTATATATTATTAAAAAATTATTAATAAGTTTTATAACCTAATATTAAAATATAAATAAATTAATATTCATCTATAATCATATTTTAAATATAAATCAATCAACAATATTTTATTTTTATATTATTTGTTAAATAAATTTATTATTATTAATAGTTATATATCACAATAATAATTATATAATATTATAATGTTAAAAGAAAAAATTTATAAAAATATTATTTAATACTACAAATAATGCTATTTTATTTTAAAAACTAAAAATATTTAAAAAAAATTTTAATTGATTTACAATTGGTTTTACTAATTCAAACCCCGTTCAGTCCGTTCTTGACTGATTTTCACTGGTTCTATAATCTTTTGATCTGTTTAATTTTGGATCAAATCTAGCACTAATTTATTGTCAAACCAATTGATTTAGTCTGATTTTTTATATATTAGTAATGTCGGTGCACCAATGCTAGGTTTGTTTTGAGTGAATTAGGAGTTGAAACAAAAACAAAACAAAACACAATGAGAATCTTGCAAAAAAAATATTTTATTTGGTAGAGGCAGAGTTTTGCCAACTCCACTAGGTGACCCGAGGAAGTCCCACTCTCACGTTTGTGCATATCGCCATTCTTTTTATTGAAAACTTGTATGAATCGACTATTAAAGGCCGAAATACCCTTTGCTCTATAACAAACTCACACTCTATATTTTAACATTTTTATTAATGGTAACTTAAAATATAATATTTTCCAAAAACAAAAATATCTAAAATGAATGAAAAACTAGAACAAAATAAAATATTATCAATTTCTTTATTACAAATCACAATGTATAGCTACATCGTTTTTTTTTTTAAATGATTAGGTGTAAAAAGAAAGAATCAGAATTTCGTGTAGGAATCAATTTCTCCTTAAAATTTAATCAAAACAAAAAAGAAGAGCATCTGAGATGCAGATAGAATCTAGATTCAGAATACTGATGTATTCTGGTTTTCCTTCATTTTCTGTAAATCCCAATCTATTATTCAAAAGGTAGGGATAATTTCGAAGTAATACACTGTTTGAATTTGTAAAATAGATATTTATGGGAGGATACAAGTGATTATAACTCAAATAAACAATTATAAAAAAAATTAATTTTTTCTGATAATCACTTATTTTCACATCATCACTTATTTCATTTTTTTTTTCATTATACTCCTAATAATCACTTAAAACACTAATATCCAAATATATTTTTTCACTCAAAATGATAAAAATATCTAAATCCAAATGATATAATTGCTTCTTGTCATGACCTATTATAAATAAACATTTATTCTTCCGGTCACTTGTGCCTAATCCAATTCACACACCCTCCACACTCCATACGAGGAAGTTAGTCTGCCACAATGAAGATGTTACAATTTGCTTCTTCATATGAATGCATTAGACATATTCAGGTGGTTACAAAATGATGATGTCTGATGCAAGCACTATATACTTTGCTAAACAGCATAGCGCACCACGCTTTAATCATCTACAACCTGACACCCGAACTTGAAAAGGAGAAACAAAAGTTCAGAAAAGTGGTTATCCAAAAGAAGTTCAGAAAAGTGAAGCAGGATAACGCCAATATGCCGAGCAAATTTCATCAACACAACACCCACCGTTATGAAGCAAAGCATAATACCACTAAACTATATATTATTATTAGTATTAGTATTTGATTCCTTTCTTCCCTCCGCTTTCTCTTTTTCAATTTTTGTTTCCATTTTTAGGGTCCGATGGGAGATTTGACGATTTGGGGAAAATGAAATTGAAAGCTGAGAAAAAAAAATCGCAAGCATAGATATACAAATTCAGCAAATACACAAATAAACATACAAATCATTCTTCCATTGAGATCCAGGAGACCTAGTAGCAGTAGCAGATTGAAGATATGCAAACTTAAATTCTTGATTCTTAAAAAGTTGATACCGAAAAACAAGCATCTTTACCTAGCCAGTGTAGATGTGAACGCCAATGGCTATGAGAAAGATGGTGATGAGGCCGAAGTAGATGATAGCGTGAACGAGAATAGAAGCGCCACTGGTATTCATGTTGCCGAACTCAACCAACCTGCCTCTGGCCGGGATCTGAAAAAGGAGACCGGGGCTCAACAGCACAAAAAGCACCACCGCAACAATCACTGGACCCCAATCCGCCATAATCTTTGGGCTTTTAGACACAGCGACGGAATGGATGAGCGGATCTGGCAGAGGGAGAGAGAGAAATAGGCAATACCTTGGAGCAGCTTTGAGAAGGAAGGATCCGAGACACAGGGGTGGTGGGGTACAGTTGTTGAAGAGTACACGAACCGACAAGTGCATCGATTATGAGGAAGGAAAGAGAAGTTTCGCGTGACACGTAAGCAGGTACGGGTGCTTACTCAGCGTGTCTACGTTTTCAGTGTGTGACTTCAACGGTTCCGATACCCCTCATCGCTATTCTGGGGATGACGTTCCCAAATTTCAAAATCCTTTTTGGAATTTACAACTTTTTTAAAAAAAATAAGCTACATCTCTGGTGTAAGAAACCGTCCGTTTCCGAGTTCCAACTCAGGTCGGTTTGGCCATTTTCCCCCCCCTTTGCAGCGTGGGAATCAAACCAATCAATTATGGGCCCAACGGGAGATTACGGGCCAATACTATCTGTTTTGTCTATCCTCTTGTAGTATTTTATTTTGAAAATACAAATAAAATAATCTTATATTACACTGATTCCTAATGCAAAATATTAGGAACATGGACAGAGAATGAGTAAAATATTATAATCTTTATTATATTAATTTATTTTTCTTTAAGAAGAATGATTGAATCTAAACTCATTTCCAATTCTCTTACGCAGACCTTGAAAGAACAAAATTTGGGATGTTGGTGGAGTATGAATATTTTGTCTATCACTATACCTTCAAGACTAAAGAAGGGAAGAAAATTTCACCATCCGAACTTAAACAATATTTGATTGATAGGTAGGTATATATAATTTTGGTATGAAATACAGGAAACTATAGAAAGATATCAGAGGGCCAGGGGAACACAATTAAAAGAAAAGAAAACAAATTCACAGTAGCGTTGTTAGGTTGAACAGTTGCATTAGTTACGTAGCTCCAATGACCAACAAACACACAAACGAATCAGGGGAAAAAAGTAAAAAGAAGTGAACGAACATGGGGGAAAACCTGACAGTTGAAACAGCGTGAGTTAGTTAGCATGAATGAGCGAGCATTAGCCAGCGTGAATATGGATGCCAATGGCCAAAATGAGAATGGTGAAAACCACAAAATAAATGACAGTGTGAACCAGTATGGCCTTCCCATTGGTATGAAAGCTACCAAATTCCACAAGGCGTGTGTTTCCTGGCATCTGAAACAGCAGCCCAGGCGACAGAAGTATGAATAGCAATAACCCAACTATAACAGGTCCCCAATCCAACATGGCTCTTCTCTTTTCTACTTTCTCCTTCCTCTGCTCGCACTCACTCTCACTTACGCAACGCTTCCGTTCACAACAGTTACTTCTCTCCTTGTATATATATATATATATATATATATGCATATTATCCTCTGCTTTATTGAACTACATTCTTACGCAAAGCCAATACGTTTTTCTTTTCATTAAAGAAATGGATCAACTGAACAAATGAGTGCACTACAAGTTTAGCATATGCTATATTATTTTAATTTTGTATTTTAGTGCTGTCATTTTATTCAAAAATTAAAGTAGTTTAAAGCGATGACAAGATGTTACCAATTATATTACTTCTTGATCATTAAAAAGGAAAAGTTTGCCAACGAAACAAAGCCTCAAGTTCAGAGTCTTAAGAGATCGGAGCCCACAAACAGCGGTGACCAATGAAAAATTCACCTTTCGTCTCGTTAATACTGAATTTAGAATTATTCCTGATAAGCCACGGATGACGTGGGCGATTGCTATTGGCTCCACTATAATCGCTTTGAATTTATCGTGCCCCATTTCTCCGACTCCTCTTCCCGCGCTCACTCCCTCTCTTGCTTACTCTCAATCTTTCCCGGTCGCCGGCTCGTCGCTTAGCCTCCCCGGGCGACAAGAGTCCCGATCGCTACTGTGCCATTCTCTGATCGAATTTGTGCGCTTTTGAAGTCAGAGTTTCTTTATTCGGTGCATGAACTGAGTATCGTAGTTTTTAGGTAAGCTTCAAATTTCGATCATAACTTTGAATTTTATCTGTAATTACTCCACCCTTTGATCACAAAGGAATTGTACCGAGATCGTAAAAACAGATTTATAAAAGAAGACCATTTTTTTCCCGTGAGTAAGTTATCTGGTACCTTCGTTGTTGGGTCTGCGTAGAAAGAAATGAAAAAAGGGAGGAGAAAGATGTTTCACGATATAATGTTGCTTTGGTTACAGCGATTGGACCGGATTGTGTTGATAAATTAGCAAGGATGTCAAGTCCAGGAAGTCCTCTTCGAAGGAATAACCCTACACCGATTTTTGGGCAGGCAAAGAAGAAAACTAGCGAGAATGGATTTCCTGAGTCCCTGGCTCGAAAATCTATTTCGTCTTCACCAAAGTACGTTCTCACTTTTTTGTTTGTTTTGTTTAGTTTTGTTTATTCTGAAGCTCTATCAATTTTTATTATCACATATGGGTATTTGCCTTATACGGTAGCCTCTGCTTGTGGTTCTTTGAAGAGATGGTCTACGTTTGAATTAATTCCTATTTTTATCCCTCCGTACATTGTCTCTCTATTTGGCAGGAAATGTATCAGGATCGGAATCCTCTTTTTTCCATCAACTTTTAAAACAACGTATATCCCGTCATTATCCTCTGTTCCTTTTCTTCAATGCTAAAGGGAAAAGAGTAAATTGTGACATTGCGAAAAATCATTATTATAGCCATTATTAGCTATCAGTTGTAACTTTGTACTCATCATATATCGAAACAGATATTCGGCTTGTATGTCATAATTGTAAAGGTCGGTATTTTCAGAATCTCATCGTTAAACAAATGAGGCTTTACAAAGCCTTGTCTGATCGGTTAGTTGACAATGATATTAATAAAGGTCGATATTAATTAAGGTCCTTCATGTTGTACTGGTTTTGGATTAGACCCTATTCGTAATTTTCTTGTCATCGAAATCTCTCACTATACAGCCATATAGCATATGATGCTTTTATTTAATTTTTATTAATCTTTTATATGTCAAGAAATCTTATCCGGCATGGTCTTAATATTTATGAACACTCTTGGTTTAGAGGTGCGTGAGCTAAATACCTGGAGATCTGGGATGTTGTTCTGTATTGTTGTTCTTGTCCTCTCTCCCCTTAAAATCTGACTGAATAATCAGTGGTAGTGATAAAAGATCATGCAATGCTATCTTGTCTAAGTCTAGATACTAAATAGAGATAAAAGATCATGACAAATTAGTTGTTGTCCCAAAGCTTGAGCAGAGATGCTTGACCGCTTTTCACCTTGGAAATGGTCTCAATTAAAGGAGTTGGTAAAACAAAAGCATTCATTTAGAGTCACTTCAAGCCCATCAGGGACAGTTCGGGCCTACGTAATCGAGAACATAAGAAGAAGATGAGTCAGTGAAAGTTTAATTAATTAATACATGCGATGATACCTTTGTTTGTTTTTGGACTTGGATTAGGGGATTAACAGGAGAGAGAACCGTAAAATCACTTCGGCTTTCAAAGGCCTTGACAGTACCTGAAACAACATCTGTGTATGAAGCTTGCCGTCTGATGGCTGCCCGTAAAGTTGTTGCTCTATTACTGACAGATTCTAATGCTTTACTTTGTGGAATCCTCACGGACAGGGTATGATCTCGCCCACGCAATGTGTTTCGATCTTCACCTGGATTTATTTGTTTCAACACAGATAGCTTTTTTTTATTTTGGCTGTTAAAGGATATATTAAAGAGAGTTATTGCTCGTGAGATGAATCTTGAAGACACACCTGTTTCCAAGGTTATGACAAAGAATCCAACATTTGTCCTTGCTGATACTCTTTCTGTAGAAGCTCTCCAAAAGATGGTGCAAGGTTGGTAGTATATGGGGAGGCACGCATACCTTTAACTGCTGGTTGCTATTCTGTTTATTGCTTTTTTAAATGCAACGCCGATACATGCCACAGGGAGATTCAGACATTTACCTGTGGTGAACAATGGAGAAGTCATTGCTTTACTTGACATAGCAAAGTGTTTGTATGATGCTATTGCTCGACTGGAAAGGGCAGCGGAGAAAGGAAAAGCAATTGCAGCAGCTATTGAAGGTATCGAAAAACAATGGGGGACATTGCCTTCTGGTTGGTTGAGTATTCCCCTAGGCCCTGTTTGGTTGGGGTTTTTTTAAGGAAAGGGGAAGGGAGGGGAGGGGATTAAATCCCCTCTCCTTGTTTGGTTCATAAATTTGGAGCGGATTGGCAGGGATTTAATTCCCCCCCAATTCCCTCTCCCATCTCTTTTTTATTTTCCTCCAATTTGGAGTTTTTTTGGAGGGGATTGAGTTTTATTATTCAATCCCTTCCTGAACCAAACAAGATTTCATTAAAATTTCTCCAATTCCCTCCATTAAAATCTCTTCCCTCCCTTACCTTTGGTTGAACCAAACAGACCCTTAGGATTTCTATACGGGGCATACTTTTGCAGTTAGGTTCTGATTTCTGATTAGCCTACTAAGCACTGACTGTATTTTGTTTCTTGTTAATTTGGTCCTTGTGCAGGCTCCAATGCATTCATTGAGACTCTTAAGGAGAGAATATTCAAACCCTCACTGTCTACAATCATTCCTGAGTTTCCAAAGTAGGTAATACCTTCTTTTATTTGGATTGATGAGAAAGTTATGTTCAATAATATGTGTGTGCATGCTTGGATTACCATCCTAGTTCTTCTAACTCACAGTAACACTTTTCAGGCTCGTAAGAGTTTCACCAACGGATTCAGTTTTGACCACAACAAAGAAGATGCTTGAACATGACGCAAGCGCTGCAGTTGTAACGGTTGACGACAAACCTCGCGGAATCCTTACGTAATTATTTTTCCAGTGAAATTGCCATCCGTCCCTTTTTTTTCCTTTCTTAAGTAGCTTCAATTTGACATTTTGTTCCAGTTTCCGAGTTTCACAATGTTAATTTTTCTTGTCATTATGCATTCTTTGATTAATTCTAACGGAAAATAATCAACGTAAAATTCCAGTTCGAAGGATATCTTGATGCGGGTTATTGCCCGAAATTTCCCCCCCGAGTCAACTCTTGTTGAAACGGTACTTTTTCATTTCATATGTACATTTTTTCGAGGAGATAATTAACTTTGTTTTGTTAAATCGATGATGCAACATCTCTTAATGTTCATCCTTTTCTTCTCTCTCTCTCTCCTTAATGCGTGCACAATAAAATCTACAGGTCATGACCCCAAATCCAGAATGTGCAACACTAGATACACCAATTGTTGATGCACTCCATACTATGCATGATGGAAAAGTTTTACATCTCCCCGTGCTCGATAGAGGTAATGCAATGATATATTGGGAGAGGGGAGAGGGGGCGGGGGATGTTCTATATGCTTCGACGTGGTTTCTAATTATGGTTGAAAACAGATGGCAGTGTAGTTGCTGTGGTCGATGTGATTCATATCACTCATTTTGCCGTGGCAACGGTAAGTCAGATGTGTTAGACTCCACTATCCCTACTGCTGTTAATTTCTATCATTGTCTGTAAAATCCAAGTTGCTTGAAGGATATATATATATATATATATATTTTTATATATGTGTGTACCACACTCCTGCCAGCTTGAGTTGAGAATTTTATAGTCCTTGATTTTTTCCCCGGGTTAATATTAGATCAGGTTTTGAGGGTTCCTCTTATAAACTGTTAGGTGTTGATTAACTCAACTTGTATGGGTATTTCTTATGTATAAGCAGTCTACGCTCCGGTCGTAAACCTTACAAAATAATGCTACCCATGCAAGCTTGGTGTTGTAACTACATCAAATGTTTAATCCCCCAAAATGAGTAATTGGTATTTCTTTGTTTCATCACATATCGTATAAAACTGGACACAAAGAAGAGAGAGAAAATTATGTTTCATGCTGAAAAGTTAACGAAAAGATCTTCTCCTTTCTTATGAGAATAGAAAATAAATGAGGACACAACCTTTTACTTTGCTTAATTCTTGACTTTTTTCCATCCTTCAGCCTCCATTTCTGGTTTTCCAAGACATAAAGCATGCTGGAAAGAATTTTGAGATTTTACTACCTGTTTCTGATGTAGTACAGTAGAGAGCTAGAGAGGAGGTAGAGGAAGGAAGAAGGCGGAGACATGAAAGAATGAAAAGGAGTGATGAAGTTGGGAGATAAAACCGATTAGATAAATTAATTTCTACTGATCTCTAAAAACTGACACAACTAGTCAGGGGACTTTTTATAGGGAGGTCATCACAAGAAAAGGAAATATATAAAAGTAAAAAATAAACAAAACAAAACAGAAAATAAATAAAGTTCGAAATGAAATTTTAAGATGCACTGAATAAATAATCTAGAATTTCTTATCCTTAGGGCAAGTCTTTCACAATTTCATTTGTCCTATAATCCTATTATTCTCTTCCTATTCTCCATCAGTTTCCCTCACATGAAGCGTTAGATTCCTCACTCATTAACACACGAGGGTTGTTTCTCAGTCAATACGTGCCCATTTCTAACATTGAATTTGGATCTTGTATTTTTTTTCTCTTGGACTGTTGTTGAGATAGGTTATGCTATGTGATCGAATCCTACAAGCATATATGCTCAATTGTGGTAATAGAAAATTTTTTGAAGTATTCTAGACAGGAATAAATCTAGAATTTAGCATATGGGAGGGGGGGGGGGGCGGGGGGTAAAAATAGAAATTGTGTGAAGAGTGGGGGGAGCTAAAAACAAAAATAAATAGATTATAAAATAAAATTTATAACCGGGGGGGGGGGGGGGGAGAGCACGGTGCTTGCCTTGCCTCCCCGCCCCCCCTCTGTATCTGTGTCCATGATTTTAGAGGTAAAATCTAAGAAAGATAGTAAATTTATCAATCCAAAATTTTAATTTTAAAAGAAAATAACAATCAAATTGAAAAACTCAAATTAAAAAGGAAAGAAATAGAAAGCAAACCGATGTATGAATTTTGATTCAGTTATTAAAAGTGTCAAGGGATCGAGATTCATCTTAAGGGGTAATTAAATTCTATTCTTTAGTTGAACTCTGCACAATTATAATGATTGTTGTTTATAAAGTATTCTAATTACCTCTCGGTTAATTAGTCCTTATTTAATCAGGATTTAATTCGCTCTCGTGCAACTAAAATTTCTAATTAAATTTTGAAAGGCACAACGTATATCACCATGAATTCCTAATTTTATCTCTAGATTTGTTCTCCATGTTTATCTCTCTAGATTTAAATTTACTCTTCACCTCTTAGTCCATGAAGTTTACCCATTAATTAGATTTTATGGTGATTAAGCATAAAATCTACATAAATGAACAAGAGAGACAAATATAATAAAGAAACAAATTAAATATAATTTGAAGAATAAATCTAGAAAGTCATAACTAAAAAGAATAAATCCAGCTAATCACAATCAAGCTATATCCCTATCCCTGATCAGGAAATTTAGTCATATATGGAAATAAAAATCAAATCAAAATTAAAGTCTCAATTCATAGTGAAAATAATAAGAAGAAAAAGTTACGGTAAAAGAGAATAAATCAATCTCTAATACTCCCCAGATCTCCTTACTTTCTCTCTATAGATTATTCTTAATTACTCCTATATGCATTTAAACCATGTTCTTTGGCATCTAGGTGCTTTTCTGAATGTGCCCCTGTGTTACCTTTGTATCATATTTATAATATAGCAATAATACTTGGCCTCTAAGTCAATTTATGCATAAAAAATGTGTTTTTGCGAACTTTTAGTGCTTGATCCGGCATTGGGTGGACTAGATATCATAGAAGATGGCATCGGGTGGTTCCTAAAGAGTAAAATCATCAATTTTCCAGTTGACCCGACACTGGCTGAGTTTGACATGACGCCGGATGGATGCTTGGTATAGAAAATTGTTTCGTTTAGTTTTAGACAAATCACTAGCTCGTATAAACAATTTTAGCTCTATTTTCACTATAATAACATTGAAATTTGGAAAACTCAAAACATGAAAGTTATAGCTGTATTTCTTAGCTTTTCAATGTATCTTAAATGACCTCAATTGGAGTTCAAATATGAGAGTTATAGTCAAAATACCGACAAGTGTTAGAACTTTTCAGTATGAACGATTTGTAACGTTTTTGTTTTGAATGCTTCTAAATGAGCCTATAATACCATGGAACATTCAAATATGTAAAATCATGTTAAAATATACCAATATAACCATATTTATAAGCAATTTAAAATTTAAATATGAATATTTTATATGTATAAAATAGACACATCACTATATGAATTTCTTTTTCATATCTTATTTTATTTTTTTCCATAATCATGTCATTAGTTTTTAGACTTGTCTTTATAAGATATGCATTTTCTTTAACTACTTTTCTCAAAAAAAGGATGTCATAGTAACAGAGTAACTGGATTGGGAATAAGATTGATGATTCAGAAGAGAGGGAGACTAGTGCTCTTTCATAAACGCTCAATGTGTAGGAGTAAACAAGGTTTAAGAAATTAAATTGGGAGCTTGAGATAGCCTTGGTTAATATCTGCTGTCTGGCTTTTAGAATCATGTTGAATGAGTATAACTTCCTAACTAAACTATTCTGTCAACATAAGGTTGAATTTACAGACACTATGATACTAAATCTGTTATTTTTTGGGATGTAATATTTTGACAATTTTGTATTGACTTTTGCATTTTCTCACACTAATCAGGTAGGAAATACCGCAAACTTTAACAACGAAGCAGCCAACTTAATAATTCAAAACTTTTGGGAATCGACCATGGCCTTAACTTCGAATGCTGATGATGACGATGATGAGTCACGAAGGTTTTATATATGCATTGATGTTTCTGGTAGAAATAATCTCAATTTGTTAGTGTACTCATGCATTATTAACGACATACCAGTGGCAGTTCTTTGAAGATGACTTCCGAGGTTGGAGAAACTGGGAGATCTACCGGTCAACCCTCGACCAGGATGCCGAATGCGTTTTCCTTCAAATTACAAGATAAGAATGGCCGAAAGCATAGATTCACATGCGGTATGCTACTTATCACTTGAATATAAACGTATTCATGTTGATGAATTAATCTGCATTTGTCATTATATTTTTAACCCAACGTTGTTCTACATCGGCAAGAGTAGGACTATAGTGATAAGTAAACACTTCTTTTGTGCGTTTTTGAGTTACTGAGCTAAGGGGGCTACTATACGACTGGATTCCATGTCTAAATTTAAGTCCGAAGCAGTAAAAAGCTAGGGGTTGAATGATTTTGATGTTGTTGGTTCCAAGTTCAGATACTCTGAGCATGGTGGAGGTTATTGCTTCAATCATCCAGAGAGTGAATGACATTGACCCGTACAACCTGCCCCTAATTCTGGTATGCTTTTTCAAGAAGTTATATTTATTTATGTTCTCCAGGTTGAGTTAATGCTTCTGCTTTTTTAATGCAAGCTGGTCAAATTTGTTGTTTGTAGTATGAAGATGAAGATCATGATCGCATTGTACTGGCTTCAGACAATGATCTTGCCTCTGCTGTGGACCATGCAAGGATGGTCGGCTTTAAGGTATGGTGGATCTTTAAGCTTGCAGGCGCACTATAAAAGAAAATTTTTATTTAGAGCAACAAAGATTGATGGGTATTTTCCTTGATTGCACTTTGAAATGGGATTTAGAGAAGTTTCAAAATGGAATAGCAAAACCAGGAAATATTTGACCTTGGAGTGATGAATTCTGTAGGCGCTGATGTTGCATTTAGACTACTCAGAAGTACGAAGCGGTGGGAGAAAAAACAGCGCGGGAAGTTTGGATTATGCTCATTCAGATAGATGGAACCCAGCATACGGAGCCGTAGCTGCTGGAGCTACAATGATTGCAGCCATGTGTTTGTTCACATACTTGAAGCGAGCTTAAACGACAGCAGCGGTGGCGCGTTTTGAGTCCTAACACCAAACTGAGGATCAAACTCATGGAAGAATTCTTATGCAGAGTTTACAGACGGAATCTAAAAGGGGGGGAAAAAAGAAACAAAAAGAATGTACAGCCATTCAATACAAGAAAATTAAAATGTTTCCCACTATTACATTCTTTGTTAACATTCTGGCATTGCGCCATGCCTATTTTATGTTTGGCCAATTGTCATTGTGTTGGTTCTGAAATTTTGTAAAAATACATGTGCTTGTACGACAGAAGTTCAAATGAATTATTGCACCATCCGCCCTGGAATGCATTGCGTCACCCGTATCTTTTCCGGCCAAAAAAACTAGTAAAGTACCCCTTTTTTTTAAAAATTTTTTATTATATAATATAATAAAGAGTAGAAGGAGAATAGATCGTCCATGACAAAAATAGAGGAGATGGAGAATAAATAATTTAGTAATATTATGAGCTCATTTTTGGTTTACTTTGGCTTTTTTTTTTCAAAGTACTTTGCCTATATTTCATTTTAGAACTTATGCACCTTGAAGATACGATTAGAGAATGTGCAAAGGGTTTTACGTTGCTAAAATTGGAGGGGTTGTTTTGTTTCCTGGAGCGAGATAAAGAAACAAAGGTGGGAGCAAGGTTGGTAGTTAAGTGCACTCAAGATCTCAATCAGAGGAGATCTCAACAATTACGAGAGAGATTCTGGTAACAAAATGAAAATGATGTGTTTGGATTTTGGGGCCCTGTTTTACTGTTTTGGTGATCATTTAGGAATGTCATACATAAATTTTTTTTTTTAAATAAAGGGCTAGGACAAAGCCTAGAGAGTTACAAAAGAACCGAGAGGGGGAAAAGCACTATTCCCCTTTGTCAATCTCAATGAGATTTCTACATCTTATTGCCCAAAGATGGTAAACTCTTTTTCAATCCCATGAGAAAAATGAGCAATCCAGTTAGCGCATTTGTTTGTTTTTCTGAAAATATGATCAAGCTTTATAATCCAATCCCTCATCCTGAGTTTCCTATGTTGTTAATGGTATCTCTCCAAGGGTGATCAACCGATGTGCCACAGGTGATAAGGTTAATGGCTTCAATGGAGTCATTGCAGACCAACACCTTCTTAAAGTCATTATCCCAACAAAGTTTGATACCATGTAAAATCACTTGAAGCCCAGCTGTAGTGCTAGGCATGTTGCCTAAATAGTCCGCAAAGCCCAGCATCCAGTCCCCATTAACTGCAGTTTTTGATTATTCCCTCACAAGTGGCTTCCCCAAATCTGTCAATAGAGCTAGTACTAGTTGTAATGTTAGGAATGTAGAAAGTTACTCCCTCCAATAAATATTTTAAGTTAAGTTTCAGAAATTTCACTCATATTAAAGGAGGAGTTAAAAGTTGATTAATTTATTAAATTTGTAAAAATATTATAGTCCTTTCCACTGTTAGCCCTATTGGATGCATTAAATTCTAATTATTTTTTTCTTACTTCTCAATTGAAGCCAATGACTTATATATTATGCTCCAATGGTTTATGATCCAGAGTTATTACAAGAAAGTGGGAAAAATTTTGAAGCGGCGTTTGGGGGGGGAGGTGGTTGGGGGGCGAGGTTTGCCGTGGTCGAACATGTTTGGGAATTATGGTGTGGTGTGGCCTAAAGTTTACCATCCATCCCAACCTTTAATTATTGCTCTTTTTTTTAATTTTTTTTCACTGTAGTATTTTATTTTGATCAGGACCAGGAAGGGCATGGACAGGATGATGTAGACCCAGGTTGGTATTTGGTTGCTCAATTTGACAAGCACCAAATTTGTGTAGTAGTTCCTCTCCACGGACCCAAGATATTTAGTTTCTGTCTCCGGCAGATAATTAACATAGTTATATATTCCTTCATAGTTAATCTCTCAACTATATTTTATATATGGATTTCACTTTGAAAAGATTTTCCTTGTTAATCATCTTATACACCTTAGAACTTGTCGTGTTTGGCATGGATGAAATTCCCAAAAGATGCTTAAAATTCCATATATGTGTGTGTGTGTGGGTGTGTGTGTGTGGAGTAGCGGCCAATCTGACAGAAGGGGGACAAATTGCAGGAATCAGTGGAGTCGGCTTTCCGTTAATGCCCCTCAAAACGGGCTCTAGAGCCTCCTCCTGAATTATAATTATATTATAATATATTTAAGCAAGTCCTTCATTTTATTTCAAGGGTCCCCCCAAAGATCACATTACTGCCAAAGATCACATTATATTGTAATATTTTGCATCGCCAGCTCAGGAAAAAGCTTTCATTCCTTAACTCATAAGAGAACACGACCAGAGGAAATGGCAGGAAAGATTTAAAATTCATTTAGTAGGAGGCAAGAGCCCCCACTTAAGATTCACGTGCTTCAAATGAATTCCTCTAAAATGTATTCATAATCCACCTCACAATTTGTTCTTTTCGCCTTGTGAAGCCAACTCACACCAGGCTTAAAAATACCATTATGGAAGAAAACAAATTCACCTAACAATATTTTTACTATTGAAAATGTTGTTCCTTTTTTGTCTTTAGAAAAGAGACTCTCTCTGCGAGACATGAGAAGCCCACAATGCGTGCTTCACGTGAATCTGTGAACTGTGATCCCACTACGCGGATTGACTTATCAAAGAAATATATAAAATGAACGCTTTCATTCATTTCTCACTCCATTGATTGCTTCCCCTTTATCTGTAGGCACCACCAAAGCTAAGCTGAGCTAAAGCGCACTATCCCATATTCCCACGAAACCAGATGCTTCTAATCTAGTCCCTACATTCAAACACAGTAATCTAGAGATTATCTCGGAATGATTGGATCGAAGCTTGTGTTTGCCCAGCGAACCACTTCCGGAATTGAACATTACAGAGTCACATAGACAAACCCTTTTTTGTGAGCAAGAATGAGAGGAAGAACCGAACGCAGATCACCACATTTCCCACCTTCAATTTTCTTGTGCTTTCTCATTCTGTCATTTGTATTGCAACCATATCATGCTGCAGAACCCATCAAAAACGTAGTAGTTTTGGTGATGGAAAATAGGTCCTTCGATCACATGCTGGGATGGATGAAGGAAGCCATCAACCCATTAATCAATGGGGTGACAGGACGAGAATGCAACCCGGTTTCTACCAAAAATCCGACCCATAAATCGATTTGTTTCACAGATGATGCAGAGTTCGTGGATCCGGATCCGGGCCATTCGTTTGAAGCAGTGGAGCAGCAAGTGTTCGGCTCTAGCTCCATTCCTTCCATGTCTGGATTTGTAGAGCAAGCATCCTCAATGTCTCCGAACCTCTCTGAGACAGTTATGAAAGGGTTTCGACCCGAGTCCGTGCCCGTTTATGCCGCTTTGGTTCGCGAATTTGCAGTATTTGATAGGTGGTTTTCTTCAATTCCAGGTCCAACCCAACCCAATAGGCTGTTTGTGTATTCTGCTACTTCTCACGGTTCAACAAGCCATATCAAGAAGCAATTGGCCAAAGGGTATCCTCAGAAAACCATCTTTGACTCTTTACACGAGAATGGATTGGACTTTGGAATCTATTACCAGAACATTCCGACAACCTTGTTCTACAGAAATTTAAGGAAGTTGAAATACATATCCAAGTTCCATCAGTATGATTTGAAATTCAAGAAAGATGCCAGACAAGGAAAGCTTCCACCATTGACTGTAATTGAGCCTAGATACTTCGATTTAAAGGGGTTACCGGCAAATGATGACCATCCATCCCATGATGTGGCAAATGGACAAATGCTGGTTAAGGAGGTGTACGAGACACTAAGAGCAAGCCCTCAGTGGAACCAAACTCTTCTGGTGATCACATATGATGAGCATGGTGGATTTTATGATCATGTCAAGACTCCGTTCGTTAATATTCCCAGTCCAGATGGGAACACGGGGCCTGCTCCTTATTTTTTCAAGTTTGATAGATTAGGTGTTCGGGTGCCAACTATTATGGTCTCTCCTTGGATCAAGAAAGGGACTGGTAAGCTTGATTCCTCACTCCGTTTTTTTTTTTTTATTGTGGTCAACTTCTACTCCTCAGTCAGTTAATTGCGCTCTTAGGAAGACAATCTCAGCTTCTTATTCTATAGGACATTTAGTTTAGTTTTCCAGGACCATTGTTCTTTTTCTTAACTGATTGCCGACAATTTTACTTTGTCGTGTATCTTGGAATGAGATTTGCGTATAATTGGTGAATTTTGGAAAGCATGAGTGGTTATCCTCTCGGGTTTTGACTAATGAGTGGAGAACGTAGTAGACGCTATATAATTTGAGTGATGTGGTTGGAATGATTGTGCTACTTAATCATTTAGGCTCTTCATGTTTGGTAACTCAACCTTTTGGCTCATTGTTTTTATTTGGTTTGCCATGTGCACCAAATTTACTTGTTGATACGGAATTTACAGTGATAAGCAGCCCCAAAGGACCTGCTGAAAAGTCGGAATTTGAGCACTCTTCCATCCCAGCCACCATAAAGAAAATGTTCAACCTTTCATCTAACTTCTTGACTCACAGAGATGCATGGGCTGGCACATTTGAGCAGGTTGTCGGGGACTTGACTTCACCCAGAACAGATTGCCCAGGTATCTGTTCCGCACTTTGACCTCAACTTCTTCAATCTCCATAATATACGAATGACCCCTAAACTATGACAAGCTAAAACAAGAGGGATGTCATTCCTTGCTAAATATGCGGTGAGTTGGTCACATCAATTGGAATATTAAATTATTAGTCCCTAGCCACCATCTCATGAATTTGTGCAGGGTGAATGACAGAGGGTTGAAATGTGTGATGTAATGTAGTGAGATTGCCGGAGGTGAAGGCTCTAAGGAGCAGCGAAGCAAAAGAGGAGGGTGGTCTATCAGAGTTTCAGAGTGAGGTAGTCCAACTGGCTGCTGTTCTAAACGGCGACCACTTTTTGAGCAGCTTCCCAGACGAAATGAGCAACAAGATGAGTGTGAAGGAAGCCCATGACTATGTGAGGGGAGCCGTTTCAAGATTCATCAGAGCCAGCAAAGAGGCCATCAATTTGGGTGCACACGACTCTGCCATTGTCGATATGAGATCATCCCTCACAACTAGGTCCTCAACTCACAACTAACAAGCATATGAAACACAACCCCCCCCCCCCGGACAAAAAAAAAAACAATAACCACGACGTACACGATTAAATTAATTCTGAAGTGGTGGTCAATGCTTATCTTTGTATTCTATTTTTGTTAGACTCCTTAAGCTAAAATGCTAATAGAAGGATAAGTGTGTGTGCCTATTTACAGAAAGCCAAGACATCTCTTACTTAATCGTCTACAACCCAGTAATCTAAGCCTTGGAGTCTGAGACTGCCAAGTTATTTTGGCGATTCTTGTATCTAACATGTCACAAGCCGATTATAGACTAACTATTAGCAATTCTATAAGATTACACAATCGGCTATTGCATACGTGAGGGCAACTTAAATTTACCAATTTGGCAGGAAAACGTGAAAATGAAGATCAACATCAGTCTTTTGGTCAAAAATATAAAAGAACAACACCAGTCTTCTCCCTGACCCTTCAATTATTATTCCCTTCAAAAATTACGAAGATGTTTTCCCTACTAAGCATAAAGGCATGTGTTATAACTACCTACACGTCTAGCAGCAATCAAACGAAGGATTACATTATGTGCTTAGTAAAGAAACAATTCTACAAGGCCATGCCCATTAAACGAACATTTACATATCATTCCATACTCTCACTTCTCAAACGATAGTTTCTGAGAGGTAAATTTCAACCTATTGAGAGGGTTAACATTTAAGATATCAAGAAGCCTAGTTGCCATTTAGAGCATTCTAAATTCAAGTTTCTATTACCAGGCACCACTCTCCCATAATTAAAGTGTTCGTCTTCAATTTCAGATTGAACAAGGACTTTGCCATGTGGATATATCAGTGATAAGATCCCGCAGTTGATCTATGAGAGTCTTCAGGTGGATGTTCTTGTTGGCAAGCTCCTATATTTAGAAACAGATGTTTAGATGAACACTTTAAAACACTAAATTTGTCTCAAATTCAAAAGCAGCAAAAATCTCAGCCAAAACTAGACTATTTCAGAAATAGCTTTAAACTCATAATAACATTTTCTTGATGCTAGCCATTGGTGAACACGATTTTGCAAAAGTCATTTTTAAATCCAATAAAAAACATGAACATAGAGACTAAGGTTTAAACTAATAATGAAGACCTTATCACAAACCTACCTTTCTTAATCGAGAGGCTCGTTCTTCCAACTTCTCAATGTCAGTTTCATCCGGAGGGCTAGCAGCTGAACCACTGTCAAATGCTTTTGCCTATTGTAAGAACCGATTTAGTTTCACTTGGAAAAACAAAAGACTTACTAGACATTAGATTAATTCAAAAGCTCAGTCTCACATCACGGATATGAATTTAGAGGCAGTACAGGAAAATGACCAAATAGAGAACCAAAAATCAAGTTTGGCTGCCAATGAGAGAAACTTGGTAGTGACCATAATTTTCTTTGGTCGCATCATCTCAAGCAACACCATCAATTCTTATTCCTCAAACTCTAAGAGATACTCACGCACACACACATCTCAGAAATCACTTTACTGAATGTCTTAACACAGATTCAGTTTAATACAGTTGATTGCTTCAACTTCAAGCACAAACGAATTTCATCAACCCACACATAATAATTTTCCTAAAAAGGAACACTAGAGCCAAGAATTAACAAGAAACGTTAAACATAGTGAGTCTTGCTATTAATTACGCTTGCCAAAGAAGAGTAAGAGAATAGTGCAAACATTTTCAGAAAAGATCAAACAGATGAAGACATTACCTTCTGCGAGCTGGGAATTGCGGTGAGAATGGCTCGAAGTGCAGCAACGGAATTCTTGTAGCGAAACCGAGCTTCTTCAAGAGCCCCTCCAGTACCGGCACCAACACTACTATCGGCGTGTTGGATGGAGTTATCGGAAGTGGCATCACTACTAACGGCGCCGTTTGAAGAGTGGGACGAAGGGCCGTTAGGAACCAAATTGGCGGAGACAGAAGACATGGGAGAGGTGGACCACAAGGAGGGATTGCAGAGCTCGTCGTTCATGGAAGAAAGGATCTGGAAAGCGTACTCTATGGTTTCTTCCAAATACTTCTGGCCCTCCATTGCCAGCTCTTGCGTCGTTTTGGGTTGAGAGATCATGCCATTTACGGACTGCTCTTCCATATCCTAACTGCTAGCAAACAATGATTCTGTAGCACAGTCGGAAGAATTTAGATGAAAATTTCGGATGATCGGAGATTGACAAATTTTGAAACCCTAGAGTGTGTGGATCGAGATTTAAGACGAAAACAGGATATCAAGCGAAAAATGGACTGGGATGGATTCGTACAGGCGCGAGCCAGGTCAGGTCTGGTAAATGCGGAGACTTGCTTCCAAACCATTCGCATAGTGTTGCAGATGGTTGTCCCAAAATATATTTCTTCATAACCGTTAAAATTATTTAGGTTTATCTCCCTTCCCTTGATAAAATCGCAGCGCCATTAATTTTTTTCCCCCGAATATTAAGATCAATAAAAAATAATCTCATTACGTGAAAATAATTTTTTATTAAAATGAATTGTAAATATGTTATAATAATAAGAATAATTAAATATAAAATTTGAAACATAAAAAATACTAATTTAACTAAAAAAAAAGTATATGTGTGTGTAACTGGAGAAAAAATTTATCGTGTTAAGGGAATTTAAACTGATTGTTTATATTTTAGAAATGTGTTTATTATGGAAAAAAAAAGTTTGTCCAAGCTTTTGTTTTGTTGTTGGTCAAGAGTCCAAGGTTTTCTTTTTTTAAAAAAAATACTTCTAAGAATTAAGAAGTAGAAAAAAAAAATCATGGACAGGAGTTTAAATGTTCCTGCCAAATAGATCTTTTCTAGGATCAAATAATCTTTTTTTATTAGGTATTATTTCAATTTCAACGGATGTCTCCCAAGAAATGAGTTGTTCTATTTAGGAGTGTGTCGTCTTTAAATTTTCTGATATTTATAAAATTTTCTTTTTTGTGGCCTCTTTTGATAGTACGAAGTTCTTTAATATAAATGTTTTAAATTAAATTTTTACATTTTTCTATAGGTGACTCAAATGGAATTAGTTCGCCCATTTGAAAATTAACATCTTTACTTATTCTATTACGTTCTTAGACTTGTGGTGAAAAGAAAAAATTATATCCTTAAACAAATTTGGTTATGCTTGGACTCAGTAGTGCAGTATGAGTGGGGGAGCACAGCTATAGCGAGAGGCCCCTGAGTGAAATGGATAAGGCACCACCGAAACCATGAGCTTGATTGGTCATCTTCTCCATTCTCTTACTTCCTCTACCATAGACATAATTCCTCAACTACCAACAACTCCCATTCTGAAACCCCACCATCAAATTCAAAACCCTACCCCCAACCTCCTCCCTAATCTCCTCTCTTTAGTCGTTGCTGCAACCCTCACCTCTCCCTTCCCTGCTTCCGCTATTCCTTCCCTCAATTCTCAATCCCCTCCCATTTCTCTCACCACTCCTTTCTCTCAATCCAAGAATTTGCAGCTTGGGCTCCAAAATGGGTATGTCCACTTCAATCATGTTTTCTCACCCTCAATTCCCAACAAGATATTCACTTTCCTTCTATATTTGTTTGTTTCTCTTCAAGGAATGCGTTCATTCTCTTGGTTTATTTTCAATCTGTCTTAGTATTCTGTTGTTGGCAGAAAAATTTTACCTTGCCCTTCAGTTAATCCGGGTTGTATATCCACCAATCCCAAGTCATCATCGTTTGCATTCCCTTGGTTGATTCCTGAAAATTCATCGGAGGATCCAATTCAGGTACTTAAAAAACTATCCTATATTTCCATTTTCTCAATCTGCACTTGTTTGCACTTGGATTATGTTACTCAATATTCCTGATTAGCAACATGTCTTCCCAGAAATTGTGCGAAGCAATCCAGAAGACCCAGAAAAATGTGAAATTGCAGCCTGTGGAACACACCCCATATGGTAATACTACCATCCTGGTTTTCGGTATCTGATCACCAATAGCCCTGTTTTTCAACAGTATGCAATACTTGAGGTTGATAGCACAATAATATCACAAATTACTTTGATGTGATGACTGATAATAAAGTGAATGTGCAGGGCAATATTTACAGGCTGAGGTTGATGGGGGATTTGGCAGAGATGTACTCGAGTTTCTAGTGAAAGGAAATGTGGTTACTTATAGGTGTATGGCTACCAAAGTAACTTATGTGTACCCTTTCACTACCGCTTTGGGAGATTCCAAGGGTCAAGAGGCAAGACTGAAACTAATTAGTGACCAGTTGGGCTGGTATGCTCCGGGTTTTGATTCCATGGAATAATGTTGCTTTTTGTTGCTGGACCTGGATTAGCTCTCTGATAATGACTTCACGTTTATCCAAGTGCCTCTGTCACTATATTTTGTGTAGACTTATTCAATCCCAGAGGCATTAATCTGTCTCTTCTTCTTCTTCTTCATTTTTCATACTGTATGCACCAGGTTTTCCTGCGTCGTGTTAAGTTGATAAAAGTTACAGGATCCTACAGAAATATTAAAACTCACTTCGATAGGCCATAGCACAAAGCCACACAGTTTGATCATGAAATCCTTTCTTTCGAATGGAGTTCTTCTCTTCCATTACAGCAAGCCGTTAGTTTTGAGCGAATTTTAACTGTAACCGTTTGTTTCATAGTTGATGGGTCCGCTGATTTCAAAAGCTTATGGATCAATTTCGAGAGCATATCTATGATTTTACTTGTCTTTTTATTGAACATAAATGATAAGGCAGTATGAAACTCCGGGTTTGCATTATTTCTTCTTCCTAAAGATTCTCCGAGGACATCGATATCGTTTTCAAGTGCTATGGAAAAGGCTATGTAAAGAATAAGCACTAAAGACCAACCTCGAGATATTTCCCGACGCCTTAAATATCTGTTCCATCTCGACTCGGCGGGAAAGATATTGTGAATTCCATGAAATATCTTCTATTGAAGGCACAACGTCACCATCTCCAATTCTTCTTCATCTTTTTGTTTTTTTGAGACACACCATATCCAATTCCCATAATTCTTTTGCTTAAATTAAATTATATCAGATCAAAATCATCCTCAAACTATTCTAAAAAATATGACGTTTCTTCTGGCAAAATTTAGCGAACGGGACGACATTAATAGACCCATACAGTGTAAGATATAAATGATCAAACAACTTTTTTTTAAAGAAATTTTTCTAGTTCCGTGATGGTTTATGTATGTTCGACCTACTGTACAAGTATATTAGTTGACTGTAGGAGTACCACGTCACTAGATATTTTTATTTGTTGAGTAGCATGTCCCACCACCATATATAGATAGAGAGAGAGAAGCAAAGCGTGACAAGATAGTGAAGCGGTGAGGGACACAAGAGTGATAGAAGAGGGAGAGAGAGAGAGAGACAGGAGAGAGATGATGACTGGGAAATGGAAGGGGGTGATGAGCGAGAGATGGGTGGTGTTTGTAGGTGCGATGTGGGTTCAGTCATTTGCAGGGATGGCTTACATGTTTGGGGCCATATCTCCGGCCATCAAAGCCACCATGGGTTACAACCAGAAGCAGTTGGCTCTGGTAGCTGTGGCCAAGGACTTGGGTGACAACATCGGATTTGTTGCGGGCAAACTCAGTCAGGTCTCACCAATCTCTCGAATACTAATCCTTGGGGCTCTTCAGAATTTTGCTGGTTACTTTCTGCTCTGGCTTGTCATCACCCACAACATCCCTTCTTTGCCCCTATGGGCGGTAAGTCACTTCGGTTTCAACTTTCAACTCTGCTTTCTCATTACTTCTTCTACTTTTTTGGTGTTTGCATATTCGATGAAATATAAAATATTTCACTCTGTAATTGTTGCTTCATGCTCCCTCGTCTGCGGAGGTTAAGATGACTTATATTTGAAAATATAAAAATAAAAATAAAAGAAAACCTTCTTTCCTCTGTTTTACAATATATTTTATAACAAGTTGCAGTTCCTTTATTCACTTTTATCTTTTAGCAATAATGAAGGTGTTTTTAATTAAAGTGTCCCTGTAATAAAGGCCGAAGGAGATATATATATATATATATATATTATTAGAAAATATCTCACGCTTATCACGCCTTGGCCATGGCCTTGGGTCATGAAAAATTATCCCAATGACATAACATAAAATCTACGTGATATCTTTTCTCACGTAATAATCTCGGAAAATGCCAATGGACAACTTGACTTTTAGCGAAATCAAGCTTCTCAGATTTAATCAACAATATGTTGATGGAGGCATTTACATATTTCTCAATCATTAAGAATAGTCAGGATGGCCCCACAGGAAACGTATTTCTTCCTCCACCATGGCATATTGTCACAAGAAAATTCACTTATTCGATAAGATTAGAGTTCACTCGTTCTTCTTTGTAGAAGAAAATCAGCCGCCATATGAGAAGCTTAATCATTCATTAATTAGCAGAGTAAGGAATTGATTGGCTTTGACCTGAAGTATATAGGGTTGAAGTTAAGTGTTGACAAGGTGTTGATTCGCAGTTATGCATTTGTATATTTGTGGGAAACAACGCATCGACATATTACAACACAGCTTCTCTGGTTTCATGCGTGAAAAACTTCCCAGAAAACAGAGGACCCGTGGTGGGGATATTGAAGGGCTTTGTTGGGTTAAGCGGTGCAATTATGACTCAAATTGTGGCTATCTTCAACACTCCTGATCAGGCCTCTCTCATATTCATTATTGCAGTTGGGCCCTCCATAGTTTCTCTATCCCTCTCCCTCATCATCAGACCCATCCATAGTCACAAACAATGTAATAGACCCTCTGATGGCTCTAGCTTCTTGTTCATCTACTGTGTCTGCCTCCTCTTGGCTTCTTATCTCTTGGGAGTTTTGATGCTGCAAAATGTGATGGACTTGAACCAGAGCACCATCAGATTATTTGGAATTATTCTTATCATTCTCATTATGCTTCCCATTCTAGCTCCTATTTCCTTAGTTTTCTCCTCAAAGCCCAAGACTCCAGACGAGGAGGCTGCCCTTCTTGTTGACCCATCAATACCACAAAATGAGAATAATGAGACTGCTATTGGTGAAGCTGCAGGCGAAAAACAGGCAAACTCAGCAGCAGAAGGACCGAGACAAATTGTTCAATTGCAAGCTAAGATTTTTCCAGCAGTGAGGCAGAAAAATGGGCCGCAAGTAGGAGAAGATTTCACCTTGATGCAAGCCCTGGTTAGGCCTGACCTGTGGCTTCTCTTCTTCGCTCTGGTTATGGGATCCGGAGTGGGCTTGACAATAATAAACAACATGGGTCAGATTTGCCAATCAGTAGGAGATAACAATGCAAATGTATACGTGTCCCTGATCAGCATATTTAACTTCCTTGGTCGCGTTGGTGGAGGCTACTTCTCCGAGGTCATCGTAAGGTGGTCACTCCTCTTTACTCTTAATTCACACTGCTCTAACAAACAAAATTGAAAGACTTCAACTTTAAAGGAACGATGTATTAAGAAGAGAGTATGATTTTTTTTTTTTTGTGGATAAGAAAATTTGCATACCCAAGACTAGCAGCGTTGGCGGTGGTTCAGGGGATAATGATAGTGGGAGTGTCGTATTATGCCATGGGTTGGAGTGGGCAAGTATACGTGGTGACCATATTGACTGGGCTTGGGTACGGGGCCCACTGGGGCATAGGCCCAGCAACAGCTTCGGAGCTATTCGGGTTGAAGAATTTCGGGGCGATCTACAATTTTCTGACACTGGCAACGCCATCGGGCTCGTTGATTCTATCGGGTTTGATAGCAAGCACAATATACGACTATTATGCAGAGAAGCAGCAGGAGACGGGGAAGCCTGGGAATTACGAGTTACTTATGTGTGAAGGAAGTATATGCTATTCCGTGACATGTGTAATCCTAGCAGGTGCTTGCGTGGTTGGAATAGTGTTGAGCTTGACCCTAGTTCACCGAACCAAGAGGGTCTATGCCCAGCTTTATGGCAACGTCAAGTCTCTCGCCTGAGAGGGAAATCAATCACAATCACCCATATTTGAACATTACACAAGGTTTTACTTTTACCCAATTCATTATGTATGTGTGCAGGTCTTCGTTTTTTTTTTTTGGTTTATATGTTGTTGAAGATCTCTTTTCCATCACCACTGGCAGCGAAAGGGAATGGCGTTTGTTTTGAATGGGAAGCCATTCTCTCATGTATGTACATTTCCTTTCCCGTAATTAATGTCTGCTTAAACTACATCGCCTCAATTCTTGGCGTAAATAAAAGTAAACTTCTATGTTCTTACACCATATCTAATAAATTCATAGAATGTCAAATTACTTAAAAATGGAACTATTTTGTTGTGCTTTTGTATATTTTTCTTTCTTACTTTTTATCCAACACTCTAATTACATTTTTTTTAAATTTTTTTAATACTTCTCACAATTATTTTTCACTCTTTCATATTTTATTTTTAATTGTTCTTTTTTACAATTTTTTTTATTTTTTTATTTTTAATAAACTATATTTTCTCAATTTGTCATCTATCAAGTGCACAGTATGACAGAGAAAAACAAACTACTTATTTAAATCATTTTCAAAAAAATCAAAGAGGTTTTTCTTTCATTCAATCTCGATTTTAACCCCACATAGGCTAATAAAATTTTTACTTGTAAAATTTCAGTTCATATTCAAATGGATAAATTCTTTTCACTTTTCATATATAGTAATCATCAAAATATGTTGGTCAGAAAACAAAATAGATAAATAATCTGATTATGACTATACTCGTGCTACGTAGTTTGTTAATTGATACTTGCTACTTGGTTGGCCCGAAAAAATAATTGATATTTGATTTAAGTTAAAAAACCACGAAATCGTTTTTATTTCATGAAACACATGAAGCAAACGACCACAAGGGAAGTCGAACCCACGACCTTCTGATCCGAAGTCAGACGCTCTAATCCACTGCGCTATGCGGTCCCCGCTCTCCGTTCCCGTCTGATTTTCTAGTATCATAGAACTTTATAGTGGCTGATTAACTAATTCCAGAATCTTTTCACTCGTTTTGAATGCTATTTGCCAGAAAATTTTCCTATTTAATAACCCTTGGGTTTGAACCTTTGAGAGTTATACTTATTTTGCGTTGAAGAGTTCTCAACCTTTCTAAAATTTTATTGTTCTATTTTCTCCTCATGCATCATTACTGAAACATATTATTATTATTATTATTATGCAAATTATCTTTTTTCATTCTATACAGCTTTACTCATAGAATGTTGTATGTTCCATCCTAACCTTTCGAGACATTATTAGGATGAGAGTTTGCATTGTGGCAAATTCTTTCATTATGATTATCCTTTATACCCCCTTAAAATGGTTTATGCCCAACTTTCATAAAAATGCTCCTTTAGGCCACTAGTATCAATATGATGTAAGACAAGGAGAGAGAAGGAGGGGTAGACAGAAAAGAGAGAGTGAAAAGAGATAACTCAAAGAAGAGAAGTAAAAGCTCAAAGAGAATTTAAAAATAGAGAAAATAGATATTTAAAAACTCAAATTTACTTAATATGATCTTTTCCACAATTTCAATTATAATGATAATTATTTATAGAAATTAATAAAATATTCTAAAAGATCGACAAAATCTAATAAAATAGGAAATTATTTAACTTAATGGCTAAATTTAGAGAGATTGTAAAAATCTCATTTATTTAGAAATTTCTAAAGGTTAGGACATTCTAGAATATTCTGAGAAAAAGGAATCATGAAATAGGGAATAAATAAAAGATAATATAGATTTTAACAATTCTAAAAGATATTATAAAATATAATCTAAAATATCATAATAAAATAATTTTATTTAAAATCATAATTCTTTAAAGTTATCCATTCTCCATCATAATCTTTCATTTCATCTGCAAGAGGCATAATTTTTTTGCAATGAGCAGGTCAAACATGGAGCAATGCCAATAATTGATAACTCGGATAAAAGAAAAAAAAAAGGAGAGAGAGAGTGATACCAAATAGCATAATCATGTTACACTATTTCTTGATTACTCAAATGAAGTTAATTGCTGATGATACATACAAACAAGTACAAGGTGGGTCTTACGCTTTATATATTTTGCTAATCAGTTCATATCAGCTTAATTATTCTGTATTCAATTGGCAGAACGGTTTAGTAAAGAATCTTTCTTGCAGAAACACCTTAAAAAACATGATACACTCTGCTAGGATTCATATAACTTGAGTATTAGTCTGAATCAGAGTAATGCAATGTATTTTATTTCAACTGATATTGCCCTGTACTCCAGTTGCATTTAATTCCATTCTCTTTCCTTACATGATTTAATCTTTTATAGTAAAACATCTTTGTCTAGGTTGTGGAGGATTTGAGTCATTTATGCACTTCCATTTTTCAGTTACTGCTTGAAGTTTTGCAATATTTTCATACATGAGAATCTGGTTGATACGCTTTCAGCACATATTGTTTGAGTATCCAAATCAGGACATTGAGTTCTATTCTCAAGATGCTTCCCATATCAGAAGTAATGTTACACTGTTTGGCTTCTGATGCATATTAGGATCAAAGATGTGTGATAGACAGATAGAAGGTGCACAGACATAACATGTATAATACTAGGGGGCGCGGGGGAGTAGGTAAAATTTATACATACTTTGAATTTGAATGGTTTCCTTATTTAAAATTTGATATAACTTATCAATCTGAGATACTATAATTTTAATGTATAAAAAAATAGATACTATAATTTTAAATAAATTATATCAGCATTAAATTGAGTATCTTTTAAAATCTCAAATAATTATAGTTCTCTTATATTTAGGATATTATCATATATTGATACGATAAATACTATTACCCCAGGTAAAAATCTTACCATGGTTAGAGTTTTGACTGTAGTCAAAATAAAGAAAAAAGACCTTGCCATCATATAAATACAAGGCAAAAGAAAAATATTTTACAGCTTACCTTTAGGACAGCCTCTACGTGTTCTGGCAATGGGAGATATTTTTTACTAAACGAAACCGAAATCAGGATTCCTTCTCTTGGGGTTGATCTCGGTAACTGGGGGCAAAATTAAAGTTTGTGGTTGAAAGCTCATCAATGGCGGTGCTGCCAGTCAATTATCTGCTTATAGGTAAATTTTCGTATCTATCCCAAAATTCTCATCTTGCTATAATGGAATATGGTGGCTATTATTGCTTCTGCGTTATGAAGTCTGTTGAAAATGGGTAAAATCGAGGGTTTTAGGTGAAAACTATTGAAATTGAGGCACACTCAATGTCTATTCTTTGCTGTTGTCTAAACCTGTTGAAACGTCGACTTTAAGAATGTGATTTTGCTCCTCTAAAGGCTCTTAGAATAGATGTTTAAAGTCTTAAAAGTTGAATGTGAGTGTTCTTTTATCCTTTTTCGTGGTTGTTTTTGCTTTTCGTTTTGTAGTACTGACTATAAGAATTTACTTCTGCGAGAAGTATCCCTTGTTTTGCTTTTCAAATACTAAGAGCAACAATTGTAACGGCTGTCTGGTCTTGCATTTTGCAAATTTGTAATGCTTCTTGTTTTTCCTTGCCAATGAAACATAAACTAATCGTTCTGTTTAATCAGAAAGGTTTTGGTTGTTCCAGTGGTTAATTGGAGAAGATAGTAATGACTAAGGATGTGAAAAGCTATTGGGAACATCATACCATGAAATCTGTAAATCTTTTTTAAGAAGTCTAATACTTGAGTATGTCGAATTTGGGGATCATTTGGTCATTTTGTGATTAAATAATGTGTTATTAAACTTTGGGAATTAATGGACCACACTGAATAGAATTTGGGTGTTTGTTAATTGTTATATATGTTATTTTATCAATATTTTCAATAGTTTATTGATAAGAAGACCATTCAACCATTATCTGTTCTTTTTTCTTTCCTTTGTTGCCGAAGTAGCTCTGTCATTAAGGGCTAATTATTTGTTTTATTAGGATCCTATAACTAAGAGAAGAACCTATACTGTGCACGTCAATTTGTTGTGCTGTGCATGTAATTGCCGGTTGTCAAGTCCTCATTGATACCAACTTGGTGTATACTTCTGAAGGAGGAATTAAAGAAGAGTAATTAGCAATCGTTTAGATAAATAAAATGGAAAGCATGGAATGCAATAAAGAGGATGCCGTGAAGGCTAAAGAGCTTGCGGAGAAGAAGATTTTAGAGATGGATCTTGCTGGTGCAAAAAATTTTGCCCTAAAGGCTCAAGACTTGTATCCTAATCTTGCTGGTCTTCCTCAGCTGCTAGCAACACTTGACGTTTATGTCTCTGCTGAAAGAAGAATAAATGGCGAAGTTGATTGGTACAAGGTTCTTGGAGTGGACCCATTGGCTGATGGTGAAACTATTAGAAGACGTTATAGGAAACTGGCTCTAACTCTACACCCTGATAAAAACAAATCAATAGGTGCGGATGGGGCTTTCAAACTAATCTCTCAAGGGTGGAGTTTGCTGTCTGATAAAGAAAAGAAAATCTTCTATGACCAAAAACTCAAATCATGGGGTATATACGAAGAAGCTCCTGATGGGAAGCCTTCTGTACCAGCTGGTGGGAATGGTTTCTATAATTTCTTCAATACTGCTAATTGGAAAGATAGAGAGCCCAGGAGTTCTGCTTATCCGAATCATACTCATATGCCTTCTGTGACCCCAAAGCAGACATTTTGGACCATGTGCAATTCTTGTGGGACACGATATGAGTACCGTTCAACTTGTCTCAACTGCTATCTTGTATGCCCCCGCTGCCGTAAGAACTTTTTAGCTCTTGAGGTGCCACTCCCATCTATATACAGGGATACTTCATCCACTTCAACAATTTCTCAGGTGCAGCGGGAGAAATCCAAGTTAAACCGGATGCAAAGGGACTTCAATGTTACAGGAAGAATGATGCAAACTCCTGCTATGAACTCATTAGAAAGACTGCACAAATCAAGTCCTTTCACCATGCCAGGTGGTATTTCCAATGCACTGACATCAACTTCATTTTCTGGTATAGTATCTGATGATTTTAGGGTATCGTCTGAGGATCTGAGGAGAGGGCATAGAGATAAAACACCTCCTGTCCCGATGGAGGAGGCTCATTTTGGGAAAACCCAAGCTGTTAAGACAACCAGTGCTAGTTCAGCTTTTCAATCCTCTTATTTTGCCTCCAATTCTTTTCTGAAAAGAGAGAGGCCAAAGAAAAAAGGGCACGAAGATGAGTGCATGGTAGATAGTGATAAAAGAGAGATGGAAGCAGTAACTGTATCTCAAAGCGAAGGAATAAGCTTGGGTTATGAGCATGGATCTCAGAAGGGTAGTTTTGAGAAGGGGAAAGTTAACGTTGCTGGAAACTGCAAATGTAATGGAATAAGGGACATGCCGCAGCCACAAATAAGGAACATGTTGATGGACATGGCTAGGAAGGACATTCGTATGAAGCTTATTGATTCAAGAGTTGCTTCAGTATTAAGGAATTTTGACAAGTCACGGAATACTAACAAGAAAGTAAAAAGGGAGGACAAAGAGAGGGCTAGGAATGCTATAAAACCTGGTGCACAAGAACTTCCAGAACATGTCAATTCAAAGACCAGGGGCAAAAAGTGTTCCTCTGATGATACTGATATTCTTGCTGCTGGAGCAATGGATTCTCTATCCATGAGTGTTCTAGACCCGGACTTCCATGATTTTGACAATGACCGTACTGAAAAAGCCTTTGGTGAGAATCAGATGTGGGCTGTTTATGATGATGATGATGGCATGCCCCGCTACTATGCTTTGATCCATGATGTAATTTCTGTAAAACCATTGAAAATGAAGATTAGTTGGCTTAACTCTAAAAGCAATGATGAAATGGCGCCAATAAAGTGGGTCAGCTCTGGCTTTCCCAAGACTTGTGGCGATTTCCGAATAAGCAAGCATGAATTTAATGGCTGTATTAATTCTTTTTCTCATAGGGTTAAGTGGAAGAAAGGTTTACGAGGGATTGTACATATATATCCGAAGAAGGGGGATGTTTTTGCCCTATATAGGAACTGGTCTCTTGATTGGAACGGGCTGACTCCTGATGAAATCATACATAAATATGACATGGTTGAAGTACTTGAAGACTACGATGAGGAACGAGGTGTGGACGTTGCTCCACTTGTTAAAGTCGCAGGTTTCAAGACAGTATTCTGCCGGCATGCAGATCCCAGAAACATTAGGAATATTCCTAAGGCTGAGATGTTTCGCTTATCGCACCAGGTGCCTTCGTACTTGCTTACTGGTCAAGAAGGTGTTAATGCTCCTAGAGGTTGCTTGGAGCTTGATCCTGCTGCCATGCCTATGGAACTTCTTCAGGTGTTAACAGAAGCTCCAGAGCAGGAAACAGAAATGACAGAGAAATCTTCAGAAGATAGGCTAGGGCCTCGACGGAATTTTGGGGAAAACAAGGAGGAGGTCAAGACGTTCCAAACAGCTAAGGAAGAAGATTCTGTCGAAGATATTTCAAGGAAAGCGGTAGATGAAGCAATGAAAAGGAAGGAAAATAGGCAAGAGAATTTGATTGTGTATAAGCGGAAACGTACGACGGAAAAGAGAGCGCTGTACAGTGGCAGGTTGGTTTTTTAGAGTCACCTCTTCTTGCTCTGGCTTATGGAGACTTTCTTCCATTTTATAGTTGTAAGCGGCGAAAATAGCAATTATAAATCTCACCAAATCCATAGCATACAGTCAACAGTTTAATATAAATTAGTCCAGAATTTGATGTTTATATTTTATGTTACTTTTTGTTTCTACCAGAATTTGGATTTGCCTCCTCAAGTTTCTTAGATTGAGTTAGCGGCTTTTGTTATTGTTGTTGAATATGGGTTGCGCTGCAGTTTTAAGTCTGGAGTTTTCTTCGACGATAATCTGAGTTATTTCATTGATAAATAATAATAATAATATGAGCTATTTTTATAGCTTGAAAGTTTAAAATGATACATGAACTGGGGATTTTTTTTTTCTAATAACAAGCTTACGTTCAACAAGTCTTTTTTAGGCGTAAATTTATTATTATGAAACTTTCTATTTACAAAATTATTCAATAAATCTTAATTTTTTTCATATTGATCTAACAAACAAATATGTACTCCCTCCGATCCAAAATATAAGGGATCTTTTATAATATTTCTTTAGTCCATAATATAAGGTATTATATAATAATTAGTTGTAGTTTACCTTTTTTATCCATATTCATTGATGACTAGTCTCATAATTTGTAATAAAAAATAGTAAAAATAACTTTAATTATTAATAATTAATAAGAATAAAACTAGAATGTTGAGTTTTTTTTAAGAAATTTAAAAATGTAATTAATTTTTTTTAATATATATAAAATAATTAAAATTTTTTTATATTTTAAATCGGAGCGAGAGAGTGTCCCATTGACCGAAATGGTGTACATTTATTTAATTAATTAATCGCTCTTAAAAGAAATCTAAATTGACCGGTATCTTCATATGGTCAAATTTACCGCAACTGACGTACAATCGTTGACCGTATGATTACGATTGTCAAGTTACATTCTCTCGCCCTTGTTCTTGCTATTAATGACCCGTTTGGTCTGCCTTCAACTAATCAAGAAGATTATCATTAGACTCATAACTTTATCATTAAACCTATCCAGTTATAGGCAATTAATGAAAGAAAAGTTATTCTTAAAAGTCATGCAATAAAAGAAAATCATCAACCATCAACCATCAATTATCAATTGCTCCATTTTATTCTTAATATAAGATTATTTTAACTAAATTATATAGATTAAGAAGAAGAGTTAAAACTAATTAACTATCTTAATTTTTTTGAAAATTTTAATATTTTTCTAAAATTACCCTTATTTAATATTTCTATTTTTTTCTTTGGATACATTAAATAGGAGCATTTTTTAAAAATGTATAATAAATACTACCTCATATATTGTAAAGAGTCTTATATTTAGGATCAAGACAAAAACTTCTATATATATAGATATAGGGCCGGAAGGAGTATCATTTTTAATTAAAAAATGATTAAGTTTTATCTCTGCAAAAAAAAATGATAAGTTTTTCCTGTTAATTTGTTGAAAAAAAAAAGAATCTTTTGTACTATAAATAAACAAAATAATAAGTAACAGATTTTTCACTTTTGTTGTTTGCTTAAAAGTCTTATGTAATATTCACACATACGTATGTTATGATGGCCGGGCGGAGGTGATATAACTTGTAATTAAGGTTTTTAAATCGACATAGTAGTATTAACTTCTTTAAACAATCAGGTCGGTATTAGGAAAAAAAATCTGTAAATGACGGTGATAGATAAAGAAAAGAATAGAATGGGGGATGTGAGCAGAAAGTGATAAAATAATAATCAGAAACGCCCAAAACAGAGAGCGAGGGGGAGCTATCCCGGTCGTCAGTCTGGGCTGTGCCTTATCCCATCCATCTGACTCTGAGCATCACATTCCAATACGAATCTGTTTGGGTTTCTTGTCTGTCACACTACACAAAATCAGAATTGTCGCTCACCCGTGGATCAAACCCTCGAACAAGAGGATACCCATTTGGCCAATTGTTGAGAATCTATCCCCCATGGAGAACAACCAGCAAGCTCAATCCTCCTCTTACCCACCTCAAGCTCCTGCTCCTCCTCCTTTCCACCACCTTCTACAGCAGCAACAGCAGCAACTCCAGATGTTCTGGTCTTACCAGCGCCAAGAAATTGAGCATGTCAACGATTTCAAGAACCACCAGCTCCCTCTCGCCCGAATCAAGAAGATCATGAAGGCCGACGAGGACGTCCGCATGATCTCTGCTGAGGCCCCCATTTTGTTCGCCAAGGCCTGTGAACTCTTCATCCTCGAGCTCACTATACGATCTTGGCTCCACGCTGAGGAGAACAAGAGGAGGACCCTCCAGAAGAACGACATAGCCGCTGCCATCACCAGGACTGACATCTTCGATTTCTTGGTCGATATTGTGCCCAGAGATGAGATCAAGGACGAGGCTGGCCTTGGTGGCATTGTTGGCACCACTGCCAGCGGGGTCCCTTACTATTATCCTCCCATGGGCCAACCTGCTGGCCCTCCCGGAGGCATGATTATTGGACGCCCGGCGGTCGATCCCACCGGAGTGTACGTGCAGCCACCGTCGCAGGCGTGGCAGTCGGTATGGCAGACCGCCGCTGAGGATGGATCATACGGGAGCGGCGGCAACAGTGGGCAGGGCAATCTTGATGGTCAGAGGTAGGATCTTTCCCTTCCGGTCCTTCCAAATTCCACAAATGAGAAGCTTTCGTATTTAAAACGGAGAGTTAGGGATAAAATTATGCATTTTTTTCTTTTCTAACAGTTTTCGAATTCGTACGTTGTTTAGAAGCAGATAACGTGGCTCTTTTTCCCGTTATTAGCATACTTGTTTTCATTGTCCGAAAAAAAAGAAGAAGAAGAAGGAATGAAATTAGAGTACTGTTGCATGTTTATCTGTGAGGAAGTGATGGATATTTTCTTTTCTGTAAATTAGGTCATGACAGAGGTTTGAACATTGAACCTAGTAACTTCTGTAAACTACTCAAAATGGGATCTTCTTTGTCTGGGATTATTTAAGGATTGTGGAACTTAGCGCCACCCTAATCTTCTGTGACTCATTGGGAGCTTGATATCATGTGTGTAAGCCATGGGCTTCCTCCTTGCAGCTTGTATGTCGTCCATTACCACATAAGTGTGGTCGTTTAGGGCAAAAGTTCAATAAGCCGAAAGAATTAAGAAAGCATTAGTCCATAATAGGAAGGGACTTGTATGAGCTTCACTCTGAAAAGCTTTTATACTCATAGGGGCATGTTAAAATGGTCATTGGGTGAATAAGTGTTGTGCGATAATGTGGGAATGATCTATGTAGATGTCAGATGTTTTGAACATACACGTGCTACATATCGTCTATAAGCTTATTCGTCATATTTGATAATCTTACTTTATGTTCTGGCTTTATTTTGAACCACTCACTTGTTGGTTTTTATTTCTTTCCTAAAAAAGTACTTGCTTTTAGTGTTTTTCCTGGAAATGTCTTCTATTTTTGATTGTCTTAGCCAAATGGATCTCACCCTCTGCTTATATTAGGACCTTGAGAATAAATGATTGTTGTTGCTGGCCATTATCTTTGTTACTTTAGCTCTTCATATATAGCTCAGTGCTAGTTGGTTTTGACAATCGGAATATTTTGGTTAGAACAGGAGGATTAGAGTCAATAGTTTTAATGAGCTTGAAATGCCTTTGATTTTTAGGCTTTTGCAGTTTGAGCTTTACCAGCATGTTCAATTGTTTCATACATACAGTGTGTAAACTGCATTAGTCAGACTAGAAGGGATGTTTTAGATTGAAAGCGTGATTGACAAGATTTATAAGATTCTTTTATCATAATATAATGGTGAGATTCCTGAGAAGGTTAGTAGAAATGTAATATGTAAATGCGGTGATGTTATTAGGGGGAAGCTCTGTAATTATTTGAAATGCTAATTTGACGTATTGGCATTGTTGGTCTACTTGTCAAGCATCATTAGACATATCATAAATGAATTACCAGTTATTTTGGTGGCTTCTTGATGAATTATTCACTGAGCTGCAGGTTCATCTTAAAAGTTTCTGTAAAGTTAAGTATGCACCATTTGCATACCTTTGGGCTCGAGTCATTTTCAGAATTGAAATATACTTTTCAGGAGATGTTTGTGCTGTGGAAAATTTTGTAGTTTTACTACATATAAAGATGAGATTTTTAGATTTATAGTTAGCAAGCTTGTGATTTTGGGGAAGACTAGAACAGTTGAATTCAGAATTGTTATTGTTATCATCATGATGATGAGAGATGCAAGTCCTTGTCTTTCACAAGGGAACAAAACATATGATTCGAGTTTAGAGATTTTTGTTGTTGGAAACATGAGATGGTCTTTTTCTTCGCTCACACTTTACGCTTATAAAGTGTGTCTCAGTTCATACACGTGTTTTGGTGGTTGAAAAATGTCATTTCTCCCAGCCCCACCTCCACCCCTGCATTTTTATGTTGTTATTTTCATCACACAAGGAAGAGATGAGGACAGAAACAATTTCACAAGCAATCTGATTAGGGTATTGAGCTTGTTTCCCAAATCTGAAGAGGAGAGAGATGAAAAAAAATGTCTCTAGACCTTAAAAGATATAAACATAAAAAGATTGCTACGATCATCAATTGTGCATAACAAAATTTGAGGACTGCAGCCATGGTCTGCCTTGATTTATTGTTGATATCGTTGGTGATGCTGACTTTCTTTAGTTAACTGTCTTTAGTTGGGTTAACTATGTTGGAGTTGGAGCACCTCAAGTCATGAACTATTTTATAGATTTTATTCCCTGGATAAAATTGTTTGTAAGATTTTTCAATAATGTTTGGTTATTATTTTTGTTGCACTTTTGTGTAGCTGAGTGTATAAAGTAATTGGTGACACTTGCTTAACCTTGTCTTTAATTGGGTTATTATTTTTGTTGCATTTTCTAGTTACCATGTTGGTCTGAACCTTGACTATTGGTTTCTGTTACCCAAAAAAGAAATTGGTGACACTTGCTTAATCTTTGCAACATGATTATTGAAATGCTATGAACAGAAAGTTTATAGATCACCGGTATCGTTTAGGGGCACAAGTGATGGATGATATTTCAGATCACCATATTAATTAAACACTAAAAGATGACATTTTTACCCTTTGAAAGACTTTTTAGTATGGCTTCAACTTAGAATGAAATTGCTGCATTAATGTGTCTAAATCTTCCCTTCATGGAATATTACTAATCTGTTTCTCCGCCAACATACGTCCTTGGGAATTTTGACAATGTGGTTTCCCATGAACACCTGTGAAATGCAACTTTCAAGGGGGTAATCTGATGCACTACATGAGAACTATAATTTTGCTAGTTGATCATATTCATATATGTCTATGCTACAACACGACGAGTTGATTGTGTGACACATTGCTTCCTGCATTGGCTATAAAAATTTAGAAATTTTTAGAGGCAGAAATATAAACTCAGTATTTGATTCTGAAATTCAACTAGCCTTTGTAGATCATGTCTTTATTATGGATGCTAATGAACTAAAATGGTTCTGACACCTTTCGTGATTTCCTTTGCGTTTTCTGCAGTTGAGCGACAATAATTGTAAATGATGCAGTGTTGCTTGGTGGGGTGATGAAGATGGTGGCCTTGTGCTTGGAATTTTTGATTGCTTGTGATTTAGAAATGCTTTGTTAACTATTAATTCATACAGGGTGACGCTACAAACCTGTTAACTTGATCCAGCAAATGGACAAAATCATAATTTAACTGTTTTATGTACAAATATTCATAACTGAATACTGATTCTCCTGTGTCTAATGCATGCAGCAACATGTTTGATAAAATCCTTTCTTTTTCTCTAGGAAGTATCCTCTGTGATTACTTCTTTACTTGATCTATGTCTATCGTTCATGCTTCTTAGTGTTTGATATTTATAGCTGTCTATTGTTGATGAGTTTTTAAAACTTCTGTCAACTGCTACGAGCTTTCTCCCATCTTTTTATTTACGATTTAGATGAAAATTAATGTCCATTCATATTATATATTGGGAAGTCATAACGTACTTGTTCTGAAGAGTTCTTTTTAAGGCTTGAACCTGAAGCATTAAACAGAGTCCTTCATCTAAGGTTGAGTGGTGTCAATTCAATCTTTTATTTTAGGGCTTCAGCAAAACTGTTTTCCTCACGGGTCAGTGTATCATTTTTGTAGTTTATTCTTTCCCAAGAAAGAAAGAAAGGTGGTGTGTCTTTTGTTTCCATGTTCTATAGTTTATCTTGCCATTAAAACAGCAAAACCTTTTCGCCCTTCGGGCCCTTCATGTAACAAAAAATTAAAAAAGTTAAAAGTTTTAAATAAGCTTTAAATCTTACCGTTTCTTGTAAGGCTTAACTAAATGTGGGTATAGTATTATCTGATTCAAATAAAAATAGTTTTTTCTAATGTAATTATTTCTATCCATAAAACTTGAATCTATAATCTATCTTAAGCAAGTCCCCTTCACGTTACTCAGGTCATTTACACTATATTTTTATTTACTCTTCCCATGGCGTAAACTAACTTATTATATTTTAAAAATGCTGCTTTGCATGACAGTTATTAAATATTAATTTAGAGATTAAACTTAAATCTATTTTTTTTATTATCTCATTCTTCAATTAAAATATAATAAGTGATTGCTTTAATTCAAAATTGATATAATTGTCTGTAAAAATATATATTTATTATATTTTCATTAGGAAAATTGATAATATAATATATTGAAATGCATGTAAAAATCACTGTCCACGTGAATGGAAATATCATTGTTATGGAAAATTGTTTGCTTGGAGATTTAATATTTTGGAATGAAAACCGTGGAGATTTCTTGTTCTTTTTTTAATTGTAATTGAACATAAGATAAAGATAATTTCTTAGCTCTCATTCTTTTAAAAAAATCAAAATTCAAAATTAGATAATTAAGACTTATAAAAGTAAAAAAAGTGGAAATATACTCCAATTGTTTTGGCAAAAGAGATCATATAAAGAAATGATAAAGTGAATGAGTGAATGATTAAGAGTGTGTTTGATTTCCTGTTATAAATGGGATTTTGCAACTTTTAAGGTAAAAGCTATTCTCACATTATTCTAGTTTAAATCAATTGTAAGTCAAATACAGCTTAACCTGTCTTTGACATGCATCTATCTTTAATCTTGAAATTTTTAACGGTTAGCAAAAAAATCTTTAAAAAATTAATTTTGTAATGACTGAAAAAAAAATCTTTTTAAAGTGTTTGAAAAACTAAATATTTGAAAAAAGGGGTGGTGGTATTTTTTTTTGAACAGGGTGTACGGGCTCCTGTTTTTTACTTGCGGACCCAGTATCTGAAAGCAACGTTACTTAATAGCAAAGAGATGGCCAAAACTCTTCCAACTCGGCGTAGCTGCCTAAGCATGTCAAGGCCTTTTAGCAATGTTTCGGGAATTGAACGGCCAACTTGAGATAAAAATGGTTTGATTTTTAGTTTTAAATCATTTTAGGGATTAAACTGAATTGGGCTGTTTTAAACTGATTTTTGAGTCAAGAGTTGAAATTAAGTTGGGAATCGAAATGATTTTCAGAGCACTGAATGATTTTTTTAATTGTGTAAAATTTAATTTAAATTTAATTTTTTTACCAAAATTATTAATTATAAAAATTATTAAAGAATAAAATCAACAATTTTCTTTCTATTTTAAAATTATTAATTATAAAAATAAAAATTTTTATTGTATTATACTTCATTTGTCCTTAATTATAAAAGAATTTTGGACTCCTTATTCGTTTCAAAATATAAGAAATATGGATAAAATTAGTGATGTAATTAATATCATTTTATTTTTATACTTTTTAATAATCAAAATTGTGGTGACAATTACCAATAATCAATTAGTCTTACTCCACACTTTTAATACAGATAATTTTTTTAAAAAATTAAAATTATAGCACAATTAATAAGTTTAATTATCAAAATTGTTTTTTCTTGGTAATAATAAAGTAGTTATTCATTTCTTATAATTAGGAACGAACAAAGTGTAATTATTTTATAATATTAAGGTCATTATACTAAAATATTTTAATATTATATTTAATAATTTAATATATATTATTACCAAATATAATTTTTTAAATTTATTATAAAGTTAAATTACTTAAATTTACTTTTTTTTAATAATTTAATATATTTTTTATATATATTATTATATATAATATTATTTTTATTTAATTATAACATCTCTTACCACTAATCTAACACATCTAACGAGTTGAATTATACAAATCATCACCGGATAATATTTCCAGTTAAAGGTTCGATTTTTAAAACATTTCCTTTTAGGTAATCTAACTATTGGCCTTCCAGTTTTGACCTGCATCCGGCAATCACAATTCGCGACCCATCTCGGCTTCCTAATTCCTATATAATAAAGTGCAGGATTCCGAATCGCTTAACCTCTTAGATTAGATCTGCTGCTATCTGAGACAATGGATGCCATCGATTCCGTTGTCGATCCTCTCAGAGAGTTTGCCAGGGACAGTGTTCGCCTTGTCAAGCGCTGCCACAAGCCTGATCGTAAAGGTATGTTTATCGCCCGTCGCCCCTTACCATTCTGTTCCTTTTCTTTTCCTTTTCTGTGTTTCTGATGCCTGGCCATCTTCAAATTGTCGAATTTCGCTGCAGAATTCACAAAAGTAGCAACCCGTACGGCTATTGGTTTCGTCGTGATGGGCTTTGTTGGGTTTTTCGTCAAGTTGATTTTCATCCCCATTAACAACATTATTGTTGGCTCTGGATAGGTAATTTTTCGATCCCCCTCAAGCATGCGCGTGCCTGTCTAATAATATTCCCTAAACCGAATTGATGAACTATGTATGCGATTGATGGTTTGGAAAGTTGAGTAAGAATGCTAGCACGGTCTATTCTTAGATGGAGATGTTGAGGTAGGTAGCTTTAGGATAAATATACTTTCAGTCAAGTGTTTGTTTCATATACATGTCTTTAATTTCCGGGACCTTTGATCGTCATTGAGGGATAGTTTATATGATAGAGCGGTTTAAATGCAGCAAGGACTCTGGGTGACCAGATGGGAGAAAGGCAAAGACCGAGCACATCAATTTATGTGAGATTAAGTTGGAAGACTTAAAGGTGAATTTATCTCAATAATTTTCTAGGAATCCTATCGGAGTGAAATCTAACAGCTACAAATTGTAATTTTTTGGCTCAGTTGACATGTATATAAATTAGAATAACATCCTGCCATGGTTCATTATTTTCTCTTCTATCAAGTACATGGGGAGAAGGGTTAGAATGTTTTCGTTAGATCTTCATCTTCCTAAATTTCATGGTGTCAATTGATGATAGTCGAGACAAAACATTGGTTATGTTAATCCTCTAAATGTGGGGGAAAAATTGAATGATGATCTGAACTTTTCCTTCCGTGTACTGTATAATTTCCATCAACCAAGATATTTGGGGTATTGTACTTTAGGTCAGCTTTCAAGTTGGATTCTCCTTTAAGTGATTTGCTTGAACTTCAAAAAAATTTAGTCAGGAGGCTGGGAAGACATAGTATGTCATCGGCTCTCTGTCAATTACTGTTTTGTAGAAAGTGGCTTTTTAGGTACTTTTTGCATAAGACGGTATATGTTTTATGGGTTTTACAACTACGAGTTAGCTGTGACCTAGAAACTATTTGCTGGTTGGGATAATTGTTAGTCAATTTTGCTATGTTGGCTTTATTTGTTTTATTGACTCTCATTTTTATTCTATCTTTTGGTTTCAATTGCAGGTTACGTCGAAGTATGATAAGGGGCGACCAGGTCGAATCACAGATGAATTCGTTGCTGCTAGCTTTTGCTTGTCCTTTCTTCCAGTCTTGACTGAACAATAACTTCAGAGCTTTTCTATTTCAAAATATGCGAGAATTATGTTATTTTTCTTTAAATTTTGCTACTCTCCATTTTTTCCGCGTGCTTATTACACAGACGTGATTCTTCCATTGACATGATGCCCCTCATATCGCTCTCCATTAACGATATAGAAGTACTGATTTATGGTATCAATATAAAATATAAAATCTATAGAATGTCACACAATTTATAAAATTATGAACAGTGTAGCTCAGCTTATGTGGTGAAGTTACTTAAATTTATAATTTCTCTGGTCCATAATATAGGGTGTGGAACCTATTTTCACGCCCATTAAAAAAATTAAAAAATATTATTAAATATATTAAAAGTTCAAAATTTATCTCTATTTATTGAAGAAATATTAAAATAATTAAATCAAGTAATTGTCTATGTGTTTTACAAGTGTAAAAGAGAGAAAAAAAAATCAACTTACACAATTAAATATAGTAAGAGTAAATTTGTTCATTTAGATTCCTACATCTTATATTGCGGACTAAAGAAAAATGGGTTTTACACTCTATATTGTGGATCGGAGATAGTATAATCTATGCGGTGTTGCACAATTTATACAATTTATGTTTAGTTGCAAGATAAGTTCCATCATTAAAAGTGATTTAAATTTATAATCTCGACGATGGAAAAGTTCACTCCAATCCAATGGAATATTAGCGAGAAAAATAATATCTATATAAATCACACCAAGTTGGTCTGCAGAAAAGTATTTGCATCCATCAAATAAACTAGTCTCAGCTCGAACATTTGCAAATGTGATTATATATTAAATGATGAATTTCATGGATTGAATTCTTTAATGTGTATATGTTTAGAACATTAAAATGACGCAAATCAGTGAAAGAAGGTTTCTTTTTCTGATGAATTCAAAAGCAAATAACTAGATGTTCAAAAAAATTTTATTTTGATACTCCCTTCAGTCCATATTATAAGATATTTTATATGATAAATTTCTTATTTAAAATATAGAGTGTTAGATATTTTTCTTTCAATTTTATCTCTATTTTTAATTTTTTTTACTCCTTATTTATAACCTTATAATTATAATAAAATGGATTATTTAATAAGAAATATTGGTACATTTTTTTTTGATTTTAGGTGAAAAAATAATTTTCTTAATATGCATATAATTGATACAAAATATCTTATAATATAGTATGAAGAAAATATATTTAACTTTATTTTGATTATAAAATGGGCATCACTAACCCACAGTCCAATTTTCTATGGCAAATTCGTCGGCTTGAAGTAAGTGTATGTAACCAACTGGCAAATGAAAGAGTATATCTCAGAAAAAAAAAAAACAAGAACATCAGATCAGAATGGAAAATTCCATGTGGCCCAAAAGAGAAAAGAACGGAAAATCCTGTGCTAACTGATTAACCATCAATCATTGCTCATGATTTCTAATAATGATGGCGCAATATATGAAGTAGAATAGCCTGGGAAATAACACGGACAGAAATTTGAAAGTGACCCATCAACCACCACCTAGCTTTCTTAACACCCGAAAAAGATTTCTGAACTTAACAGACAATGAACCGATCTTCCAATATCGTTAAGACCCGTGTCACAATGTCGGCATCCCAGAAAACGAATGACATAAAAAGGCTTTAAAGGGTGAGTGTGATTTCTCAGGTTGGACAAGGCAACCGCAGAAATTAGGTAACTAGAAGCAGCTGAATAAGAGAAAGGTAACGCTTGTGACACAAGCAAAATCATCCCTTCCTCCCTACTCAACAAGATACAGAAAAGCTACTATCATAAAAAAACCCAATACACTAATGAGAAGGATGTAATTTTACTGCTGTGTTGCTCAAAGGAGAGAAAGGAAAATTAAACTATGCCCCCTGAAGTACTTCATTATCGTCCTCTCTTAGAATTACCACCTCTTGTTCAATTTTCGTCTCCAGTCACAACTCAAACCCAGGAAAATCAACCTTCCAGTCACAAATTGTTCCAAGGAACCACGAGGATGAGCCTTACTAAAAGGGAACTCATCCCCATGCTTGTTCTGATCCTTTCAGTCATGTCAATCCTTAGACTTCTGAGCATCATCGTGAGTACTTCATCTCCCTCCCATGGGTTTTCTGGTCTGTCTCCGGGCCCTCAACTTGCCCTACAACTACCTGAAACTGGATCCTCAAAGAAGCCTACAATACCTCCCAGCGTCACCAACCTAACGGAAAGGGAATTCAGAGTCTTATCAAATCTCATTGCTCACAAATCCCCCTGCAACCTGCTCATATTCGGGCTTCAATCCCAGTATCTTGCCCTCTCGTTTATGAATGCAGCTGGTAGCACGATCTTCCTCGAGGATGACCCTGAGAAGATAAGCAAGGTAAGAGTTAGCTCGAACAACACCCGAATATACAGAATTGAGTACAACATGCCAGCAAAAGACGCCTACAAACTGCTCAGGGACGCAAGGCAGAACTCAGCTTGTGCACCCACCAACCCCAAAATGCTTCGAAAATCAAAATGTAAACTTGCATTGAAGAATTTGCCAGCAGAAGTGTACGAAAAGAATTGGGATGTGTTGTTAGTAGATGGACCCAATGGGGATTCGCCGGAGTCACCGGGCAGGATGGCACCCATTTACACAGCTAGTGTGCTAGCTAGAGCTGGGAATATCTCTGACGTGGTAGTACACGATGTAGATCGTACCATAGAGAAGTGGTTTTCTTGGGAGTTCCTCTGTGATGAGAATTTGTTTTATTCCAAAGGAAAATTGTGGCACTTTAGGATAGAGAACTTCAATTCCACAAGATTCTGCACTGATGGAAAACAAGCCATGCAGCAGCAGCAGCTCTCTGCCCGTGACACAGATAGTAAGATGAACTCAACGGATGTCAAAAGTCAATGAGCATAATTCACCCGAAACAAGTGCCACTGGACTACAGTTTGATGCCCTGGCAAAATTGTCTGAAGCAGAAACCCTACGCAGGAACACGGTTGCTTGCATGATAGTAACTGGCAATTCCAGACGAACTTGAACAATCACTACTGCCTCAAGCTCAAGGCTAAAACAAAACGAAGCAGGGGCTGCCAATTGGTTCGGCTCACGTATGGAGATGAGGGCTTCTTCACGAAGCTGGGTCATGCCTGATATTATTCATTAATTTTTAGGGTCATGGAATGATGGCGAGCTAAAATGATTACCATTCTTCTAGATTGAATGGACACATTTTTCAGCAATACGGAAAAAAAAAATCAGCCAATTGGAACATAAAAATACTAACTAGTTACTCGATAAAAAAATTAGTTTAATCAACAAATACATTTCTAAACTAGCCATATCAAACTCACTATACTGTACACGCTACCCTGAATATGATATGTTCACATTCCAGTTGCCTAATAAAAAAGAGGAACGTGTTACAAAGTGATTCCCGTCTAGGATTGTCAAACGCCGCAATCCCTCCATGCAGAATCAGGCTGCTAAGCAGAAATGCAAGACACCTAATACCGTTCCTACCCAAAAGGCAAAAAAACTAATACCACCACAAAATTTGGGTTGATCAATCACAATGAAATTTGATGCTATAATATGGTTTAAGTAACAGCATATGAAATGAGGCGAAATGGCATTATGGCTACAATCAGTGATGCAGATTCCAGACCGACAGCTCTCTCATTGTCCAATCCATTAACATATTTTACGGCAATATTATAGCAGGCACTTGTATGCACAGTCCATGAGGGCACTTCTTCCCCGCATGAATTCATAGAAATACACCAAGTTTTATTGCGCTGATTCCATTGAGCCTCAAATCCACAGTGCAAATGCAGAAATGGTGTTCTCCAAACAAGCTTTCACCAGAAATTCACCCACTTGCATGGCCACCATTATTATCCATCCGCTGCAAAGGAGAACAGACAAAAGAAAATGATTTAGTTATCTAAAAATTAATGATTGAAAAATCAATGCAATGATAAAATTACCTTCTACTGCAGAAAGAAAAAGCCTAAACTAAATCAGAAACCTAGGTTAGACCCATGGATACTTACACTCATTTTTACCCTCTTCAGAGAAAGATTAAGTATCTTGTGATTATAATAACAAAAATTTTATCTGCCAAAATAAGCAGGCTTCAGATGTGCACATGTAACAGCAAAAGAAATGAACACCAAGAAAAGATAAAACAAAGGTCCATGGAACATAATCATATATAACCCATAAATTTCATTCTCTTAATATAAAACGCTTGCCCATATCAGCAAATACTTCTAATTTCTCCCTCATCAGAAAAATGGGGGAAACTGAGTAAGACTCACCATTCTTTTGCCAACATAAGGCTGTATCTTGGTTGGCATTTCTTGTTCGACCTTAACCTTCAATAACTTTTGTTTCTCCCTCTCAAACTCCTTTCTGGCTTCTTTTCTGGTACCAGATTGCCAGACTCTACCAACGTTAGGAAGCCAGTTAGCACCATACTCTTTCCTTACAGTCTTTCCCCTCTTCTCCATCTCCATTTCAATCTTTCTCCTCTCTGCCCAATCTGCTCCTATCCGTTTTGGATTTAATTTTTTAGAATTTCCAGACTTGTTCAAAGGGGAAACAAGATCTCCTATTAGAGGTTTAGAATGTATCTGAATTTCGTCAGTTGGTCCAAGCCATGGAATAGGAGCTCCAGAATTAACATCGCCACCAGCATTTTCAGTCCACAATGATGAGATTGAAGTGATAGGTGGCAGACCTGAAAAAGCAAAAGGAACACAAGAATATATGTATGTATGTTGCATGCAAGTTGACACTGATCTTAGAACCTCATCAAAATCACCAATCAACTTCTATGAGTTATGATGCCTTGATAAATGGTTCATACAGAGAAATGATACTTTTCTACTGAATATACATCCTCACTTGACCCATGCAATTCACAACTTTGATGTTATAAAATGAAGCACAACAAATTATTAACAAAATTAAAAAAGAATACCATAACTGCCTTCCGTGCTTAATGTTCTTCCATCCTTAGAAACCTGGTACATTCATTAAAGATTCATTACTTTTGTCAGAATTGGGGAGAAAGATAAAAAGAAATCAAATAGAAATAAAACATGAAGAGAGCAGGAAACAGAGAAAGCATGAAAGATTATTAATCAGGCGAAATTGGAATAAAGATTATTAAAATATTCATTTATCAGGACATGATAAAAGATAACAATTATTCAGGCAAAATTCCATAGGGTTAATATTTGAAACCAACAACACTACTGCTAGGGGTAGTACCCAATTCAAAATAGGTCCAAACAAGAAATGGACTGACTATATGGAACTACTAACTATTGTTAATTTGAATAAAAAATTGGAGCCACCAACTATTGATTGCGGATCAGTAGTCAGGTTCTAATGATTAAGAAATATCCAAACTGTAAAAAACAGATGAGGAACTTACCCCTACAATACTGGAGCAATGATCACCACTGCAAGGGGGAGCATGGCAGCTCCTTTCAACTAAGTCACAATACAAGTGAAAAAAAGATGAGACCCAATTTCAGGGAATACTAAAAGAAGTTAAAGGTACCATAGACAGAGTACGCATACCTGTGAAATCTTTCAAATGAAAAGCATTTGCATCAGAGCACGTTTCCGAAGGTAGAGAACAGGCATTATAGTAAGATAACACACATGCATTGCTAACTCCAGAGATTCCTGAATTGGATACCTGATACTCATTTGTATGATATTGTAAAGGCAAAACACCATTTGAAGGATGCGATTTTACAGAATGGAAATAAGTAGTATCAAATTTATCAATATTTCCATAATTTAATTGATTATGGATATCACTTGAAGGTCCAAATATTGCTCCATGACATTCCTCACTGGATAAATCAGCTTCTTGTTGTAGGGTCAGACACTTCTTCTCCCACTGCAGCCAAAAACAAAGGACAGATCGTAAACAAATATATATTTCAAATCTAAACCATACCAGGTATCTCTTCCTAACTATGTAAAGTTTCGATGATAACTCAAAATAGAAAGAAATAATCATTAATTTAAAACAAAGATCCGAATCAAGGAATAAAGATGAATAATGTTCATTAAAACACTACCTTAGCTACATCAGCGTCAGAAACAGTAAATGCCTCCAATTGATCCATTGCACCACCATATTTCCAAGAGAATTGCTTCAAATTCTTCAAATGATAAACACTCGCCAGATGTTTAATCGCATGAGCACTACAACAAGAAGCAACGGCCTAAATTACCATGGGAAGACCAAAAGCAGGCGCACAATTGGATAGTGAAAGGTAAGGAGAGATAATGCAGAATCCCGAAGACTTATTAATTCAACTAAATTAAGATCGCTGAGGTATCTGTGAAATTTAGCACTCTTCCTTTCACATATAAACTACAGTTAAAATGATTAAACCAACGAAAAGTAATTCGCAATAAGTTTCTAACCTCCAGACACGGTCTAAATCATATAAAAGCTAAACAACAGATACAGGCATCCATACCAGGCAAAGGAACTATCGAGTTCGTCGACATCAGTATCGCAGAAAACGCACCAAAATCGATTGCGAGAAGCGTGTTCTGGCCGGAGAATGGTAGGGTTTTTAAGGAAGAAGGAAATATCGGAGATTTTCTTTCGGAAGCGGGAGAGGAAGGTGGAAAGGGACTTCTTGTGGCTAGGGAAGTACTTGTGTCGCGGACCTTGGTTGTGATTGAGATTGCAGACCTTGCAGAACTCGAATTCGTTTTTCTTCTTAATGCTTCCATTCTTCGTAGATTCAATTTCATTATTTGATTCGTTAATCTGCAATTGCTCCCCCATCGCTGAATGGAATAATGGACCTCTCTCTGCACTGTGAAATTTGTTGGGAGCCGCCAATATTTTACTGATTTTGTTTGTTACGAGCGAAACCCAAACGACAATAAGTAATAGCAATGGCTGTAAAAAGTCGGTGCGATTCAACTTTGAAACCGTGATCCGCAACGGCGACCCGGAGTTCAGACTAACACGTTGTTTAAGTTTTCTCTTTTTTCTTTTATGATTCCGTATTTCAATTAGAACTCGCAAAGTGGGTTTGGCCAGCCGCCACAAGCCAAGCCAACTAGCCCCGTTTTATTAAATGGGTTTAACTTTATAAGCCCAAACTCGTATGGATTTGGCCTGTGGGTCTTTTTTTAAATTTTTTTATTTTTCATATAATTATTTAAATTAATATAACTAATTATTATTATTATTAATTAAAAATTAATATAATATTTAAATTTTATAATTTATATATCACTAATTAATAAAATAATTTTTTTAATATTAAAAAAATAAAAATAAAAATAAACGGCCAAAACGGGTTGACCCATGGTCAAGCCCATTAAACTCATTTTCTATTTAGGCTCTCATTTTTAAAACTCAATTCACCTATTTCATTACATTAAATGGGCTTACCTAGGGGTGATCATGGGCCAGGCCGGGTCGGGTTTGACCCCTGCCCGATGCCCGGCCCAAAATATATCGGGCCAGTACCGGGCTAGCCCAATATTATATATATATATATATTTTAAATTAAAAAATAAAAAAAAACTTATTTAATAATAAAAAATATATTTATTTATACTTTAAAATAGATTTTTTAAAAGATAATCTTAGAAAAAAATAAAATTATTCAAAATTTATGAATATTTAATCATTATACATTATTTTCACATAAATATTAAGTTAAAAAATTAATTCAAAATTTAAAAAAATTTGAAACATTAAAATTTTAAAAAGTTTTCATAATATTTACATAGTAAATGTATTATATTAAATACATAAAGAAAAAAATTCTATAAAAATCAATTAAGATATATAAAAAATTAGAAAAAAAAATTAAAAAAAAAAAAATATATATATATATATAGGTTAGGCCGGGCTAGGGTTAGAGTATTTCACCCTAACCCTAGCCCTGCCCAAAATTTGGCCCGGCCCGATTGGCCCGAAGTGATCAGGCTGGACCGGGCCAACCGGACTTCGGGCTACTATGTTCAGCCCTTGGCTTACCTATATTGCCCTAATTTCAAGATGCAATTTATAACATTGTATTAATATATAGAGTAAAATATAATGACCTTCCCTTTATTTCACCTTAATTATAAATATTGCCCTTCTATTTTGAAAATTTAAATAAACCTCTAATGAAATTAAAACTCATACTACACAAACCTCCCCATATTTTTAAGATTCGATTTATATCCACCTAATCGTTAGATGACATTATTAAACTTTTTATTGGATCAAAATACTCCTCATTAACAAATAATATTTAATAATCATTTAAATAGTTATGTTAGCTCAAAAAAAATATTAATACATATATTTTATTTTTTATTGCATTATAAAATTTATTAATTTTGATCATATTAGAATGTTGATTCATTTTACGATTTTAAAATTTTTTGACACATTTATTTAAACTTATTTATTTAGTAATTTTTCTAAATGCATCCGTCGGCTAAAAAATCTTTTAAACATGTTTATCTTTTCAAGTTTGTATTATAAGTTTTAAATAGACTTGGTTAAACTTATATTTGTGAAAAATACTCAAAAAATTTAATCAAGTTTTTAATGTTTTCTTTATAAAAATTACTTGAGCTTTGTTTCAATTTGCTAAAAACTAAACAGATAACTACTTGTACAGCATGAAATTCAATTAAATTCCTTGTTAGACTTTACAGGAGAACCAATGTTCTACTCAATGAAAGGAAACCAAACCCGATCTGAAAAATAAATAAATAAATAAAATTAAGTCCAGCCCCTCCCCACTCACAAGAAACCGAAAAAGATACAAGGAAGACAATTATATGAAACAGTCAGCAGCCATATATATATAACCTTCTGCTGATTGTTACCTTAATTTTCAGTTTGCGTTGAGAGTGCTTCTACCCTTGCTATCGTTTCCCAGTCGCCATTGAATTTTCTTTTTCTGTCGCCACGCTCTTTCTTTCTCTTCTTTGATGGAATTTGTGAAACTGACAAAATATTTGATAAATTTAGGATTTTTTAGTGTGAGGGGTAAATTAGTAAATAAAATTTAATTAAAAATATTATTTTATAATTTTTTAAAACATTTCTAACGGTATTTGTGAATTGGACTAAAGTATATAAGAGTAGTTAGGGTGTTTTACTCTAACATATATAAGTTGTCTATAAATATATGCTATATATATTTATTCATTTAAAATAAATCGTAATTTACGTCCTTACATGAATGAAGTGTTTTTGGGGTACTTATTTGGCTTTAATTATGAGAAAATGTTACCAGGAATCTATTTATTTTGAGCTTAAATTGTGGAAAAACGTCCATGAAAATGTTAATTGGACCGGGATTCACATTGGCCCAAAAGATAGGTCTAAATCGTCTCAAACCCAATCACCATTTCATTCTAGTTGGATTCGATTCTGCATTATAAAACTGAATTAACTGTACGCCGGACGGTGTTTAATTCTTATCAGTTTACCAGATAAGGGGATTTTTTTTTCTAAATTTTTTTATCAGAACAAATAAAGGGATTAAACAAGTGAAAGAAAAATAAAACAGGCCAACACTTTGAAATACCATATTAAAAATTGTATACGCAATCTATAGTTATTTTTTAAGGCTAATTTTTGTAATCAAGCTTTGCCCAAGAGCGTGTGTTATGTTATGGTCGATTATTCTTTTTGAGTGACCAATTAAAGTTGGGTCAAATCACAAGCTCTACATATTGTACTTAACTTGAGGAAGGTGCGAGTAAGGAAGGATATTGAAGGATAAGAAAATCCGTATTTCACAATGCAGATATATAGGAATAGGAATCAGCTATGATATGATTTGGCATGTGGGGATTGGGCTATTCTCGGATATGAGGGAATCAATCAAATGAATTAATTAATGTGATGGGACAGATAACACATGCAGGGGCAAAAATAAGGGAAGCAGGGAGCATTATTTGAGGTTTTTGCCTGTCCTGTCGTCTCAACAGCATAAATTACGATTACTGTTTGGCCCTCTCTCTGGTCATCTAATCACAAAAAAACAAGCAGTAATACATATGGATCTCTCCCGAACGAAGAACACACCCGTATAGGCGACGATGTTACGTCAGATCGATGGGGTGAGGAATGAGGATGGACATATAAAATTATAAATATATGGGTGGCCGCAGAAGAAGGAGGCCTTTTTCTAATGTTCGTGTATTTGATGATGAATAGCATACCATAAAATAAGTAATAATAAGAAAGGCATCTGCCACAGCATATATAGAGTACGAAGTGGCCAGCCTCCAATAATGGCAAAAGCACTGTGCTCCACAATCTCACATGGCGTGACTGGTCTAAGAGGATCTCCATCAACTTTCATGCACTTGCAAAAGAGAGCCAACTCTTTATCCGCCTGATTGGTCAAGTGATTTGATGGAACTGTCTTCATCATTCATCCCTTCCCCTTTTACTATTATGTGCTCCGCACAGAAAGAAATGGATAAACAGTTCCATGGTTGAGGGAGTGAAAACGTAACTGATCACCCGATGATTCTTTTCTTTTCCTCTCCACATTCTCCAAAAGTCATCGCCTAAATTTGTGAGCTGTACAAGATCTCGTTGATCTCATTCCTACAGCTAGCGTCCTATATATATGAATCACCTAGCTGATGATGGCTACAATTCCATCTTCTCCTGTATACTTCTCACAGTACCTCTAAAGGGAAAAATACTACTCTCCATAACTGAATTGACATAAAAAAGGGGGGGAAACAGAATTGACCGAAACATGCAAAATCACTACAGTCCTATTTATTTCTCTGATGATGATGATGATGATGATGTATAAATAACTTCATATATTGAGCTGATGATATACTAATATATATAAAAGATATATGTACATGCCAGACATAAATACAGCTTGTGCGTTATAATAAGTAAATTGAGGAAATACAGTAGTAAGTACGGACGTTGGGCGCATATCCCTGAGATATAGATGAAGATTTGGTTGTCTCGGATATCAACAGTGAAATAATTGGGTTGGAGGATAAATCTTGGCGTATGTTGGTTCGTGCATGTGTGTGTGTGTGTGTTATATGTATTATATTTATTATATATCTGTGTGCGTGTAAGCATCAGATGTGGGCATATAAATGAATGAGAATGAGCATGACCCTCCACTCCAGGATCCCACAAAGAAACAGTATCACTGAACTGTTATAAGCGGACAACCTGAAAAGACAAATGTTAAGGTTTTGTCATAATGACTCCTTTGATGCCTCTCCCATGCACCATGTCCTACATGTATCTTTTTCAAAGCTCTCCACCTTCAATACCGTCCCAAACACATTTCATTCTTCTCCTTAATTACAATTCTATGATTATAACCAAATGAATGAAAAAAGACATATGGTGCAACTATAATTCAACATCATGTGTCGGGGCTACTTAAAAAAAATACGATTGTTTTAAATCATCAACTCCAATCATGAATATATATCTATATATATATGTTGTGATAATTTTGAATTGTCGTATAACTCCTTTGGGATTCACAAAAACATAAAATTAAATTATTGTTTAACTCGCCATTAGATGCGTGGTACTAGCTAGAGGGGGCAATCATTTCGTTTCATCAGAGAAACCCTGTCTGTCTATATGTATTTCATATCCTCTTTATCTGATATTGAGATTTCATGAGGGAAAAAAGTGAAGCTGAGCTTCTCGCAAAGAAACAACTTTGATTTTATGACAATTAGTGATGCTGATTCTTCATCATGAATTATGGTAGGGGCCGGGTCGGTACTGATATCCCCAAAAGAAATGACATAACTCATATTTGTACGCTACATGCATGTTCAACTAACGCTAATTAATCTTCAAATGCTTTTCAAGTAAGAAAAAAAAAATAGTTTCAATAACGGCTGAATTTATTGAAAGGAATTCAAATTTTATGACTAAAAAGAACTATGTTGAGGGAACTTTTCTTTATCTATAGCTAAATCTGAATTGTTTAATAGTACGTATTAAATACTAGATGATTCCTTAACAAAATATAACATAGAGAATGAAATATGTATATATGAACTTCCTTTTTTTGGGTAAATTCATTTTCTCCCTTTTTTATTTACTTTTTTTTTTATTTTACTATCTCATATTATAAGACAATTTATATTTATAGTCTATTTAGTGCATTGAATTTTTCTATATCGTTTATCAAGAGTATAATTAACCAAAAATTAATTATTGATGGTTGAAAAACGTTTGAATTAATTAAACATGCACTTAAGTTGAAATAATTGTTGACACGATCGAAACATGCATGTACTGACAATTACTACTAATTTTGAAGACTAAGAAATGAAGAGCGAGCTAGCTAGTTTGATGTTAATTAATGAAGTGGTCCTTGGTTGCGTGAGAAGAAAGAGGAGATTTTACAAAATCTTGTGTCTCATGAGAAGGAAGGAGAGAACCAACGTTAATGTAACAACAAACAGGAAGCATCGTTTTTCTAAAAGGACGGGAGAAACGTTGTTTTAAAGCAAGTAGTTGGTAGTAGAGAGAGCACAAGTGGTAAAAAAATAATTAATAGAAATGTTTGGATCTATCAATCTTCACCAATTAGATATCGCAACATACAAAAGATTTGATGAAAGCAGATTGATAAGCACACATGCACAGAGGGGGAGGGGTGGGTGTACATAGTTAAAACTGATGAAGATGGCGACTTCACGCCTTCCTTTGTGTTTCTAAAATGTACTTTTCTCAAAAGTCTAAGATCTGCCCCCACCAGACATTGCTTTCAGTTTCATAATAATAGAATCAAGGTTGCTCCATTATTATTGTGACACGCCCTTTACACGTTAACTGTATCTGAGTATTATGTGTGTTTTACAAGAAGAGGTTGTTCTTGATCATCTATAACGCCTTTGAAAGGATCAATCCTGAGTCTAAGGATAACACTGTTCACTGATGCTGCCTCTCTGATTGATGTGCTTTTATAGTCAGTCGGCAATATATATATATATATATATCCTATCCAGAAATAATAATTCCTTTATTATTATTATTTTTTTTTAATCTATTTGGAAGGCAGACATGGATAGTGGGTGTTTGGTGTGTGATGAGCAAAAGTTAACAAGTTGAATACAAAAGGATACGGCTAAATGTACAGTGTCTTGTTATTAGTGCTATACTTACTTTTTGTTCTGATTCATTTGTTCTATCGTCATCAGAGTTCCCAACTTGACCCCTTCTAATTAATTCATCCATTTTTGTTGACTCCTTAAGACCATTTCATTTCATCAGTCTTCCTCAGTTGCCACAGCGTATATATATATGAGGAATATATATACACAAACACACACAGACTATTTGCTCGATATTTACGAGGGTTAGCTATAGCATATATAAGCGCTTGGACATCAGAATTTTGTTCCAAGGAATTACTCAAGCATTTTAATTAAGAAGTGATTTTTTTTATTGATGATTCATTTTAATATCTGTATATGATCATTAAAAAAAACTTTAAATCAACTTTAAGAAGAATTATAAGAGAATTCAATCTCTTAAATGGATCTCTGTACATACCGCTCATGATAATCCTTGACCTTTTACAGTTGTCATATTGATATGATAATTTTGATTGAAAATTGATGTCTTCTTTTTGGCAACCTTTTCCCTGCACTAATAAATTATCTGTGAAAGTTCTGATGGTATATTCTTGCAGTCCAAAGTGATGATATAAATTTAGTAAAGTATGGAACATGAATACTATCATTTCTTTGATTCTGAGGAATCCATCAGTAGCCTCCATCCTCATGTTCATTAATGTTTTGCTTCAGAATTTTCTAATAAGTAAAGGGGACTAATTAATTTGATCTTCATCTTCCCATATATGGTTACTTTCTAGGAGACTAGAATTGTTTCCGTTTCACGTTATTACTATTAGACTAGAGAAAATATATCAGATAGATGAATTCAGCCCCTTCAAAATGAGTCAGGTATCACACACACAATTGATTATTCAAGCAAATTAATTTCTCGTGGTAAATTTTAGCATCCATGTCTTGCTATAGAGAATAACTTAATAATTGGGTGAATTATTTTGAGGTCCCTGACTTTGGACTGCAAAAGATGCTCAAAACATCTACTTGAAGGGAAGAAACGAATCTTCCATATTATTGTTACCGAAGTTCGGAAGCATTAATGTCATCTGAAATCCATCCAAAATACTGTTAATTATAAGATGTATAGTTTCCCCCAAAACAGCACGTTATTGTTCGAACTGGTTTTCTCATACCTGTAACTCAACCGGGTACTTACAAATAAACCAGTATGATCGATCACAATTAGATTAAAAGGAAAGAAGAGAGGAATTAATCTTGATTTTTTTGTTTGTCTTTATTAATTAATTAGAAAAAAGAAGGAAAACAGAAGGTGAGCATAAGATTCAAATATTGAAATCAAGCAATTAAGGCGAAGCAACAGTACTTGAGGCTTTTGGAACAAATTAAGGCCTGAACCTTTGCCTGCAGGATTGGCAAGTGATCTCCATGCACGTAGAATCAATTTGTCTAGTGGCTCTCTCTTTCATTCTCTCAGCTCTTTCAACCTCCTCCCTAGCCCTCTCCCACATTTGCCTTGCGCGAGTGAACTCCGATTGCGCCATCTCCATCTCCCTCCTCGTCAGTTCCCTCACTCTCTCCGCGTACGCCTTCTCCATCGCCGCCACCCGAATCTGCTCCGCCGCCTCCCACTTCAACGCCTCCACGCACGAACTCCTCTCGTCCTTGTAAACGCAATCCGACGCCGGTTGTATCATCGGCCTCACGCTGATCGATAGCTGCAAGTCCAGAGATGGCGTCCCTTCTGACGACGACACCGTTGATCGGAACCGTAGAAGAGAAGATTTATCAGAGGCCATGGGGGATGCCGATGCTACAGAGTGCGACGAAGGTAGAAGCTCAAGTTCCTTTTGGTCGTTTTCTTCCATATCAAAACGAACAAAGAAAGAGAGAGAGAAAGTACAGAGTCGATGGGAGGAAGAAGGGAGTTTTGCATATGCCTGTGGGCTTTGGATGGATATACCCCGTAGGTATATATAAACAACTCCGGGGGTGATGAAATGACGTATGTAACCTTCCTGGGTGGAAGGTGAATTATCGAGTTTGGCCGTTTCTCTCTTGTCGAGTGTGGGTGAGGTAAGGGGGTATTATGGGAAAAGGGTAGGGTTGAAGGATTTGAACAGCGGGAAATTCCGTTATAAGAAGGGGCCAGAGAGAGGGAAAATAACGGATCACGTTATTGGGGAAATGAGTGAAAAGTTTGTGCAACCATTTTTTTTTTCTAATAATTGTTCTGAGTTTGTAAAGAATTTTGACTTTTCCTTTTTCTGGGAGATGAGTGAGGGCTGTGTGGGTGTGTAATAATTAGTGTCGCACGTGCGCTGACAATGGGAGTATTTAACAAATAAAATAAATTGCATAATTTTTTTAAACTCGTAATTTTATATTTAAAATTAATACAATTTTTTTTTACTTTTCTTAAAATTATATAAATTTATTTTTATTTTCAAAGGATCTCTCTTAAAACAAAGATTAACTTATACAATTTTTTTATGAGTTTAAACTTAAATATTTTTATTTTTAAAATATACGCAAACCTCTTTTAAAAATGGAATAAATATCTATGTGATTTTAACAAAAAAAATTATGACATGTTTTTATATTTTTTTATTTTAGGAAAAAATTATATATAATTTTAAAATAAAATAGTGATAACAAAATTTATTAAAGATATATAATTTACTTCTTATTTCTAAGCGAAACATGCATAATTTTTTTTTAAAAAAAGATATGTATAATTAATTTCAAAAGCATTGTATACATTTTAAGGTATTAGTAAAGTTCAATTAAAGTAACGAGATATTTTTAATCAATCAATATCATATGTAAAATTTATAGAAAGCCAGATATTCATGAATCATAAATGGAATGGCTTTTCTCAAGCTTAGTATAACTTTTTATTTTATTCTTCTAATCGTTTGTCCATATATTTCATTGTCCTTCATGTAACTTTATTTTTATTCTTTTAATTTTTATTCATATATATATAAATATATTAATAAATTTAAAAGTTAAAATTTTGAATGCAATCTTAAAAAATTTTTAGTTATTATTTCTGCCATATATGGCACAAGAAAAAGATATATAGTTAATTTTTAAGAAAAACATTTTGATAATTGAATTTATGGTGAGATGTTTGTGTAGTTATTAGGATAAAGCATGTAAAAAATAAACATAATGAAAAGAGAGTTTTTTTTTTATATTGAAAAGAGAGTATTTTAATTTTAAGTGCATGCGGTTTGTTTTTTGAGGAAGGATGATGCATTTTGAGAGTAATGGAGTGAAGTTGAGTGTATAATATAGAGAAAGGAAATTGGGAAAAGAAAAGGGGGAAAGGGCCAAGGAGGGATGGGAGAGCTTAGCTTTATAAAGGGTAGGGCAAAGGTTGTCGGCCGTGGGCGGCACGTGGGAGTCTCATACTTTTTGTGGGACCCTCTCTCTTTCTCTCTTCCATCTTCTTATGAGATATAGAATAGAAGTAACAACATGTGAGTTCCCATTATCTCCTCCTCTCTCTCTTCCATTCCTTCTTTCTAATTTAAATCCCCGAAATGATATAAAGATAAATTGTGGAGAGTGGGATTTGAACCCACGCCCTTTCGGACCAGAACCTTAATCTGGCGCCTTAGACCAACTCGGCCATCTCCACTGCCTGTGCTTATGTTCCAACACAAATATAACGTAATCTGTGTTTTATTTGCAGCATTCCACTTATTGAGTTATATATTATATTGGATGAAAAATTAAAACAAAAGGAAAATATATGTAAACGGAGCTGATAATTTTTATTATGCAAGAAAATTTTTCATGTTATTTTCTACATCTTTTTCTGATTATATAATTGTTAAAAAAATTCAATTTAATCTCTGAGAGTGACTTATTTTGAACACCATGATAAAGATTTTAAAAACAATTTTTTTACCACTTGTAAAGAGAAAAAATCAGGAGACTAAATGAGAGTGAAAATTAGATAAAAAAATTTATTCAACACATAATTGATATTTATTTATATATAATAAGATAATATCAGTGAAGTATTCATATATTAGCATGATCCCTTTTTTTTTTTTTGCCAAGATTGGCATGTTCAATTATAAGCCATAGCCCAAAAATTGTTAACCCAAAGCCGCATTTTCTTTTTGAACAACAAAAACCCCACATTGGTTGAACCTCTGTGAAGGTGAAAAATTCAGTGGCTTTTCTTCAGTATGTGGCTATAAAATTACCCTTGATTTTTCAACGACGCTATGATTTTTTCCTTTTTCCTTTCCCTTGTCATTTGTCAATCATTTTATTCAGAGACATGACAAGTAACGGATTGCTTCAACTTTATTTTACTTTTTCTTAGATTTTCCGAGAATGTTGATGTTTTCAAACTTCAACTGGGTTTCCAAATTTTAGACAGGATGTCAGGATTCCAATACTTCATCACGATTAAACCGTTATATACTTATGTTAAATAAATAGTTAAAGTTTCAGAAGATAGTTAATGATGTGATTGATTTGCTAACTAAAAAAACGCCAGTCGACTGTAATAAAGTTTAATGATGTTTCAATATTTTGTACTCTTGCCTGCTGAAACGTATAAATGAATGACTGTATTTTAGAAGTTGTATTTTTATGTTATAGGAAGACATGGAAAAGGAAAGGAAAGCACTGTAGTCTACAAAGAAACAAAAAGAAGGAACGGGATGCTTTTTCCCATCCGTTGTTATGGAAAGTTAAAAGTAAGACCATAACCATAGATATAAAGGGAACCCACCCGTATGCTGCAACTGGCAAAAGGCACCGAAACCATCCTGCCTCTATAAAAATAAAAAAAATAAAAAAGGACTTTGGGGTTCACAAAATTGGGACCCAAGGAACAATGTTACAGAAGAGCTTCGTTGGAGGGCATCATGAATGAATAATTGTCCTAAAGTCACCTACATCACCCCCTAAAATTGGGTTTAGGCATTGCATTGCAGGGCAGGGCGTATTCAATCTCCCAAAGAAGTATTGTCATGCCTAATTAGATTTCAACAAGATTAGATTTAAAAGAAAGGGAAGGAAGGGACACCATTCCCTTGCATCTCCCTTTTCTCTTTCGTTTTTAAACCTTTTAAATAAGAGAAAGCAATATAATTTCCTCTTTTTTCCTCTTATATGCTCCTAATCCAAACATTTCATCATTTATATATCCAAGGTAAAGGTCTGTGATCAAGGTTTTTTTCTTTTTAACCACCGATGCTAATGTGATTTTTTTCCACATTTTCCTGGTTTCGTCTCTTTCAATGAATGTGCTAAAGCATAACTTCTTTCGTCTTTAACCGCAAATTGTGACTGCAATTTGTGACCATTGTTTTTTGCGATGAATGTGATCCAGTTTTGTAGATCCGATTTTTAGCCTTGTTATGTGCTGTGCATAATGAACTTTTTGCAGATACAGATCAGGATTTCATTGACCCCAAGCGTAATTTTGATACGAATATAGAGATGCTGTCTGCCTGCCATCCTCTGTTTGCTAGCAAACAAAACTAAAGCAGAACTCCTTGTTTTTGCCACTTCTCTTTCCTTTATGAGTCCTATCTTGCATGCTAGATCTAAATCTTGACCAAGTGAAATATTTTTGCCTGCTTGTGTATCAAATTCAATAACATGAGTGTTCCAAGCCTCCCTTAAAATCATTAGTCTCAACATTGTACTACTTTACCCAGAACAACAATCAGGAAGAGAACAGGAGACACGTAACTGATTTGGTAGAAATAGGTTCTTTTTTTATGTTTTGATGATATAATAATAGTATTTGAGATGACTTTAGTCGCAGAAGCTGTGGCCTCATTCTAGTAAGATTCAAAGGTGAATTTTGAATTGAAATGATTCAAACTTACAGACAAAAAAAAAATTCAAACTGAGTAACAGATCAAGGAGAGGAGATCAACAAAACTGTCAAGGGATTGCAAAAATATAAATCCCACTTTTTAAACTTAAACCTGTTTCAAGCTATCTATTTTTTCAATTTTCATATATATGTCAAAAAAAAAGAGAAGAAGAAGAAGCCTAGGAGCAAAGCTATGCAGAATTAATGGCTTCAAGTTGCCTTCGGAGATCTTCAAGGTCATCGTTGTCAGTGACAGGGGCTCCAGGAGTAGATAAGTTATTAAACTCATCCGCACTTGGGAGTTCACGAGTGAGACCTTCCGGCAGGGCATCTGTAATACATGGACAGATCTTGAAGAGAAGCGACTAATTTAAACAAATGAATAAACGTAAATGAGGCAAAACTAATTTACAAATCAGAGCCCTAACATCTAAGGTGAATTTATCCAATCCATACAGTAAACAGGAGTCACACAAATGTATAAAATGGCAAGCGTGGACGGGAAAACTAGTTTTTTACTTCTCTTTAAAAAAAAGGGTAAAAACGACTACTGATAAACCAACGTACAGCATAAAAGAAGTATCAAGGAGCTAGCTGAGTAGTACTGCTGACATGATTTTTTACTCTCCCAACCATCACAACCAAAATATGGTTGCATCTGATCAAATTGGATCCACTCGAAAAATGATTAAGGGGAGCCAAATGAACTTGGATACAGGCACTTGTGAGTGAGGGTAGGAATAAAATTTCTCCACATAATTCAACAGACTATGGTACCGACATCAGTAAGGTCAGCATCAAGAATCCATAAACGGTTGACGGAATGCAAGTCCCCAAAAAATAGAGACAATGCAAATATGTTGGTGTCAGCTCTTCTGATTTCTCCAAAAATCCAATAACATCGTCTTCTGTTATATTTTATCTTTAAATAGAAAGGGATGCAACACTTCATCTTACATATAGAAAGGAGCAGAGGACACACTCTAATGGAATCTCACATCAGGTAGCAGCCACAAATAATTCTTGTGGCACCTAAGGGGCATGTTTTCCACTTCACAAGCTAGTTTTTAAGGGTGGGTTTCCTGTGCTTGTCAATCAGTAAAACTTCAGCAAATCAATATAAACTTTAGAATGTGATATTAAATTACCTGAACTTTTGGCTTCAGGACCATCCAGCTCACAATCATCAACCACACTAAAAATTTACACAAAAGATGGTCACAAAATTTGAAATGAAATTTTCAGGAAAGGAACAACATAATAGCAGACATCTTGAAACAACACTAGCATTCTTTGAGTGCGTGTCCATCCAGTACAATTGTAAAAAAAAGATATAAGATCTATTCCAACTTATGAGTTATCTCCCATCTTCTCGCGCACATTGAAGTAAAACGTAAAAAATAAATGAGAGAATATCATTAAGGACCTTATATTCCATTCATTGTCATCATGAAGTGGGCCTTCCTCAGTTGATAGTGATTCAGCTTCCATTTTGGCTTTTTCTGCAGCATCTCTTGCTGGCTTTGCAAGAATGTACTCCTCCTGCATAAAGTTTAGTTCAATAACCAGAAGCACTTAGAAACATGTTGATCAATGAGAACAAGTTCAAGCAACAAGGACAGGATAAAAAATGTCTTACCTGTCTTTTCAAGCAAGATCCATTTGAACACTGAGGGTTTGGCTTCATTTGCATGGTTGGGAAAAAATCTTTAAGAGAATTATATCCCTAATAACAAGCAAATTAAGGAAAGGATATCAGCTTTATTAGATTTGCAAGAACAGAGGAAGCATTAATGTGGCATTTACCAAATATGGAGAGACTTGACCAAAACCTAACAAGAATTTGAGTGTATTTTGGACTAGCAGCCCTGCAACAACTCCCTGAAAAGTTAAATTAGAACGAATAATGTTGGGTAATGAAAAAGTAAAAGTGAGACACAGTTCTAGATAATTCAAAAAGGCACCAAAGTGTAAAGATGGCATGGGAGTTCAAACACGTATATGTAAAAGGAAACATAGTAGTAAGATGAATCTAAGATTAGCTCTTTTTATTTCATGTCTAAAATTAGTGCAAAGATGAATTGTTGCATGTGAACTAATTAAATTGAAAAGACAAAAAGCATGAAATGCAAGCTTCATAGAAATACACGTTACCATGGTAGTCGGTAAAGATGCAGCACAAACCCCTTCACGCTTGAGTGTGCGTTCATCTACCCCAGATGCTACAACCTAAGAGGAAAATATATTTGTATGCTTTAAATGTTTGTGCATGCTGTGTTTACTGTAAGATGGATATGGTACTATGAATCAATATATTTAATTCCCTAGACCAGAAATTGATACCAAATTGGTGGAGCTTGTGAAACTTCACTTATCCCCAGATTCAAGTAAATTCAGTACCGTAAGGTCATTTACTCTCAATTTTGAATAACAATCCAAATTCAAAAAAGGGGCAGACTTACCAAAGGAGGTGCACATGCAAAACAAGCAGTTTCACCAGGAATAAGTAACTGAATATGACCAGACACAGCATCCTCGGACACACCTGTTCAAATATTTATATTTTGTATGAGTTTCAGCAGAAAATAAAACATAGTCCATCCATCAAGATATGCAAGTTTGCCATAGAAAATTGGCCAATGAATAATGATGACTGAATAAACTCACATATGATTCTACAAAATGAGTAGTGAGCGTATAGATTATAATACATTACATGCTGACACAAGATGATAATAATAAAAAAAAACCAAATGCATACACATGTTATCTAGTTTCCATTGTTTGGACACTTCTATAGTGCCAGGGAAAAATAAGTCAAGAACAAAAAATTTGAATGCAGGACTTGTCTACAAGAAGCATCTTAATTTCTAGATCTCCAGGTAAAATCAGTAATTCTTTTCATATTACAAATAATGATGAAGTCAATTCTAAGAATTTTATCTTAAACCAAGAACTTCACTACAAGATCCTGTAGCTGACCTGACTCCAACCATGTCTGGCTCAGTTCATTGCAGGCCTGCATGGTGATTATATAAGTCAGCTGACAGCCAAACATAAAAATCCCAAACCAAAAGGAGAAGAGTTCAATTATTCTATGCATACGTTAAGTTATGACTACCTGGTTAACAGCCATTCTTGCTTCATAATTATCCACACAACTTAAGACAAGGTCCACACCACTACCTTGTTTATCAGGGCGAAACGACTTATTTTTCAAACTTGAAATAAAGGTATCAAAACCTTGGACAGTTGTGATGTTCAGTGTATAGCTCTAAATAACAAGGAAAAGGAAGCAATCAGCATGGAAAGAGAATAAACAAAACACTGACAAGAAGAAAATGCAGATTAAGTTTCATTTTAATAATAGCTTAATGTGCGCAATGAGCCTCAGTCTACAGACAGAACAAATACTCACCTCAAGCACAACATCAGGGTTTATATCTAAAAGAGTCTGTACAGCTGCATCTGTCTTTGTCATACCTACCTGGAAAGTCAAAACACAGAACGTTAGTCTGTGATATTCAATAAGTGAATTCTTTAAGCCCTTACATGTTAAAGTTAAACAAGAGTCTTCAGTCTGTACAATAATCTAAAGGCTATGTATGCACAGGTCACAATGAAACTGCTGCCTGACTTTCAATAGACCAAAGTCTTAAAATGAGAAATATATCAAATATTAGAATCTGATTGGATACTTGCCTGATCTGGACGAAAGAAGAGCCTATTCATGTTAGCAAGCTCCACTTTGTCATAATCATACAACAAAAGTCGACCTATACCACATCTACTAAGCATCTCAGCTGCAACACTTCCTACACCACCTATTCCCTGTGATCTTGTGAATGATAAAAAATCAGAATCTGTTACCCAGGAAAAAGATAAAAAAAAAGAAAGAAAGAAAGAAAGAGACAAAGAGAAAGGAAGGGACTTTCTGCAAAATAAAAACTTGTCAGAATCACCAATTTCCATGTTCAAGATCAAAATTCTAAATACTATATCTCCAGTCTTCTATAAACTACTTTGCCAATGCTGTACAAACTCTTTTCGCAAATTTTAATCATATTTCTCAAGTGTTGCCCTCTGTCTTTTAGATCATAAGCTGAATCATAGCTCGCATGAAGTAGGTCACAGGAATATGAATCCACAAGCATGTGGGGAAGTTTTGGAATCTTAAACCAACTAATCATCTCAGAACAAATAAATAATAAAATATCAACCAACAATAGTAAACCAAAGATTTGACAAAACTATTTGGTTCTCTCTATTGCAAAGAAGATATACTACTAAATGACAATTACATCATAAGAATCCAATATCTGGTTCCAGAGAATTCATGACTTACAATCCCAATGTCTCTAGAAAAAACAAAAAAACACCATAAACTAAAAAGATTCTTGCTATTTTAAAATGTTCCCCTTAATTAAGGATTAAGTTCATTTTCTTTGTTGCTCAACCTTTGGTGATTCCAAGAGAAATTCATGAGAAGACAGACTTATTTCAAAAAATAGGAATCCAGTTGACTTAGGAAAATAATGTTTCTTCCTCTCCAAAAATGACAGGTGCATTAGAAAATTACACAAATATATATATGCATTATATGCAAACAGATTAAAAGCAACTAACAGTGAAAAGAGGATATTAACACATACAACTATGGCAACAGAGAATTCCCGTATTCTTTCATAGTTCTCCACAATACCCATCCTCTGAAGTGCCATAAGCCGACTGTAAGGATTGCTGTCTACAACCTCAGCACTCATATCCTGAAAACAAATAACAAGTGGAAGGACCAATAAAACTTTACAAATGACATGCATCCAAGACAGGCACATAAAAGAGTGTCCTGAGCATATACCTTAACTTTGGAACGTCGAACACGTGCAGCCTTAGCAAGATTGGCAAGATGCTCGACACGGGATTGAATCTTAGAAACATAAGATAGAAATTAAGCCAATGAATAAGTGAACATTTCAAACTAAATGAAAAATATGCTATTCCTCAAAAACAAAATATTATTGGCACTATTATGAGTTTAATTCTTCCACTCCTAAATTCAGATCTTGCGGCTTAACTTTCTCCGCAAACCAGCCGGAAACTACAACTCTGGTAAAGAAGGATGAGAATTAATCCAGAGATCATTCAATCACAAAATGCAGCATAACAGCATCTCGTACTAACAAAGCAGATATCAAATGAACTAAATTTAATCAATAAAATAACATTATTAGCCAATCAATATGTATGCCATAGCGTACTAACCAAGAAGTCGGATATTTCAGAATTCAGCTTACAGAAACATTCAAGCAAAATGACATGACTAATTAAGAGTATGAATATTTAAAAAAAAAAAAATCAGACGATGAACCAATAAAATAGATGCGCGAAAATTGAATACCTTATCGAGGGAGTCATGAAGAGATGGATCGGAAGCCGATTGCTTCAGAGATTGAAGATCAGCCAGCATCTCTCTGAGTTCGACCTCCATCTCCCTCGTTTCTGTCTCCGAGACTCAAAAGAGCTGAATCCTGAGTCTCTCCCCTATTTATAGTTCGGATCTGAGTTATATTGTGGCCTATGCTTCGTCTGCTTTACAATGGACAGTGTCTGTGGGTATAGAATCTATCCAAATGCCAAATTTGAAACCTATCAACGTTGGACGCTTCCACGGGTGCCTCTAGCTGCCTTCATTTTCTTACCAAGGCTAACGACTCTTTTTGTAACTTTTTTTTGGGAAAACTGGAAAATCCGAAAAGGAAGTAGAGTGAAAGAAAGCTGAATTAAAAAAAAAACATTTTTGACATTTTTCATAAATAATAATTATATGATGTAGAATTTCTTTTAGACGTGGCTGCTTATTTAAGCAAATTTCAAGTAGTCAATAATTAATAAATTAATGTATTAATAAAATATGTAAAAGAAGAATAAAATTTTATAGCAAGACTTCCAGGTATAAATCAGCTATTCGGCTTAGACTTATACAGCCTCGCACTACCAAGAGAAGTATGGGCAACAGTTCGGAGATGAGTCATTTCATCTTGCAATGAGGATCAGCATCATGGTTCAGCACTGGTGATGGCGAATTTGTAGGCCGAACCACAATATGGGCCTTAATCCATCAAGCTCACTACATTGTAGTGCTCTTCTAATTTTGAACACGGGCCTTACTTTGAAGGCCTTGTTGAGCTTTTTACTCTGTACGGGGTCAACACGTGAGAGCTTTCGGCTATCTTTTCACCGGTTGAAATGCTGTTCCTTTTTTTTTTTCACCCCCCAAAAATACATAAATTAAAAGAAATATGATTCTCTTTTGATTTCCCAGCTTCAAGAGGAATCAGATTCGCAAATCACAAGTTGGTAATTCTCTTAAGCGTGCCTTTTTTTTTTCCTGAAATATAAAGAAAGAATATGCAAATCAGTTATGTACTGGAAAACATCCAGTCTTGTCCCACTAAATTATTGCAGTCCACATCAGCGATTGGTTCCCTCTATGTTAACCTAAACTTTAGTTGCAACATCGTAACATTTTACCTCTATTGTTTTATTCGAGCCAAAAGAACGAGGTGAGTTTTAGTTCTCAGGATCAATCTGATTGAGATCCACGCAGGCAAATTTCACTTTTTCTCTGTGTCCAATGTACAAAAAGGGGTGATCACGGCGACTAATTTTATTTCTTTCTCTTTTTTTACCTCGTGCATTTATGAGGCACCGAAATCTTGTTTGCGTGGATCTCGCAGGTCATATATATAGAAACAGTACATGAAAAAAAAATGAAAATTGTCCGTCCCATTTAGTCATAGAAAGTGACATTAATGCAAGTTCTAGGCAAATTCACGTAGGGTTTAGGCCAAACTTACGGGAGTCAGGTTGTGTAGTGGATTATATATACTGAAAATGATATGTGTAGTGAAGGTCAAAAAAAAAAAAAAAGACAATGATGTGCGTAGTAAGGATTTTGATCTGGGTAGCGTATGGAACATGGACTTGCAAGGTAATTGATAGAGGGCTAGCTATTCATAGGGTTTTAATTAATTAATAGGTACAATATACATACCCTTTATAAAGACGGTCAGGAAGGAGCAAGCAAACACATTAACTTGAGAATTATGCAACTTCCATATCTGCAACAGTTGATTCAAGGTAGAAGAGAGGCATTAATAGGTGAGATGATGTAGGAGTAGAGCCAAGTTAGCGTGCAAACGAAGGTAAGACACAAGAATAAGGTAACAGGTTTTGTTAGCTTTCGTAGTGGCAGGCATGGGACTTTCTGGAAGATCCCTGAGCAAGAGAGGCAATGGGAAATTGTGCGCCCAAATTGGTGAGTATTTGAGTGTGGGAGAATTTTTGGAGAGCATTCTCATGTCCCTTGGTGAGTACAAATAGAAACCTCCTGGATGTAGTGGTGCATGGTATTGTAGATATAATGGCGAGCACTCAGCACAGCTCTGTTTGTTTTATGTCTATGAAATAGCTAGAAAAAGTTGGTTTGGCTCCATGTGGGAACTCTTATTAGGCATAGAGCATTACACTCTCCTGTCTATATAAACATAATATAATAGGGAGTATTACTATTTTAAAGGGAAGTTTGAAATTAATGAGAAGGGGGGGTTGGTGCTTTTGAGGAAGAAAGAGGGGAAGGAAAGCAAGAACGAATGCATGTGAGAGGCAATTAATGAAGCAATTGTGAAAGAAAGAGCATCATTTGAGTGGGAAGGTTGCCTCTCTTTGTGAAGCGTGCATGATGTGGGGTTCTCTTCTCTCCATATCATCTCAATCCCCATCCTCATCATTCACTTCTCTTACCTATGTATGCAACGTCATCCCACAATTAAAAATGCTAATTTTACTCTTCATCATTTGAATCTACAGTGTTTTTTTACTAATAAAATTGTAATACTCCAAGTATAATTTATAGTTCAAAGTTTTTCCTCGTGCAAAAATCGAAATTGACGAGTTTGGTTGACCATGAACTTATCCGCCTTTTTAATCCCCAGCCCTCATTTGCTTTAACTTTTCAAACACGGGATACATCTTAAGTTATCAACACATTCAATAACACACACATATATTTGATTTATTCACCCCTAATTTAATTTAAAATTAATGTGTTATCTAGCTTTTTAAATATATACACATACACATTTGTTTTAAAAGAAACATAATGGTATGCTTACTAATTGTTGTTAAGTCGAACAAAAGAGACTTAATGTCACTTGAGTAAAATTTTGAATTCATACCTTACAAAAAAATAAATAAGTTGGAAGAGTATTATCCTTGTATGATTTGGTTAGTAGTATTGAATATCAAATAGATTTATTAAAAAATTATGTATTATACTTTTATTTAATTTTATTCTTATTAAGTTAAACATACTTTTAACTACAATACCATATCCTCTAATTTTATAGAGTGTATTTTTTCAGCCTAATGTGTTTAGATTTGAATTATTGTATGTGTCCCAGTCAAAAGAGAACTAAAGTGTATATATATTGGAAACACTTTTACAACTTCGATAAAATCAAGATAAATATTGCAAGTTAATTGTTGATTTAAAAAAAAAAAGATTTTGATTTGAATCTGAGAAATGCACAATTGTTCTGGCCCGATGAAAAATAGGCACTTGATTATGAATATGGATCAGTTGGTGAATATGAAGCACATGGATTAAAGAAACAGCATAATGTCGGAGAACACGCTAGCTAGAGGGACAAAATTTCTTGGTAGAGCAGATATATTATGATAAAGTCCATAGAAATTGCATAATGAATGAATTAATAATTGAGGGTGCAATCTTGTTAGGTGATGTCGCATTATATTAGCAGCAATTACACACATAAATATTTGCTTGTACAATTATGATTCATATATATATATATATATATATATGTCCTTACAATGAATGAATGAATGAATTGACTGGTACGCATGGCTTCTAACTCATAAATTGAAAATGAAATCCATAACATTGGCTTGCTTTGGTCGACTCTTTAGAAACAAATAAACACGAGGGAGGCTGCTCACATACACATAGATTAGTGGCATATGTAGAAATAGATTACTTGGCATCTAATGTTACTGCTCATCCATTTACATTGATGATGAAACTGAAAACCAATCAAAGCTGAGTCCAAGTTACACGCAAGACGGCAATCATAACGTACCATTTTGGTCGTCTTCTACGAAATCATTTTTGCGTTGGTCAGCCACTCCTTCATCTCCTCAATTATTTTCCTCTCTCTCAGTTTTATAATATCCCAATACATTTTTTTTTCTCAATGGCCTTAGTGTGTTATATGTTTCTAATTTAAATATTAAATATCAAATGCAGTTCAATCACCGCTCTCTCTTTTTTTTTGTTGGGCCAAATCACCGCTCTCTATTTAATAATGTAGTCCTCGTGGGCTGCACCCCAAAAAAATGTTAACACGGATAATTAAGCCAAAATATAAATACTAGTTCAACATGATCTAAAATATAAGTTTATTTGAAAATTTTGTATGACATTAAATATTTTTTTAATTTATTTTTATTTGTAATTAAATATAAGAGAGATAACAAATTTCAAATACAATACATTAAATATAGATATTATTAAAAAATAATGTATTTCTTTTGATAAATTTAATAAACAAAATCACATTTATTGATCCTTATATAATTAGTCAAATAGTACTCATATTTTGGATTGAAGAGAGTATTAATTATTTCTGTCCTGACTAGATTAAGAGAATAGTGATGGAATTTTAACAAATAAAGGGTTTTTTTTTGTTTCATTGCATTTTAGTTGATGCTTTTATAAATTTGGGTAAAAAAGTAAGTTATATTAATTTTTTTTTAAGTTAGATAAATTATACATAACGCGTCTCTTATTTTGAAATTTTAACATGATTTATTTGCTTAGTCAATAATTTATTAAACATGAATAAGGTTAGAGAAGATATGAATGTTAAAAGTATGTAAACGTAAAATTAAGATTGATTTAGTGATTAAGGGTGCATAGCCTTTAATAATTATATTTATAGGATTTGGGTTTGATGGTAAAAGAAGGGAAATTTAGATCCAGTGAAAAGCATTAAGGATATTCTATTCTAGCCATCCATTTATAATCAAATTAAATGAATGAAAGCTTTAAATTGCGCAAATCAAAATGTACTATTTCATTAATTCTTATGAGTTGCAAATGGACGGTTGGGATGGACTGTAATTGTTTTTAACTGAATTTAAATTGAAGGGCATCGTAAAAAATTAATGAAATGAAAGTCCAAATGAGAAGTGAAATATAGGGTCATGTCATGAGGGACAAAGAAAGTAAAATGAAATTACAAGCAATTAATAAAGAAAAAGACACACACAAAGGCTAGGGAAGAGCAGCCGAAAATATAATTACAAAGACATATCAGGATTAGACTAATGGCCAAACCTCCACCCAATGACCTCATGCCCAATTTTTAAGTGCGGTGACCTTCTGGATGTTGCTGATTTTTCCACGGAATTTATCAATGTGTGCGTTCGCGTATTTGAAATTTTAAAGTTTAAGCTAGCTACTACTATTATATTACCATTTCATCTCAGCCTATATCAATTTTTTTTTATCCACACCTACATCAATTAATGATTCTAACAAACTTTATTTTCTTCTTCTTTTTTTTTTACCAAAAATGTTATTTTTTAAGAATTCACCAAATGTATAGAAAATAATAATTTGATGATAACAAGAGCTTTATAGTAAGCGACTATTTTTTTATTGAAAAAAAAAAGGTTAAAAGCAGGTAAACAATAAAGCGACTTCAATTTTAATAATTTGTAATTCGACATTTTGAGGTTTTTTTTTAATGTTTATTGATAATTAAAGTAAATTATGCTAAAATGTTATGAAAATTAACTAATTTTTTGCCAATAAAATTAATTTTTTTGAGATATATGTTTTAAAAAATTAATTTTTCATGGAATATAAATTAAGAAACGTAAAATATAAGTTAACCAAATCTCAATCATAATAAGGTATGGAAATTTACTCTCATGTACAATGGGTCAAAGAGAAAAGAAGTGTTGACGGATTTTGACCATGAAAACTATGGTACACCTCCTCAATTATATACAAGTGATTTACGTGTTCAGAAGGCTAGAAATTTCACGTAGCAACAAAAGAAAATTAGTAAAAAAGAAAAAAAAAAGTCAGAGACACAAACCCTACTTGTATCTAATCAAATGTGTTTGTCTTCCTATTCTTCAGTGTCACCACCAAAATGTAAAGTAATAATAATACTCATTTCTCTTTCCTCACGATCCTGTGAGCTGCATTGTCAAGTTTAGGTTTTAGGTTTCTCGTCAAATCATACCACATATTGCTATATAGGAGTGTGTGTGTGTGTGTGTGCACTCCTATATACACACACATGCCACCTGTTAATTTATTACTTGTTTTCCTTAATCACCGTTGATCCCATTTTCTCCTTACTTAATTCTGCTGCCTATGTTTTCTTTTTCTTTCTTTTTATGACATTCAACATAATATAACAATTAAAATTTGGCAACAAAAATACTTTGACCTCCTGAAATTTCATTCAAGATTTGTTGTAGACTCAAATTAATTTTTGTTTGATACGATTTAAAAGAAAAAATTAAAAAGATACTATTGGTCTCTTTTCTTTTTATACATATAATTATAGAAATATCATTCACATGTAATTCTATACTATTGTTTTTTTGGGATTAATTTCATAACAAGGATTTGAACCCTGGTCCCTGGACTGCGTACTATATATCCACACGTGCTATCCTTTCCCATCATGATCATTTGAACTAGTATATTAAAAAAAAAAATCATTTGAACTGGTCTCAAATGACTATGCAAAATTTCATAAGTTGAACAATTCAAATGCTGAAGTGGAAACAAATATATTAAAAACCATTTTGTCAATTCCTTTCTCTTGAATGACACATTTTATTTGCCCAAGATTTTCTTCTTGGCCTTTAAGCTCTTGCAATTGCAAAACAATATTTTTCGTACATGGATTAAATTTAAGCATTCTTGTTAACATCTTACTCATCTAGTATAGTAAACTCATGTGAAGTTTGGCAACAACCGTTTCTAACTTTCTATTCGTTAAATTAATGACATTAGGACAAAAAATAATAATATTGAAACTTTATAAAATTTTGGGACCTATGTTTAACTGTTCAATTTAAAAAATTATACTGAATCCAAAGAAATTAGTGACAGCCAACTGAGCTGGTCAGATGAGAAGGATAGAACAAAGTGTGGATATATTGTTTAGAGTTCAAACTCTCTTGACAAAATGTAAGAAATAAAATAGCAAGATTAACTTTGGGATATTTTTAAATATAAATTACGTGACTTTGTCAGATAGTGGAAAACCAAAAAAAAAAAGGAGGAAGAAGAAAAGACATGCAGCACTCATTTTGTACCAAACCGAAGGGATAGAAGATATTAAAGTGTGTTGATGTGGTGGGTCTTTGGAAGAAGGAAAGAGATTTGTGTTTCACCAACTCCACACCTTCAGAACTTATCCATTCACCAATACAATGCAATGCAAATGCCTCCTCCATTTCTTTCTATATCATAATATCATTTCCTTCCTCCCAATTATATATATGAATCATTGTTTCCTCCTTTTTCTTCTTTCCATTTGTCCCCACCCCATCCCTCTCCATCTATATAATATTATAATATTTTCTTTTCTTTTTAACTTCATTTGCAAAACCCTTCGCCCACATTCCAACTTCGATCTGCCTTATCCCCTCCTCCTCCTCATCCATTCTCCTGCATTACATTTACATATGCGTACGTAAAGATATCAAAGTGTAACCCAGCACAAATCAGATTCATATATATATATATTAACTAGCACATGCCCCTTTCTATATTTTATGCTAATTACGCGCACACGTTATACAAATAAATTTATTTTTTTCTAGCTGAGAGTGTGCACGTGTTTTTTTTATAAGATTTAATGATTGAATAACAGATTTTCTCGCTAATGGATGGATATGAATATCATAAAATAATTAATATAAAAAATATTTTAATGAGAAATGTTAAAAGATGAGTAAAGGTTGAAAAAAGTACTGCTTGATTTGTGAAGAATTGAAATGGACGGAATACCAAATCCAATGGACTGGGACGACGAGGGGGGCTTTAAAGATGACCATTCTACACGTTCCACCAGTATTGAATCATGATAACAACACATATCTGATTCTAACACATTCTTCGGACTTAATCAACCTACGTATTTTATTACACCAATGTGTATGTGCCTATCTAGCTAGTTCAAAAAAGTCAACTAAATTTCGATCATTTTTCACCACAAAAAAATTATCAGTAATTGAAATTTCTTTCCTGTTTAAAGGTCAATAGAATCAATATTATTCTCGAAACAACAATATGCGTCCAAAGTGGAAAAAGAGAAGGTCCAGAACAAGCAAGCAAGTGTTCAAAATATATTCACGATTTTCTTTGTCACAATGTGAGAAATTGAATCCAAAATCCTTTGATTAATTGCAGTATGTTATTAAAAAAATAGTTATTTATTTATCACTAAATCTTAATTCGTATACAAATCCTTGCGTATCACCAACAATTTTTTCTTCTTTTCGCTGAAATCAAGATTATAGATAATTTTTATGTACTTGCAAATTGCAAATACATTAAAAAAAAATGAAGAAGCTAGCAATAGCATCAATCTCTTTTATTTTCCCGGGGAAATTTAGAAGAATAAAGCAAAGCATGTGAGACCCTCTTGGTTTGTGGGGAAGGGCAGAATATAATTTTATTTTCAACTGAAAAGGAGAATATGGAATATGGAAATATATTATATTCTCCAACTTTCTACTTGGCTCCCATCCATGCGTGGTCTATTTTAGTATCATCTTTGATCATTCCGTAGGCGTTTTGAATTGCCATTTAATACCATTTTTTTGACAATTTTTGAACAAATTATAAATTTTAATTTGGGAGATAACAATCTTTCTATTTTCTCAAAATCCAATCATCCTTTCTGGCCAACAAAAAAATCCAATCATTCTTAATTGAAAAGGTTCTATTTAAAGGCTCATTTATACTGTTTTAAATAATTGTGAAATTAATTTTTAAAAATAGTAAGATTAATATTATTTTTTAAAATTATTAGAGATACTTGTTAAAATTATTATTCATTTTCTCTAAACTTATTGTAGAATTAAAATATTAAAAAATTATATTTTAATTTTAATAAAAACTAATTATAATTTTAAAAAAATTAATAATGATTTTGAATATTTAAGATGATTTTAATTTATAAATATATTTTTTGAAAATTATCCTAGCATATGCACTTCTCAAGTAACCCTCTATTTGGCTAAAGAGAGAAAACGGTGAGAAGAGAAAATGAAAAGAAAAGAAAAATGGTGAAATGTGAGTTTCTCTTCATATATTTGACTAAATAAAAAAAAACAAGGAGCAGAGAAAAATGATTAATTTTATACTAACAATAATATACTTATTATTTTTAGAAAAATATTTATATATAATAAAACTTATTATTCTACCATATTATTTATATAATTTTCATATCCTATTATTAATACATGAAATTAAAATATAATTTTAATTTTAATCTTAATTTAAAATTATTTTATTCAATCTTATTTTTAAATTTTTAAAATTATTTTTTATAGATTGATTTAAAAAATTTAAAAATTAAAAATATATAATATTTAAATATAAAACAACATAAGTATTTTCTCCATAATAAAAAAAATTGGTAGAATAATTTTTAAATAAAAGTTTTCCCTTCAAAACTTCTTTAGTTTAAAAAAAAATTAAAAAAAATGAAATCTATATCTTATTTTCTCCCAATTTTCTCTTCCCCTCACTTTTTTCCTCATAAATACAATTTTCTTCCTAAATATTTTTTCCAACTTTTCACTCCTACCTTTTTTTTCTCCTCACTCAAGCAAAAGGTAAAAGTTTCCTTTTAATGGGGGTTGATATAAGAAGGATTAACAGGGGCAGTTTGACCAGTGGCCGCGTCGTTCCCTGTGGACTGTGGTACGTACCGAGGTCCCACCTTCAATAGAGAGAAATGGCAATTTTGAACTTCAATCTTGGAACGCTATAATTATTCGCTTCCTCCTTAAAGTAAGCTCTATTTTATAGTATGAGGAGAGTTGAGACCCAAGAAATCTACAATATATAATCTTATTATTATACCCAGTTTTCTTCGGCATAACCCATCTTAATAATAATATATTAAAATAAGGATACAAACAAATGCTTGTGATACGACTCTTCACTTTCTCTCTGTCCATCTTCTTCATGATATAAGGCTTCTCCCTCCCTCTCCTTCTCTCTCTCACACGCACATACTTCAAATACAAAACCCAGCCAGGGGTGCCCTCTGTATGTAGCGTTTGTTTTCTGAACTTTTTTCCTTTTGAATGCAAAAGTTTTGCGTTAGAATATGAGGAGACCATTGAGATTTTTCCACAAACACGATTACTTCGATGCCTTGCCCGACGATGTCGTGGTTTCCATTCTCTCCAAGCTCAGCTTCACTGCTTCTTCTCCTTCCCATTTCATTAACGTTCTCTTAACGTAATTTTTTATATGACCTCAAGTTGCTTCTTCAATTTCCCACCTTCTTTTCATATTTGTGTTTTTTAATTACTTCCTATTTTCCATGAGCAGATGCAAAAGACTGAATCGATTAGCTCTCCATCGTCTCGTGTTAGCCAAAGCAGGGCCTAAAGTATTAACCATAAAGGTCAGAAGCTGGTCGGAATCCGCTCATCGATTCCTCAAACTCTGTGTTAACGCCGGCAACGTCCACGCCTGCTACGCTCTTGGAATGTTAAGTGTTATAATTTATATCATATCAACTCTCTAAAAATACCTGTTACTATATTTTTGCAAAGAAAAAGGACATATGCTAATTTTTTCTTTTGGTTTTTATGATTGCAGATCCGATTTTATTGTTTACAGAATCGGAAGAGCGGGCTTGCTCTTATGGCGAAGGCAGCTATGAAGTCTCACGCGTCAGCGCTTTACTCTCTTGCCGTTATACAGTTCAACGGCAGTGGTGGCTCGAAGCGCGAGAAGGATCTACGGGCCGGCGTGGCTTTATGCGCAAGAGCATCTCTCCTCGGTCACATCGACGCGCTTCGTGAGTTGGGCCATTGTCTCCAAGACGGCTATGGCGTCCGCCAGAACATCGCCGAGGGACGGCGATTGCTCGTCCAAGCCAACGCGCGTGAGCTTGCCTTCGTCGTACGCTCCATCACGCAATCGTCTTCGTCTTCCTCCCGCTCCCCCTCTCTGCTGACGTGGCGCGCTCACCTGTATCAGAACAGCGCATGCCTGGCGGACTCGATTTGTTCGTTGAGCAATCCCGAGGTTCACCAGCCGAACTTGTTCCTGAGGGAGTGGTTCGAGTCGGGTCGTGGAGTGCTAGCGGAGGGCCTGAGACTGTGTGCGCACATTGGATGCGGTCGTCCGGAGACGCGACCGCACGAGTTCCGCCGGTGCTCTGTTTGCGGCAAGGTCAACTATTGCTCGCGTGGATGTCAAGCGCTTGATTGGAAATTGCGACATAAGATGGAATGCTCGCCAGTTGAACTGCGGATAGGGGATAACGGTGGTGGAGGAAGAGGAGAAGCTGCTGGAGACGGTGTTGCAGACATGGCAAATAACATGGCCGTTGGATGATGGAGATTGGAGATGGACTCTTACGGCGTACGGCCTAACAGGTAGTATGGTTTTCGTTTTCGTTTTCCCTACAGATGGGGCGAAGGCCAAATACTAATTTCCTTGAGCAGTTTTTGAGAAATTCGTTTGAAAATTTGTCGTGATCCGCAAAGTAAATATTAGAAAAATTGTCAGATATTCTCTCTCAGATAACTCCATCCACTGATCCCAGCCTTCGTTTTCTTTTCCTCTCCCGGATGCTACCTACGAATGTATGGCTTCCCATCGTTGGCAAGATTGTCAATATGAAATTTACTCCATTTTACTTCAAAGATTTTTTGTTGATAGATTTAAATTAAATGTAGTTATATTAAAAGAATTAATTATTGGAATAGATTACGCAGATAATATTTGTTCATTCGCTTCGAAAGCTAATCATATAGCATCATCGACTATTTATTAAAAATAAGGCAATAGAATTATTTAAGAATTAAAACAGAACATTTTAATTAAATTCCAAGTAAGCCTCGATGCATGTGAAGATTCATTAGACTTACGAGGAAGTAAGTAATTTTATCATTTAATGTGCAAATCCTATATACGACTATGTAGATGTCTAAAAGAAAGAAAAAGGAAGGAGGTGATGTCTCGTACCTCTGTGGTGTGGGGAGGGGGAAGGATGAAAAGCGGGGAGTATAAAGTAGAAAATCCAAATGCGGGTTGGCGTCTGTGTTTCGCTCAATTTATTGAGTGGGGACTGAGTACACCCATTAATTATTTTCGTTGCGTTTGCACTCTCACAAGAAATCTCCTCCTTATTGGGCTATGCCTATGCGTTCCCCACGAATTAAGCCACAAGTAATTTGTCTCCTTCACTTGTCCTTTTGCTATGTTGCTCAAAATTTCTGTTGTATTTGGTATAATTATTCATTTCCAAATAAAGACTTTTTCGGCCAATGATAAGCCCATTTCAGTTATCTTTTCTGGTTGCAAATTGGTGACACTGGGAAGCCACATCTTTTGCTGCCGGTCGTTTTTCCTTCTTGTTTTTTCCATTTTGTTTTCCAAAAATACCATGTAAGAAGTGAGAACATTCAGACAGAATTTTTTTAAATAAAAAATAAAAATGGGCTTATCATGTTCGGGTGCGGTTGAAAAGCCCACTGCCACATTTTACCGAAGTTATTTGCAGTCCAAAAATTAGGAAGAAAAAAAAAATAGAGATGGCCTTAGGTATACTGTTGCGGCGTAAGTCCCATAAATATATTAATTTTCATAAAAAGGAGGTCTCTTATCAAAAATAAAAATAAAAATCCTACGAGGCTGTGAGATGTAGCACATCCCTTTACATCTTCAGTTCTATTCGGGTGAGTTTTTCATCTTCAGTTACATGACGAATAATAGTGCTTGAAGTCGAAAAGCGATTGTGAAAACATGATGATTCCAGTTGATTATTGTTTTTTAATAACCCCTTAATATTGAGTAAGCTGATTTTAATTTGGTACACTTTTATCAAAACAGCAAATTTTCCTGCCTTTTTATTTATTTCAATCGAAGAAATAAATTTGAGGCATAACTCAAATGGAAAAAAAAAAAAAAAAAGGATCCATTTTTGGGGTCACATCCAAGATCCAAGTTTTGTCCTTCGCAATTGCTTTCTTGCCTCCTGTTTTTCTTTTCTGTTTTTTATCTAAATGACGTCCAAATAGCAAAGCAAAGTCTCCTTCCACTAATACTTATCCACGTGTTAAGTGTTATCCTATCTAATATACAGATAAGAGGCTATGGAGCCACCATTGCAGTATAGCACATCCGCTCTTCAGCGCCATTGACCCGAAAGGCCGAAACATCCCTTCTTCTTGTGTATCTCTCTCTCTCTCGCTCAAACTGAGAAGTAATGGCGTCTCTTCAAGGCTCACTGCAATCCAATCACATTCATCCCACGCAAATCCCCAGAAGCTTCCTTACCCGAAAACCTGTCCTCAACCTCTCATTCTCCGGTACCTACTTCCCTTCCCTCAAACTGAAATTCCCCTGCACCAACCGCCGATCTAACGGCGCCCTCGGAGCTAAGATGTCTGCAACTGCCGCTGCCAGCTACGCTCTCGCGCTCGCCGACGTCGCCGAAGCCAACAATTCCCTCGACGCCACCACCTTCGACATCGAGAAGATCGAGGAAGTCTTCTCCGACCCTCAGGTGTTCGACTTTTTCTCCAACCCAACTATTGAAATCGAGAAGAAGCGCAAGGTTGTGGAGGAAATTGCGACCTCCTCTAGCTTTCAGCCCCACACTCGCAACTTCCTCAACATTCTAGTGGAGGCCCAGCGGATTGATCTGATCAACGACATAGTGAAGGAGTATGAGTTCGTCTATAACAACCTAACGGACACAGAACTTGCAGTGGTGAGCTCGGTGGTGAAATTGGAGCCGGAGCAGTTGTCTCAGATAGGGAAGCAGGTGCAGAAGCTGACAGGGGCGAAGAATGTGAGGATTAAGACCGTGATTGATCCGAGTTTGGTGGCAGGATTCACCGTCAGGTATGGGAATTCCGGATCTAAGTTGATTGACATGAGTGTGAAGAAGCAACTTGAGGAAATTGCGGCTCAGCTTGATCTGGGCGACATCACACTCACTGTATAAGCCTACGTACTGTACGTTTATGCTTCAATTTATTCAATTGGGTTTGCTTTTTCGTAATTACATGCGCGTATTTATGGGATGGTGAGATTTTGCTGCATATATTGCTCACTGCACGATGAATTTTCCAAATTAGCTTCCTGTATTTTTATGATCATACTGGAATTAATATGAATGTTACATTATCTTTGTCATGGGATTAATATTTTAATGACTTTGGACAAACGATCGAAGTTTGTTTAAATAATCATTTGGTTCCACCAGTTTAACTACTGTAACTTGCATGGAGGGATGCTATACGCGTGTGTATTTGCATACTATTTGCTCACAATTTGTCTCAACTGCTGAATTAATTAATACAAGGATAACATAATCGTACTTGTATTTGCATACAGATGTTACATTATCTCTGTCATGGGATTAATTCGTGCCACTATATCCTTAACAAATTTGTCTGACAATACTTGATCCATTTTGACTTTTGGCTGTTGTTTTATTTTATTCCATCTCTTATATGGTATCATTCATCCAAGGACACCAGAAATTAATATGTATTCTCTATAATAGTATGTATTATATAAGGAAAAAATTTTTTTTTCTCTCTGGAGCTCTGCATTCCTTACGCCTAACTCCTGACAAGCACCAAGTAAAGTTATTTAATTGCTATAAAAAAAAAAGTAAATATATTTTAATATTGAAAACAAATTCTACCTCTTCAAAAGCAAAGTACGATATAAAAAATAAAAGAAATAGTCAGCCTAGCGCTTTTAATAAGACCCAATTGTGTGTGTGTTCTTGGAACACTGAAGACAATCGATGGGATAGGGTTTGGAAATGGCAAGGAGCGCAACAAATAAAAAGTTTCATGTGGTTAGCAATCAAGGGTAAGCTTGTGACCAATTGTGCATATGACGGAGCATGTGACGAGGAGATGCACCCCTGCAAGGGAAGTATGGAACGACGTGACCTAATCCCAAATAGCTTGAGCCTCGAGGAGAACATTCCCCTCTAAGCCGATTACAAACTGGTTCTATGCATGACAACCTGAATGACAACTGGCATATCCTCTTTGGAATCACCTGCTGGAAATTATGGGAAATGCGAAACAAACTCCTCTTCACTATCGAGGAACTGAACATTAAGGTCTATTTTTGTGTGTGTATGTGTGCGTGTTTTTTTTTCCAAAGAAAAAATGAATATCGTCAATCATTTTCATTTTCTCAAGTTTTTGTTTGTTTACAGGTCCATTCAATCGTGAAATTTTATGTTAGTAGTAATTTGATAGGTTGGCACGATGGATTGGAGCTACCATCTGTACATGATTCCATTCACTCTTCTACAATTAAATATGATTGACCAAAGCGCTGACAAAAACAAAATATTAATACTCCCTCCCTCTTGTAGGGTTTTTTTTTTTTTATTTTAAAAATATTTATCATTTTAAAATTTAATAAAATATTAATTACTTTATTTTACTATTTTACTTAATATTAATATCAAATAACTCATTTAAGAAAGCATTTAAATTAAAAATATTTTAGGAAAATGCTATTAGATTTTACAATATTGTAGATTATTTAATAATTTTCTTGATATGTGTAAAAAATTTTAAAAGGACAGTTTTTATAAACTGATGGAGCATATGTGTAGTACTCATTTTATTTTAAAATATAAATCATATTTACCTACCACATACCCACTAAGAAGATCTTGATTATTTAAAATTTTTTTATAATTTTTCAAAATTATCCCCATTAAATGGGGGTGAAAATAGATCATTCTCTCCCTCCATAACTTCATCACTGAGTACTATCATAAATATGAGTAAAATTAGAAAGAAAACGTTAAATACTTATTAATTTTCATAAAATAACTTATATTTTAAAATTTTAATTCTCCAAAATTTCACCCTATATTATAAACAAGAATTGGGTAAATATCATTACTTTTGAGGACTCTATATAAAAACAACAATGTCAACATGCTTTCACCCTAGTAAATGGATAATGGTCGCTTAAGCATGTTGTCTCGGGTTCAAGATCATGTAAATATAAAAAATGTCTTTGAAAGAATTATCCCAGAATGGGTTTTACCATAACTTAATTTAAATTAATTAGAGTTTAGAGTAATGATCAGGTACCAGTTATCATTATAAAAGAAAAAAGAAAACAATCAAAGCTGGCTGAGTAGGAATTGCATGCGAATTGGACATTTGTTACCAATGGAGTCATCAGATTATTTATATTATTTTATACTACGATTCAGGAGAGTATGTCAATATTTGACGCGTTCAAAATTTGATGTGTTTTGTTAAATTAATATTAATATTTTATTACTACTCTTTCCATACTAATCTCCCACCTTGAATATAAGAAAAAAATTAAAACCTTACGTTTTTTATGAAAATTTGTTAAAAATAAGTTATCCTCCTTAAATGTGTCAGAAATTGAGTTTTTTTTCTCAAATACCCTTAATCTAATATTTAATTTTATTTTCTAATTGAACGATAGTCAATTATTCATTTATGCACACAATTAAAAGAGGGACACAATTGAAAAAATCTCTTAAATGGATAGGAAATACGGTAGCTTTTTCCTTATAGTTTGACCAAGATACATCCTTCAAAATTTTCTAATATATCGAAAAAGATGACAGAAAAAAGCGACAGAGGAGAGGGACGACTAGCGCTCTCATCGGAGGAAAAAGATGCGTTAGAGAGAAGCCGAAAAAAATTTCATACAGGGAAAGGGAACTTCTCCAAGAGTTTATCTATGGTGCCTCGCTTAGAGGAGTGGATGGATGGTGTGGATGGGGAGATGGTGGATGGGGACGCAAAGGTTGGGGTTCCAAAAGCTTCAGTGAACAGTTCCATCGGTGCAACGGAGGGTCCGGGCAAGAAGTCCTACAAGAACGCGATGGTAGGTGAGTTTGAATCTGAGGATGAGGACGACCTGAATGATACTGAGAAGGATGACGAGGACTGGTGGAGTGGGGACCGTTAGAGAGCACGGATTAAGGTTGAGAAGACACCACGGGGGCCGAACGTCATCATACCTCCGGAGGAGAAGAGAAGGCTAGCGAGGAAGTGGAGGAGGATGTTGATCATCAAACTGGTGGGAAGAATGATTCGGGAAGAGTATCTGGTAACTAAACTGCAGCAAATTTGGGGGATTTGTGAGGACCAGTTCGAGACGATTGATGTAGGTTCGGGGTTCTTTCTAGTTAAGTTCAAAAAAAAGACGGACTATACATTCGCTCTCACCAGAGGTCCATGGTTGATAATGGATCATTATCTTGCTGTACAACGTTGGAAGGAGGATTTCGACCCTGAGAAGGAGGTCATTGATCACATAGCTACATGGATACGGATTTCACGATTGCCAATGGACTATTATGATATGGGAATCCTATATGTTCTAGGAAGTCAAGTGGGGAAGGTTTTAAAGCTGGATATGACGACATTGAAACGAAGTAAAGGAAGGTTCGCGCGTATTTGTGTTGAGCTCGATCTGAAAAATCCTTTGGTGCCTTTCATCGCTATAAATGGCATGGAAAGGCGTGTTGAGTATGAAGGTATTCATCTCATATGCTTCTCCTGTGGCCGCGTTGGTCATGACATTGATCACTGTTTGTTTCAAAATGTAGAGAGTCATGGAACGGGCACAAGTGATGGGGATGGTAACAGAGAAGAGAGAACGGATGAAGGAGGTAATGGGAAGGAGATAATGATGTATGACTTGAAGGGATGCCATGCAGGGGCTAGTGAAGGTGGGTTGTCGAACGGTGCACAAATCTCCGGTGAGGCGGTGGTGTATGACGAATGGATGAAGGTTTTTCGTGGGCGAAGATCTCGACGAGGATTTGCCAAAGATAAGGTTCCAGAAAGTTCAAAACGTGAGTATAGGCATGGCTATGGGTCAGATATATCGGGATCTCGTTTTAATGCATTAAATGTAGAGAGAGAGGAAAAGATAACATCAAGTGTGCAGCATGCTGTACTGAGATCTCCACTTAAAGAAGGCAACGTGGATAGAAAGTTTTTTAAGGAGCAAAAACCAAAAAAAGAGGTGGAGAAAAATATCAAGTCTAGTGGGCCACAACAGAAATCCCATGAGGTGGCCCGACCTCATATTATTGAAAGCCCAATGGATTTCTTAATGCAACTTAAAAAGAAAGTGGACCAGCATGAGGAATCAAAGCAGGACCAAATGGATGGAGTCAGTAGCGGAGGAACGCTGGATCACCAAATGGTGGTGGATCATACGGGAAGTATTAATGTCAAGGCAAAGGAACGTCTGGTAAATAATGATATGGACGTACAGGGGGGTGGGTCAAATACAGCTGATAATCCGTTGGACCCCGGAGCCATAAAATAGATAAATTACACAGCTCAGGTAAATTCTTTTTCACAAGCCCAGCTTGATGTCGGACCAGAGGCTGATATATCCTCTACGGAGGATATGCAGAATTGAGTTCTTTCTTGTTTGTTCTTTCATTCGTAGTATAGTTGGTTTATGGCGTACATAGTTTGGAATGCTCGAGGAGTTGGAGGGCAAGCTTTCCCCCGCTTACTTGAAGGCATGAAAAGGAGTTATCATTTCCAGTTCCTTGCCCTATTAGAAATGAGACAGAAAGGTGTAAAGGCTTGCCGCTTTGCACGCCGGTTACGACTCGAGAACAGTAAAGTAGTGGAGGTGGAGGGTTTTAAGGGTGGTATTTGGTGCTTTTGGAGTAATGAAGTTGACTTCACGTTGCAATTTAAAAATGCTCAGGTCCTGCATGGTACTATGAATGAAGGAAAAGAGGATGAATGGGCGTTAACAATAGTGTACGGTAGCCCAAATTTACCACATCGGAGGGTTATGTGGGAAACGCTACAGATGCTAGGGGATGGTGTATGAGGTCCGTGGTGTGTCATAGGAGATTTTAATGCAACTTTGAGAGAGGAAGAACGTCTTTCGGTTGCTCGTAATAGAAATGGGAGAGATCCGAGGTTCTGTAGATGGGTGAATGAGTTTGATATGACAGACATGCAGTTCCAAGGTCCTACATTCACTTGGAATAATAAGGGATGCTTTAGTAGAATTGATAGGGCTATGGTGAATGAAGGTTGGAATGTGCTTTTCAAAGATGCAAGCTTAATTCATCTTCCGAAATTTAAATCAGACCACTCCCCGCTACTTCTGAGAACAATGGGATCGAGGAGTAGATATGACTCTAGTCATCGGCCATTCCGTTTTTTTGCACCATGGGTGACTCATGAAGATTTTAGTAAGCTTGTTAAGGAGTCATGGGTGCGTGATAGACAATGGTCAAAGAATGTTTCTTGTTTCACTCAGAAAGTGCAAAAATGGAACAAGGAAGTTTTTGGTCACATTATACAAAGGAAGAAGAAATTAGTAAGAGAACTGGAGGTTTTAGAATACAACATTGTTCCATGGGCTACTAGCTACAATTTACAAAAGAGACGAGAACAGACTTGGAAGGATCTTGAAGGTGTTTTACTACAAGAAGAACTTATGTGGCTGCAAAATTCTCATTGTAGCTGGTACTCATTCGGAGACAAAAATACGAGGTATTTTCATATGGTAGCAAATGGAAGAAGGAAAAGAAACCGAATCGAGGCTTTCAAGAAGGATAATGGAGAGTGGACCTATGACTCTCGTGACATTATGAACATGGGGACTAGTTATTTCGAACACCTGTACACGGAGGAGGAGGGAGACAGTGGCGGTTTGGTTCTTGATAGATCTTACCCATTAATTAATGAGAATTTGATGCTTGGCTTAGCGAGCAATGTTACGACAAGCGAGATTAAAATGGCTTTGTTTACTATGGGCCCCTTGAAGGCTCCTGGGCCGGATGGTTTAAACCCGCTATTTTTCCAAAATCAATAGGATACGATGGGGCAGTCAATGGTGGGTATGGCTCAGTGTATCTTTGCAGAACCAGAACAAGTGAAACAAATTAATGACACTCTGCTTGTTGTCATTCCAAAAATTGAGACGCCTGAAACATTCAAAGAATTTAGACCTATAAGTCTCTGCAACGTTATATACAAGGTAATTACAAAGGTTATTACAAGTAGATTGAGGAACATTATGCCGATAGTCATTTCCCCAAATCAAAGTAGTTTTGTAATGGGTCGCCAGAGTGCTGATAACATTATCCTCGGACAAGAAGTTTTCCACTCTATGCAATCGAAGTCAAGTAGAAAAAGCTTCATGGCTTTGAAGATTGATCTTGAGAAGGCATATGATCGCCTCAAATGGAACTTCTTATTTGATTGTTTGGTGACTTTGAAGCTTCCCCAGTGGATGGTGAACGTGATAAAGGAGTGTGTTTCTTCCCCAACTATGCAGCTAGTTTGGAATGGAGAAAAGGCAAATAAGTTCACTCCGACTCGTGGTATTAGGTAGGGAGACCCTTTATCTCCCTATCTGTTCGTTATTGCGATAGAGAGATTAGCTCATTTGATCCAAGGGGAAGTAGATAATGGGAGTTGGCTACCATTTAGAATTAAGAAGAACGGGTTAGCGATCTCTCATTTGTTCTTCGCGGATGATTTGATTTTATTTGCTGAAGCTAATATGGAACAGGCGGGAGTGATTAAGGCTTGTCTTGACAATTTTTGTAGAGCATCAGGAGAGAAGGTAAGTGTCGCTAAATCTCGTATCCTTTTTTCAAGTAAAGTGAATCATGTTCACCGGCAGGAAATTAGTGAGTTCATGGGATTCACGATGACGAGTGACTTGGGGAAATATTTGGGGATTCCTACTCATCACAAGCGAGTAACCAAGAGCACATACCAATATGTACTTGACCGTATGGAGTCCAGGATGTCAACCTGGAAGTCAAGTACTTTGTCCTTTGCAGCGAGGAATACTCTGGTTGCGTCTGTGGTTGCCTCCATCCCAGCTTATGCAATGCAGACAACTGCTCTGCCAAATCAGGTTTGTAAAGAGATTGATAAAAAATGTAGAAGCTTCCTTTGGGGGGGCACGTCTCAAAGGAAACTGGTTCATCTAGTAGCTTGGGAAGATGTTTGTAGGTGCAAGCATGAAGGGGGTTTAGGGCTTCGGATTGCCAAACACAATAATGAAGCTTACATGATGAAGCTTGCTTGGGGTTTGATCCAGAAGAGAGAGGCTTTATGGGTTCGACTCCTCCGTGAGAAATACAAATGCGGGAATGATCTAATCCCCAAAATGAATTGTAGTAAGAACGTTTCATCGACATGGAAGGGAATTCGTGGCGTGTGGGATAAGACTCTCGAGGGCATTCGGTGGGATCTAAGGGATGGCGACAGGGTGTTGTTTTGGAAGGATCGGTGGCTGCCTAATCATGAGTCTCTTGACCAGTATGTTACGGGGCCAATTCTGGAAGACGCTATTCAATGGAAAGTTAAGGATGTGGTGATGGAGTTTGGGGCATGGAGGAAGAACTTATTTGAGTATCTTTTGGCCGATAACGTTCTTAGTGAGATAGATAAGATAAAAGTGTGTATTGGGGGAGGGATGAAAGACGTCCCACGTTGGAGGTGGTCGAAACATGGCGACTTTTCTCTTAAATCAGCTTATGATAGTGTAGTGATACATGGGAACTGGGATCTTACGGGGGTATGGAGGACAATATGGAAGTTGAATGTGCCTCAATGTTGTAAGACGTTTCTCTGGCTCACAGTTCGGGGTAGACTTTTAACTAATGTGGCTCGACATGATAGGGGACTTGCTGTTGGTAATGGTTGTAGTATATGTAAGGACTGCCCAGAAGATACCATGCATACTATTTATGTTTGTGCCCATGCTGTAGAAATATGGCGTGGTTTGATGCCACGGAGACTAAGTGGGCACTTATTTTCCTTTGAAAGTGTGGTGGAGTGGGTGAGGTGGAATTTGAATCAGAATGTAGAGGTGGAAGGGGCAAAATGGAGTTGTTGTTTCGCCATAGTTTGTCGAAACATATGGCTATCTCGGAATCGATATGTGTTTGACGGCAAAACAGATAGCCCACAAGGGGTGCAAGCCAAATCCTTCGCATGTCTATCTTGGGCGAGAGTGGGGATTAAAAGCCTCCAAGGTTTAAGTATTGCTCATGATTGTTGGGAAGCTCCAGATGAGGAGAGATTGAAGATTAATGTGGACGGTGCAGCTAGTTCTATTTCTGGGTTAGCCGCTTGCGGTGGCGTAATGAGGAATCATGAGGGTCAATTTGTCTCAGGATTTAATGTTAATTTAGGTCAGGGAAGCTGTGTTTTTGCAAAACTCTGGGCAATCTTATGGGGGTTGAAGCTTGCATGGGATTCGGGTGCTAGGTATATTGATGTGGAAAGTGATTGTGAGCAGGTGGTTCAATGGATTCGGGATGACATGCAACTTAATAGGGAGGAACGTGGATTAGTTAATGAGATCCAACAGATGCTGCAAAGACACTGGTCTACAAATATCACTGTTTGTTCTAGAGACGCAAATATGGTCGCTGATTGTCTCGCTAAAGATGCACTGAAGAATGTTCCTGGGCTTTTTCGTTATGTAGATCCACCACCTGTCATTCATCATGCGTTGGAGAGAGATAGACGATTAATGGGTGTTTTAGTATCTTAGTGCTCTGTTCTTGGTATTTTGTCAGTTTTTTGTCTTTTATCAAAAAAGAAAAATTTCTAATATAGGAGACCGAAGATAGTATATCTGTCGTTATTTTATATTTTGTGTCAAAACAATTATTATTTTGCAAATCTTTGTTTTTTCAATTATACCCCTATTTATTAATTTTAGTTTTTTTTTTTCTAATCTTAACTACTACTTAATCTTTTTAATTTACTCCATTGGTAACCAAACTCAAAAACTCTTTAAATGAGGATATTTTTAATCATGGTATAATATTGTTTTACATTGATATTAAAATCTTTCTTAATTTATATAACATAACCTTAAACGTGGTAGCCTTCCATCTCGTTTGTGTGCGAGTTTCTTTCTCAGCGTCTCCCTCCCCGGTGTTTGCCGACAAGGGGAGGGTCTAAGCTTGTGCTGCGTATTCGACTTTCCTTCCTTTCCTATGCTTTGTCTTGGTGTGGTGGCAGAATTGTGGTTTGTAAAGGTGCTTAGTGTCTGATAACTGAAGATCTTTGCAGAACGCTGGATCAATGGTGGACGGGGAAGGTGCTTATTGGTCTATCTTTCTGCTATCTTCATCCGATCAGTTTCTTCCCTCGTGCATCTTTTGTCCAACGGATTTTTTAAAACCCTTACCATTTATTGGGGTTTATGTGGCTTCCTTACTTGTAAAGGGTATGGGATTGTTAGAGTGGTTCATCGAACCCCCACCCCTATTGATGGCATCGGTAGTTATGTTGTTCTCCGATGTGGTGGTGGTGATAGATGGCGGTGCTAGTTCTTAGTGGTGTCGGCTCATGTTATTTTTTTTCCTTTGTTGTTTTTTTGTTATGACAGCTGGTTTCTATATGTCTTTCTTGGCTGTTTAGGGTTTTTTATATTGTTGGGTTTAGATATTTTGTGCTGTTGATTTTTTATTTCGTCTTTGTCTAGGTTTTATTTTTTTCTGTTTACTTTTTAAATATAATTTCATCTTATTTGGAAAAAAAAAAACCATAACCTTAAATAATAATAGGTATAGAACAGAAAGAGTATAAATCTCAAAATTCATATCTTAAGCTATCAATCTATGTAAAAGTTGTTTAGCATATATAGACAAATACTAGGGCATTAAACTCCAGCAACCCCAGAAGATACTAATTGAGATGGTCTCGGTCATCATTATTTCTCATTCATTTTCAATGTCTTAACGTCATTTTTTTGGGTACAGTACAAGCAATCGTAAGTTCATGTTTGAAATGTTGTTTATTTGGTAAATGATGGTTATTTTGGGCGTCTGTTTTGTCAACTATTGAAGCCCACAGACTTCGCATAACATTTCGGTAATTTATTTTAAATTAAGTGATATTTTTAAAAAAAGAAAATATACTAAAGTATAATTTAATTGAATAGTAAAAATAATAATTATAACTTAATCTTAAAGTTAATTATCAGTCCAAAATCTTCAAAAACTTATAATTTATGCATTATTTTTTTTTTAAAAAAAATGGGGCACTTAATGACACCTATTTCTGGACAGAATTGGATCAATATAAATTAGACAGTTTTTGGATATTAAAAATATACCTATATATTACTATTCAAGATCTCATAATCTCATTAATAAAATAAATTTAGATATGTCTTTTAATTATCAACAATATCACATATGCATTATGAGTTAAGATATGGATACTTTATTGCTTTACTAGTATCTTAAAATTTTGGATCCGCGTTGGTAGAAAAAAACAATAGATCCGCAAAATATTTATATCCCCTTAGATTTAATAATCAATAAAACATTCGTTAGATAAGGTACTGCATGCCATTTGGATGAATGGTGGAAGCTTGAAAAATATTTTTGTGTAGGTACAATCATATTTGCAACATTCAAGAGATTGTATTTTATATTTAAGAGATTGTATTGTATTTTATATTTAAGAGATTGTATTTTATAATTACAACGCGTATTTGTTGAAGCGAAAATCTCCTACTTCTCCATTGAAATAATCATATTTACCAATTTTAAATATTTAACTCGATTAAAAGGATTCTTTAAAAAATGATTTAATTCTAATTATTTTAAATTTAAAAGTGATTTTGATAAATAATATCCCCATAAAATCAATTATTTCATAATCATTTTTAAGAAATAAAATCTAATCATTTTTAAGAAATAAAATCTAAACAGAAATAACCATAATAAATCAAAATTACTTTTAATCAAAATTAATTTTTTAAAATCACATTTTTTAACCCAATTCAAACGGCACTGTAGCCAGTAACAATGTCGGCCAGAATAACAGTGTTTGATTGTTAGTTTCCAACTTTGAAACTGAGGCAGAGTTTGACCAATAAAAGGAACAAACTTTAGTACAGATTTTATATCCTCCGTGTTCCCTCCAGCATCTCCACGAAAATTAGCAGCCGAAGAACGAAGCATACAAGGAAGGGACAGAAATATTCATTTATTTATAGCACCTCTTCAAGTCAAACCCGAATAATTCTGGGTATCCTGACGGCATACAAAGCTAGATAACTTGCAGTTTGCTTCACCCATTCATCTGAAAATTTCTTATAAACAAGGGAAACCATTCTCTTTCCTTCCTCAAGTTCAATATGATTCTGCTATTGCTGTGCCTGGCTAACCTGAGCTTCGCTTTCTCTCATATCAATGGCTTCGGTGAGCAGCCTCTCTCCAAGATTGCCATTCACAAAGCTGTCGTTTCTCTCCACAGTAGTGCCTCCCTTAGAGCTTCCCCCTCGCTTCTCGGCATAAAGGTAACACTGAATTTTGGCAATTACAACTTTAAGTTGAGATATTTTAGTTGAATTCTTGAGTTTTATGTCCAGAATTTATGAGATATTTTTTTTCACGTATTTATATGATTGCAGGGTGAGGATACCCAATGGGTGACTGTGGATCTTGAGTATTCTAATCCATCGGCAGATGATTGGGTAGGAGTTTTTTCTCCGGCAAAGTTCAAGTAATTCACTTTCCATGGACTCACTAGTCTTTCTAATTATTAGACTTCATCAACTTTGTTGATTGACTGTAAATGATTGAGTTAAAAGAATTCTGCATTTCTTTATGACAGTCAATCAACCTGTCCACCTGTTAATGACCCTAAAGAACAGACTCCATATATATGCACTGCCCCAATAAAGGTAGGTGTCATACATCTCTATGTGATTGATTGATTTAATTACTTAACACTGGTGCATTGCTCACGTCATTGATTTGAATCTTTGTAACAGTACAAGTTTGCGAATGATTCCAACTCAAAGTATACAAAGACAGGAAAATCTTCTCTGAAATTCCAATTGATCAATCAGCGTGCAGATTTCTCATTTGTCCTATTTTCAGGGGGACTATTAAATGTACGCCCAGGTCTTTTTTCATCTCTTTCTTATATTTGTTATCTCATTCTACTCGGACTATGTTTTATTTTGTCCAGTATGTTCAACTAAAGTAGTGCAGTACACTAATTGTTCTTTAGACAAGCCTATTTTCCTAAGAATAGGTTATGATTCTATCCTATGCTAATTTTGAATCACTTGTTTGACAACTGCAGCCTAAACTCGTTGCAGTATCCAATTTCATATCATTTGCCAATCCTAAAGCACCTTTATATCCACGCCTTGCTCAAGGAAAGTCTTGGGATGAAGTGAGTTTATCCACATGCTTTAAGATCTTTAGTATCATGCTTATTTATAGCATTCAATTGCACTTACTTTGCCTACTAAGGTGTTGATTTACTCATGAAGTTCCTCTTTATAAAAGTGAAAACCAACACAAAATACATTATCTGTAGTTTTGATAACCATAATGATCTAAATTGTTGAGCACACTCCCGGCCAAGGATGAAACTTTGAGACTTTAAGATGTTAAAACTTTGGGATGGTATATTGTTTGTTCCAAAAAAAAAAAAGAGATGGTATTATAAAGCATCCAAGAATTTCTATTGGAGTTATGCAGTAATTTCAGCATTGTGAACGTAAAGAGGCTAAACAATTTCATGAGAATTTATTATCTTTTGCAGATGACCGTTACCTGGACAAGTGGTTATGACGTAAGTGAAGCTGTACCTCTTGTTGAATGGGGTCTTGAGGGAAAACTGTCATCAGAATCTCCTGCTGGAACATTGACTTTTGGTCGTAACAGCATGTGTGGTAAGTTTAATTCAACTTGATCAATGGTAATTACATGCATGAAATTGATCGACTTAGTATACTTAGAAAAAAAACACTTTGAATGGGATCTCTCACTGCATGGATATTTAGTCATAAAAGGCATTTCTACATTTATCATTTGATTTATACCATCAGGTTGGGTTGTTTGCTAAATGAAGTTTGATCCATTTAGTACTCTTCAGAGTATTTGTGTAATAAACTGAGTTTCCTCTTTGGCATTCCTTAATCACCTTCATAATGTCTTCCTTCAAAATCTTCTCTTCGTGAAAATATGTGGGAGACAAACCTTGTGAAAAGGGGAAAAAGAATGAATGAATGAATGAAATAAAGTTCAAAAGCAGCAAACTTTTAATAGAATTTTACAGCACGTATTCATGACTATATGTTGGAAGGTTAAAAATTCTTAAGATATAGCATAGTTTCTTTTTTATTCTTTTAAAACAGATCTCGTTTTTTATCAATAAAGGTTGGATGATTACTTGTGTGTTTGTGCCATATAACAAGTTTTTCTTGCTATTATGCAGGTTCACCTGCACGAACTGTTGGCTGGCGTGACCCTGGATTCATACACACAAGTTTCCTTAAAAATCTTTGGCCAAATTCTGTGTATGATAAAAAATACTAGTCTATACTTGTAACATTATTAGGAATCGACATTATTCTGATTTTTTCCCCAAAAACTTTGTTTCAGGTACACATACCGGTTAGGACACCTTTTGTCTAATGGAACATATGTTTGGAGTAAGAGCTATTCATTCAAGTCATCACCTTATCCTGGACAGAACTCACTGCAACGTGTTATCATATTTGGTGACATGGGGAAGGTAGTAATATATATATATATATATTAATTTCTAGCCATTTTAAACATGATTTATTGGAGAGGTATTTACCTTTTTCCTTTTTCTCTGACTTATATCAGGCTGAGCGTGATGGTTCAAATGAGTATAGCAATTATCAACCTGGATCGCTCAACACCACTGACCAGCTCATCAAGGATTTAGACAATATTGATATTGTTTTCCACATAGGAGATATAACATATGCAAATGGATACATCTCACAATGGGACCAATTCACAGCTCAAGTGGAATCTATTGCATCAAAAGTGCCATACATGATTGCAAGGTTTGCCCATTTGTCATTACCTTCTTTCATTGACATGTAAATAAGATTTTGTTATCTAAGTTGAAGGAAATTGGTCATCTCATCCTACAGTGGCAATCATGAACGCGATTGGCCCAACTCAGGATCTTTCTATGACACTATGGATTCTGGTGGGGAATGTGGAGTTTTGGCTGAGACCATGTTCTATGTTCCTGCAGAAAACAGAGCAAAATTTTGGTAAATTTCAGTAATCTAGTTTCCTGTAAACTATGATGTAGTTCATTTAATTAATTTGAACTCAAAGTGATAGAGGTATATATACTTTTTTTAAAATGACAAAGGAAGTGAAATATATCGAATATATATATATATATATATATGCAGGTATGCTACAGATTATGGCATGTTTCGCTTCTGCATAGCTGACACTGAGCATGACTGGAGAGAAGGATCAGAGCAGTACAGATTCATTGAGCATTGCCTTGCAACAGTTGACAGGCAGAAACAACCTTGGTTGATCTTTGCGGCGCATCGAGTGCTTGGCTATTCGTCGGATTATTATTATGCCTTAGAGGGCTCATTCGAAGAACCCATGGGAAGGGAAAGTTTGCAGAAGCTTTGGCAGAAATATAAAGTAGATATTGCATTTTATGGTCACGTCCATAACTATGAAAGAACATGCCCCATTTATCAGGTGAGCACAATAATAGGACAAAATGCATGATTTAATTTGAAATCTCACCAATTTGCTGTTATTTACTTCACTCTAAAATGTGTCAATGGATGAATGCTCATTTATTTTATGTATTTTTACTTCACTTTAAAGTGAGGTTTTGATTATGTTCATGCTATCTGTCTGACAATTTAAATAAATGTGCAGAATCAATGTGTGAATACAGAAAGGTCTCATTATTCTGGCGTTGTGAATGGAACTATACACGTTGTTGTTGGAGGAGGAGGAAGCCACTTGTCTAAGTTCAGCCAAGTGACCCCAAGTTGGAGCCTTTACAAAGACTTCGACTTTGGTTTTGTCAAACTGACAGCATTCAATCACTCTTCCCTCCTCTTTGAGTACAAGAAAAGTAGTGATGGAAAAGTCTACGATTCTTTCACCATTTCGAGGGATTACAGAGATGTCTTAGCTTGTGTGCATGACGGCTGTGGACCTACCACCTTGGCAACTTAAATATGCATGCTCTTGTGGCTTCAATATTTTGTAAAAACATTAGCAAGCAAGGTTTGTTTTGGTGTGAAGTAAATAAAGTTTATTATTTCCACTTTTATGTAAGATGGAAAGCATTGTCTATTCAACAATGAGTTGTTCATTGCTTAGCTAAAGCAATTACAGCTATGTGACAAAAGGTTTGAAACACCAAACCCCGCTCTGATCTAACCTTTAGATGAAGAGATAATAATTATTTACCAAAATATAATTATCAAGTCCTCCAACCAAAATATGGCACTTATATGATTTTTCTATAATTAACTGACAAATGTATGATTACTTTTGCATACAAGTGGATTAAGTCTTAATTAGAGATTACACTTGTTATATTTTCATTAGAGAACAATAAACTTTCCTTATATCTTAGTTAGAAGACTTTATAATACGATTTTTTTTTAAAAAAAAAAAAGGTTGTCAAGCCCTTTTTACTACCATGACTATACTCTTCTTCCTTATCCTCTTCGCTTAGCTCATGTTGCTGCAAAATTTAAAAGGTAGAATTACTCTTATTTTTTTGTTTCTGAAAAAGAATTACTCTTCCCTTCATAGTAATTATTTATTGACATCTAATCACTATGAAATTTCCATGTAAACCAAGTTCATAGAGAGTAAGAGAAGCCTGAAATTTACAGGAAAAGAAATTGGTTTTCTTAAATTACTGCTGAGTTAATTACCATGCCTCTCAGCTTAAGACAGTACATGCATAAGGGCCAGCTTCGCATAAAATGAATTAATGGGATAAAGGCGCAGTACGCACTTTTTTTTTTTGACCTTGATGCATCAGCATCAAGAAAGTATAAGCTCAGAAATTATATCATCTTATCATATGAGGAAAATATTTTCGTGACTTAACAAATTCGTTTTCTTCTTGGTCAATTGATGCAATGAATGTTATGCGCAATGAATTTTCTACTAACTAAAATAATACATACTGTACTATTATAGAGAATACTAAACTTCAGCTAATTAAATCATGGCTCTCCATATGTATGTCTTGTACACATAACTGTCAAAAACTATTCTCCAGAACAAATTACAACCTTATGCCAGATAAAGAAAGCCTGAAACTAAATAAATCTGGAGCTTCTGGGGGTACGTTGATTGATAGAAAGCCCTCAGCAGTACTATCCAAACCAAACACAATAATACATCAGCAACAAACAAACCCTGCGGCCTAATGGATTACAATCATATGCAACTGCTCACCGTCTTGGCTAGCAAAGACATCCGCAACTCTCAGGTATGAATTATTGCTCCTTCGTATCTCAACATAAGTGGTAGCTAGCAATTTTGTAGGATCACATAAGCAGCATAATGAATTTCACTTGTTTATTGTGTAGTCAGCAGTCACTATCAAGTATCAACCATCCATCTCAATATCACAAGGTTTGGCTCCTTGATCAGCTGCTGAGCTGACGGATGCCAACAGGTCATCAATTCTCAGGGGAGAATGCCGAACACTGTACTGGAACATAACCTGCAAGTGCAGATTGAATCAACATTTTAAACAAAACCTCCACAAAAAAATGATGGAAAATGAAGAATATGACGAAAAATTAACGGTCATTCATGAAAGCTTTCCTCAGATCAACAATAAATGCACATTAATTAACCGAGTTGACCAAATATGCAAATAAGCACATCATTCGGTGATAGGTCTGTCAAGCAGACTGTAAACCAGCCCAAGCGGATGATCCACTACAGCAGCTCCATACTTTCATTTTGCATGACTATTTGTAGTGTGGACCCATGCGTTCAAGTTCATTGTTGCTAAGTTCATGACTTAAAGGTGCACCTGTTTTACTCATCTTTTGGATTTTTTGTAGTGTTTATGACCTTTGAAAATACTACATCCGTTCCCTTTTATTTGTCATTTTAGAAAATTTTAGATGTCCCAATTAACCATTGTTTTACATTATCAATAAAGCATTAATTACATTTTTTTATTATTTTACCTTTCATTAAAAATAATGATAGATAGAGTATAAGTCATCTTTTAACATTCAAATCAGGAATATTTTGGCAAAATATCATTAAAAATATTGGTCTATATGAAAATTCTTAAAACAATAGATAAAATGGGAAGAAGGGAGTAGTAACAACTAACTGTATTAAGTTATGGTCGTGAAGAAAACATTTAATCTGTTGTTATTGGGTTTTGAACTTAATACTAAAGTAATATTCCCTAAACAATTATTCTCACTAAAGTTATATTTTCCACACCAATTTGCCATCCATTTGGACGAAACTATCAGACCTCAATTATAACAAGATGAGGGATCTACTTAGGGTCATTAGAAGTAGTCATTTACAAACCTTAGAGAAACTATCAGCAGAAGCACGAGCTCGATTGGCCTTGCCAAGATAATGCAGATCAGCTTTCTCAAGCTTCCCATCAACAAAAACCAACCCTCCCTCTACAATTGTGAATCGTAGTAGACATCCTGATTTCAATCCTGACTGAAAATGGAGGAAACTTAAATAAGAAATTAATTGGTAAAAGAAGATAATGGCAAAAGTTGGTCTCTATGATGTCTAGAATGCATGCTTCTTCATTGCTCTATTACATGACCATTTGATAAAGACTTAAAATACTTCCAGAAAAACAAAACTAGAATAGTGGATTTTGTAAGGGAAACACCACTGAACAAGAGCACTTCATACAACGGTATTTACATAAACAGAGAAACAACACTCCAACAGCACTTAAAGCAAATCTCATAGACAATACATGCACACAACACTCACAAACTAAAGGTGTCAGCACGAAACTCACAAACTAAAAGCATTTCAAGAGGCCAGCAACTCTCCCAAGTTTGTCCTTCCAAAACTCACACTCCCCATCTCCATATATTCTGTAATCACGACTCCCTGAACCCCATGTGGTTACTGTTTTAAATTTCTCCCAGCGACCCACAACTCCTCTCTTCCCCACTAGCACATGCTGTGAAATCTCAAGAATATTACCTCTCCAAATCAGGCCCACTTCCGTTGTTTTCCTGTTTCTCTCTCTCTCCTCACGCTTCTGATAGTGCTCACAGATGTATTATATCAGCCTCTTCCAATATGTTTTAATAGAATCAAAAGCAGTAGGCCCATCACTATCTATTCATACTATCCTATCCTGAAGTAGCACTGTTTTAGCCATCTTTCTTCATTGGGTGCCTGCTATTATTCACACTCAATTTCCTAGAAACCTTCCAGAATACATTATACATAGAAGTTTAAGGTTGACACTTGTAAAAGCTACATTGAGTGTCATTTGCGAAATAATATTCATATGGAAACCTCTTCCAAACATACCTGTTCTGTAAAGCTTCTATCCAAGCAGCCAAATACCACGGGAGGATCATCTGATGTAGCCAGTTTCCCATCTTCTTGTAGCTCCAAAACTACCTGGTTCAGAAACCAAGCATAGTTGACTGAGCAAATTTCACTATATTACATGCATCCTTTTCATCTTCATGTGATCCGATGAGAAAATGAGTGAACTGTTTAGACCCATGAACTCCTAGTGTTTTGAGTCAATTTTATTAGTTTCAAATTAATTTCCCTCAGCACAATCAAGTTCCCAACTCACGGCTTGCTGGAATTTTTTTACCATGGAGTAAAATCAGTATTGTGTTTGATAAAACTCATTGACATCATATAATCCATATAGCCGACCCCACTTAATGGGATAAGGCTAATGTTGTTGTTGGAGTAAAATCAGTATGGTGTTTTCACACACACACACATGCATACACATGGATTCTATTTTGCTTTCTCAAACTTTTTTTTGACAACAACACAAAAGGTTCGTCTCAAGAAAACAAGTGTAGTGTGTCTCTGCATTAATGTTGTAGCATAGTTGTGTGAATCAGCTTTCAAATTCATATTTGCCCAATGTTCCAAGAGAATAGATTTTTGCAATGAAAATGAAGCAAACAAAATCAAATAACCAACTAAAAGCATTGACATATAATCACTTCAGATGCACAAGCAAATCTGTTCATAAACATACACAGCTCAATCACACATGGGCTAAGGATCCATAAAAGAATATTTATTAAAATCTATAAGCAGTAACAAAGGGAAACTTTAACAACACCTGCTGCTGGCTCGGAACCTGTCCTTCATTATCAGTGTCAATAACATATTGACTACAGTTTTCATCCTTCCAAACCAAAGCTAATGGAGTAATTCCTGTCTGGTAATGCGCATACCTAGGAAAGACAATAGATCAAAAGACATTACTAAAAATGAGTCAGAAAAATGAAAACAAGAAGCAACCTTAGAAACTGAGAGCTCATTAGCAATGAATGCAATGCAACTGTATCTAAATCCAACAAAGGAGCAATCAGTACAATCTTAAACCGAAATGAACCTAAGTGAGAGACAAGTCTAACCCATAAGAATAATCCACAAATTTAGCAAATGGTGCAACTGGACATGGGAAGTAAAATAATACTAAGGTTCCTCACACCAAAATATACATATTTAAAGGAACCAGTCTTTCAACTATTAATTATAATTTCTACTTCTACAGATTAAGGTTAAAGGATGCTAGGGACTAAGTGACTAACTACAGAACAGTTTCGCAAACATTCCAATTGCACAATCTGTTTTCACCTAGGTTGGCATTGATAAAATATTTTTTTTGAAAGTACTTTGCTTTTGTTCCATATTCATAATATCTGAAAACAAAATAGGTCTACTTCCAAGTAAGACAAACTAATACTGAAGAAGAGTTTTACTTGTTATAAAACAGAAGGCCGTCTTTGACATATGGTACTGCTTCTTTATAGGCTGCATACAGACCATTCTGGTCACAATTGTATACTGGAACCAGACTGAACCTATACTTGTGATAATGTGAAGGAGCGTCACATGCACCATTCTCTGAAAGCTTGGAATTCAACCAAAAAAACCTGAACTCTGCAGCGCAGTCGTAAAGAGAGTAGCCCCGCCAGCAAACCATGTCAAGAACATAGTAAGTTTGATCCAGCTGCTAGTCAAAATCACAAGTCACCAACAACATAATTATAACAGAAATTTACTGATAGGAACAAAACAGCTAACCTCATGAAAGATGCAGTCCAATATAGAATAAGATTGAGCAGAACCAGAGACATCCTTTTTCCTAGCTCCATTCGGAAGAGCAGACGGAAAACGATGCAGTATAGATCCATTCCTTAGCCTACTAATCGTTGTTCCGTTACAGGAAACGACAAAGCACCGTTTACCTGATGGTCTAGCAAATACATACCTGGAGAAAAAACTCATTAAAAAAAGGGGCCTTGTTGATCAATTTTAAAAATCTTTTCAGTACTAGAAGTACAAATTTTGGAAGCAAAGGAGTGAAGCAGAATTCAGACTGAGTGACTGAAATAATCGTTTCAAGCAAAATGAGCGGATTATATTATGTAATGAAAGGTAAGAAGAGCGGCATGAGAGTAGTAAATGAATACCAGTCTTGACTAAGCCCATCAGGGATATCGATCATCCATTCCGGATGCATAAGCTGTTTGGCGAACCATTTCCGTGCCTCTGCGCCTTTGAGCTTGGAGGCCCGAACAACATCTAAGTCCTTCTGCGAAGGCTCCTGTTCACTCTCGGGCTCATGACCCGGATGGGATTCGGGTATAACTTCAACCTCGAGTTCAGATTCGGCAATAGGAGCTTCAGGGGTTTGAGAAGCAAGAGAGAAAGCAGTGGAAGCCAAGCAACGAGCTTGCTGCTGAGCATCGCGGCGATTTTGTGCTTGCCGGAGCAGCGAGAGTTCCCTGCGTCTCTGTTGATCGGAGATGGCCGGCCTCTTGAAGGGACGACGAAGATCATGCGGTGCCATGCTTTTTGTCCGATGTGATTCAACTATGACCCCTTACACTTCATCATTAACAATTTAACACAGTACAATAAAAACAAATTTTTGAGGGTGTAAAAGTAAAACTGTGGACAAATTTTTTTTTAATTATCAAGAAGAATTACTATTTACGGTGAAGATGATGATTTTATTAAATTTTAATATTAAAAGTTTGTGAAATTAAAAAAATAAATTTTTGGTCTTTAAAATAAATTAATTTAAAATAAAAATTATTAAAATATTCTTATAAATATTAAATTAACTATATAAATTTGTAATTTTTTATTTAAATTTCATGATTCTTATGTTCTAATTTTATAATTTATTTTTAAAATTTAATATAAAATAATTGAATTTTAATCATCAATGTAGCCACGGAATTTATAATTTCTGATTTTATAAATTATATTTTAAATTTTAATAAAGAGTAATAAAATTTTAAAATTATAAGTATTAAATTGATAATTTTAAGGACATGTAACTTCTAACTCAAATTTTATAACTCCTATATTTTAGTTTTATAATTTATTTTTTAAAATTTAAAATAGTATAATAAAATTTTAACATTATAAATATTAAAATAACTCTAAAAATTCATAATTTTTTATTTAAGTTTTATAATTCTCATATTTTAATTTTATAATTTATTTTTTAAATTTTAATATGAAGTTATTAGATTTTAATCTTAACTAATATTTTTACTTGGAATTAATTGAATTTAAGATGCAGAAATCTATTTTTCTAATTTCATAAATATTTTATTCTAAAATTTAATAAATTCATAACATTGCTTCTAAATAGTAGTATACCTGTCTATTATAAATTTGTTAGTTGTTTTTAATCACAATTGATAATTATTTTTTTTATCACTAACTTGACAGGTGTCTGTTGGAGTTGGCACCCAATCACAGGAAGCACCAGGTAGCTGCGAGGGGAAGAAATCGAAGGGGTGAAGAAGGTGAATGGAGCAAACGCTATGGGGTCATTTGCCGCTGCTGGTGAGGTCCAATTCCAAGGATTCCGTCGAGTACATTCTTCAAGCTCTTTGGAGAACCCGTAACACCGGTCTTGATTCCGCCGACCGCCATGTCATCCTTAACATGCTCCAACTCCACAACGACTCCGACCTCGACCCTGTACTTACGCTCTCGCCTTTTCTCTCTAAGAAGCAATCGTATTTATGCTGATTTCTGGGGAAAATTGTAAACCAGTCTGAATTGGACCATGGGATTTATCTCTTATGGTTGGTTGGGTAACTTGAACTTGCGAAACACTCTTTCACACTTTTCTTAGACTTTCTGAATCTGAATGCTTATTTATTTCTGTGCCTGGTTGGTATTTGGACTGAAAAGCCTGAGAATGGGGTTGGAAAACACAAGTGCATACTATTTCCGTGAATGTAATTTGTCGCTGCAAACGCAACAGTTGTGTACATGCAAAATGGTTGCGTGATTTCGCTGATTTGTTCTCATCTTTTATTTGAAAGTGTTGTGATTTATGAGTGTACTATGTTGTGCTCACTTTCCTGGCTTTACAAAAGAAGGGATGTAATTTCACCTTAATTTCCTGTTTCAATCAACAAAAAGTTATATGGTAATTAATTCCTTCCAGAAGGTTACTTAAGTAGTAAAATATCTCCATGGAGTGCATAGAGGCTTGTAACACATTTGCAGTGCAAAGTATGTTATTTCTGGTTAGGTGGTGATTGGTGGACGAAATAATATCTTCAGGAATGAGATTTATCCTCTCTTCTGCCTCACCATCCCTTGTTCTATGTTTGCTATTGGGATCCCGTGCAACTCTGGCGATGGGGAAATTTTCCTTTAGTTTCTGGGGAAGGGAAGGAATTTTTCTTCAGTCACATTCGAAGCTACAAAGGCTCCATAGTATCTAGAAACTTATCCTTTAACAGCCTACGGTCTTTTGGGTTTTTAATGTATTAGTTTCTCTCAGATAATTCCTTCAGCTACAGACCATCATTTATTCATTTTTATTCTCTATTTGCAGCTTCTGGTATGCCTTCGAATGTTAATGAGGAGGTGCGTTTATGAGAATATCAGCAAGGATGATATTCCAAAGCTGTTTCCCTCTGAAGTTCTGCCTGAATTGCAAAGATTGTTGACACTTCTGTTGCAGAAATTCCAACGAGAGTGGCAAGAAGATGTGCTGAAAGATCAGGTCAGCTATTTGGGTGCTGTTTCCCTCTGAAGTTCTTCCTGAATGCTGACCTTATTTAGGTGCTGGGTTGGATCAATTAATCTTACATTACATTTGAATTAAACTTAATTCAGAATACTGTGCCTCGTTTAAAGGCAATGACATGGAATATGGCAAATCCAAACAAAGAATCAGCAGAGCCTGGAGCTGTTATTAATTTGAAGGTAAATACCACCTCTTGAACTTTATTAGAGGAAGCATCTTCTCTGAATGCCCCTTTTTATCCAGCACTAACTTATCATTTTAATTTTACGAAATGTATCATATACATAAGCACTACTATGTAATTTAAGTAAGAAGATCAACTGTGATTTTATGTGATTATATTACTTTAGCTGCATCCTTCCTTTTCAGCTTCAAAATGATTCTCCACTACATTCGGGAGAACTGGATGTAAAGTTCCTGTTGGCTAAAGATACTCTAGAGATGATGCTGAAATCCATGCACAGCATTAAAGACCAGTATCCAACTGTGGTAAAAGCTATGCTGTTTTTTCATCTAGATTGAGTTAATGTGATATAATATACTTATATTAGTCAATTTTCCTTTTGCTCTAATTGAGCTTGTCGTTTTTTGTCAGGATGCAGCATCAAATGGACATTAGTACCAGGAAAGTTGGAAACCAATGGAGTTTCCAAAAGTTACATAGAATGGTATGCTTGGAATTTGTTGCTTTTAGATTTTACTTGGCCTGCTTATCAGTAAACATAGTCGTCCTTGTTAACAGTTAGATGTAACTTTTAGTGTCTGAGATTTTAAACTGAGCGTGGGCCATGGCTTGACTATACAAGTCTGCTTAAGTCATAGTGCATTTTCTTCACAGGTTTGTCTCATAGACTCATGCAGGATCTTTCTGTATGCAGAAGATTGAGAGAGAATATTGATTATGCATGATTGTTATCCGGGAATAAGTTGTGTAGTTGAGATAAATATCTTTCAATTTGGTGATCCAGTGTCAGCAATCTCTAAAATTATCAACCTATATAAACTGTAGTCTGCCACAGTCTCACAGCCAATTTAGGAAATAAAAGGCAAAAAAAAAAATTGACGTCACAATTAGCTCAGTGTGCACTTCACATGCCACTTACGAAAAATAGACAAGCTAAATATATCAATTTTTTTTTTGGCCAACATAAATACATCATTCATTATATAAAAAATTCACCCCAAAAAATGTTTTATTGTCTATATGGAATTGGAAGAGATGAGACTCTGAGGATGGAAGATAATTGGCAAATTTGTCATTAGCAATTTTGAACAATGGTATTTTTGTTTTTAAAAATTGATTTCTGTTTTAAATGCTAAAGAATTTAAGTGCTGTTTTATCAGCAGTGTTTGCTTACAGGAGAAACAATTTGATTCTAGACTGAAACATATAATTTTTTGGGGTAGTGAAAATAGCAAATCAATGAAGACTAGTCATTTGCTTATGAAGGTGACAAATTGGAAGTTAATGTGTCAGATTTTCAGTTGATATGTGGGAAAAACTGAACCAGTTTACAGTCCAGGCCTCAAGTCCAGAATAAATATTGTCTGACACTGTTTCTCCCTTTACTATTTTGCTGTGGATTTATTTGATTTAAGATTGTATTTTCCTTTTATTTTCAGAAAACCGGTAGCTTAGCGCCTCAATTTGTAATTGTGATGGCCCAGCAGGCATCTAAAGAAACAGCTTTCATGTGTTTCATATTTTCCACTATAAATACTAAAATATAATGTTTGGGTGCATTTAGATATTATACCATCGATGAAGTACCATAGTGAAGATTTAATTTTAAGTGATAGTCTTAGTGGTTTGAACCGTCTGATAGCTAGCAGCATCTGGAATGATGATGAAGGATTGAAGTTCGATGTTGTCTAGTATTATCCCTTTCATGGCATGAACTTCTCTAGTTGAAGTTTGCCATAATTAACCGTTTTTTTTTTTATTCACTTTAACTGACTTGAGGGGGTGGAAGCTGAAGGATCGGTTTAAGCCACCACAACTCTTTTGCTGTATATGCCTTGCTAATCAGGGTCCCTTCCCATTTGTACAAACAAATGACCTTGGAGGAATTATACGGTATTGGCCGGTGGTTCTGTCTTTCTTAGCTTGTGTACATTGTACATTAAAAAGGAAATCATGCGACTAGTTTAAAGCTGATGCACAGTAAAAGAGTTGATTTCCTAGACTATGTAGTTGTCTCCACAGTAACCATCTTATATGAATACTTTTTTTTTACTAGAACCTTACATTTATACTTCATAATCAGTCTTTTGTATGTTTTCATGACAAACCAATTTCAAATGTTTGCAGCAATGGTTCATGATCTTAACCCATTTGTGTTTTCCATAGCGGATGTGGAAATCAACTTTCCGATAGATTTTTTTAAGGTGCCAAAAATATTGAATATAGGCTGGATGGCCTAAAGAAGAGCTATTATTCATGATATTTATACAGAGCCAAGATTGGAAATAAATTTACTTCTTCCAGTGTCTTGAGGTCATGGCATAGCTATAATTAATAGTAAAATATTAATTTTTTTAATTACTCTGTTATAGGTGGATAGATTTTGTAATTCAGCAATGCAAGATTAATTTTTAATTTCTTTTACATATTACCTTTTAAAGGCTATAAGATTTATGAAAAGAAACATGGAAGAGAAAAATAGAAAGGTGTCTGTATATTGTGAAATTGGTTTAGAGAGAGAAACTTGAAAAAAATAAAAAATTGAGATATACTGAGGTTGAGGACAAACTTTTGTGGTTGTAAATTTATATGTAACTCTATTACCCATGGGCATCTAGTCAAAGTGACAAGGGACTTACCAGTATTTTACGGAATAGAGAATTCAATTCTTAAGCAGTGTAGCAGTATTAAAAAAATTGAGGTTTCAAAGATATCTTTCTATCAGTATTCATCTACTACCATAAGATTTTACAAAATGAGATCTGAACTAGTTTGGGGTGGGTAATGAATCTAGAATATTAGGTGATAAAAAAGGAGCAGGGAACTCTATTAAATATAAAATAGGAAAATTTGATATATAATTTGTTGTGATGATCAAAATATATATTGTGATAAGTTGACCCTAAGTAAAATTGGAAATTACACTGAGTAAAAATCTCCAAATCAATTATTATCAAATTAACTGTAATCAAATCAATCAAAGACAGATTACATTTAATTAAATTAATATGTATAGATACAAACCCAAACCCAAAGCTACTTTGTCGAACTCTGCCTCACAGCCCTGCTTAGGTCCAAACCCATTCAATCATATCACACCTACCTCTCAAATTCTTTCCACTTGTTTCATCTTCCAACGCGAGAAGAAGCGTGGCGATTCATGCGCTTAAAGCTGCGCATGGTGGTTTTCATGGTGATGCTCTCTGTTTTCTGTGACCACAAAACAAAACAGAGCCTCTCTTCCTCTCTGAACAGCGAAGGTACTGGTTTTTTGAGCAAAATATGATAAATAAATAAATTATTTACCAAATATATGCTATGTGAGAAATAATTTATCAATTTATAATTATAAAAGTTGATTATCAGAAATCGATGATCATGCTGTAAAGGAGTCGATTAATAGATACACGACTTGCCATTTTTTTTAAAATAAATCGGTTAATCCGATCATTAATAATTTTTTTTTAAAATAAAAGTAAGTGAATTGGTAATCGACTTGCTTTTGATTGATTTTTTAAAAAAAGAAAAAAAAAATAATTTAGTGCTCAAAACTAAAAATATTTACTAATCAGAATCCAATTTAAAAATTTTCAAATCATATAAATTAAATTTTTAACTGAAATAAATTAAATCTTTAACTAAAACTAATAATTTGGAAATTCTTTTATTACATATCTTAAAATGTCTTTTTTCCTTTCAAAAAAATATTCATTAGCAAGTCGATGGCCTATATAATAGACTTTCTCTGTTTATTTAAAAAAATTGATTAACTAGTGAATCCCAATTTTTTTTATTTTCTAAACTATTTATTTTTTCATAATTATAAAAATCATTAATTCTAATCATTATACACATTGAATTATTGTATTATTGTTACTTCATTCTACTTATATTATATTATAAGGTAATGGAAGTGTTTTCACGCATATTAAAAATAATTTATTATATTCTTAATTTTTTTAAAATAAAATTTCAAGGTTACCCCCTCTTAATTTAATACTTTTTATTAACTATCATACAAGTTACTATACTAATAATAGAATAAATAATGAAGGGTAAAAATAACACATCACTATATTATCATATGTAAATAAAAACATATTTTATCCTAAGGGGACAGAGGAGTATAGATGTAAAAATAAAAAAAAATAAGTATGTTGAAAGGAAAAAAAACAAGTCGATTGGTTGCTTTTCACTTATTTATTAAAATTTTTAACTTTTTTTAATTAAATAAGTCATTTGTGTAGGCCATTGACTTGCTAATGGGTGTTTAAAAAAAAAAAGACATTTTAAGACGTGTAATAAAAAAATTTTTAAATTATCAGTTTTAGTTAAAGATTTAATTTATATCAATTAAAAATTTAATTTATATGAATTAAAGGTATTTAAATTGGGTTGTAATTGGTAAATATTTTTAATTCTGGATACTGAATTATTTTTCCTCCTTTTTTTTAAAACCAATCAAAAGCAAGTCGATTGGTTAGCAATCGACTTGCTTTTGTTTTTTTTTCTTTTTAAATCATTCATAAGCAAGTCGATCGACTTGCTCTGTTTATTTTAAAAAAATATATATTAAATCGCGTATTTATTTATCGACTTTTTCATAGCGTGATCATCGATTTTTATTATTATAGATTGGTAAATTGTTTCTGGCATAGCATATATTAGTAAATAATTTATTTATTTATTATATTTTACTCAAAAAACCGAAGGTACTGTATCGGTGATTATTTTTTGCTGATTTACCACCTCATCCTTTATATTCATGTAAATGTGCTTCTCTGGTATGAAGATTTTAAAGGAATAGGGCCACGAGTTACAAACTATAGGAAGAGACACATTGAATCATTAATCTGAAAATATATATATATATATATATTAATAGAGGCATAACAAATGATTTATCATGTCCATTCCTAGGGTTGTAACTCGTGGCCTAGTCCTTTGGAGTCTTCATACCAGAGATACCGATATGCATATATGTTTCCTCAAAATTATAAAGGATGGGGTGGTAAATCGGCAAACGCTAATCATGGATGCTTCTCTTGGGGTTCTACATGTTCTGAGGTTGGTTGTTTGACGAACTATTGTATCAGAACTTATCAATTTCAAGAACATATCTGGTTTGCTATGTCCTCACTAACTTTAGACCAGAAACGGAGTAAACAGCCAGAACAACTTCGTTCTTTGAAACACAATAACGGAGCAACCAGCAAAATTTAATTTCGGTTTAGTTTGAAGCAGATTTAACTGCTCTTTCTTTTTCTTCATTGGGAAGTGGTTGCTCTAGATTGGATGGTTGACTGACATCTACACATAATAATTTCAATGTAACTCTAATTGATGCATTGCTGTCAAAGATGATAGAGTAAGTTTATATCTGCTTAAAACTTTGGCCCGTGGTTTCGGCTTGATCAGTGATTTTTGAGCTTTGATGTTTCTAGAGATTAGTGTTAAGATTGTTTTAACTGTTAAAAGTTCACGCATTTTGGATGAGAAAAATAGAAAATGCTTCTGCAACTTGCTTTGGGCCACACAACTTGCTCTCTGTTGTGATAACCATAGTTTAATGGAGTAGTATTTGATTTGACCATATAGCAAGGGAACCGTTTTTGTTGAGTCTGGGAAATGACAACCCCGGATTGATATCATATAATAACAATAATAATGTGAATGTGAAATATAGAAATTTTCAACTGCCATGAGTTGCAAAACGTTTCCATTTTATAGGGGACTGTGTCTTTAAAAATCCTGTCTTCTAGTTCTTCTTCTTATTCTCATTTTTTATTTTATTTTATTCTTTAATTTTCAATGTTTCCTTTGTGTCGTGTTTAGCCACCATGATAGCCCTCTGCCTGAACGAGTCAGGTCTGAAAAACCTATCTTCAACTTGAAATTTGGCTTTGGAATGGTATTTTATTTGTGTTTCTTTCTTTTTTTGAAAAAGAAATTACAAATCTAAGCACAAAATTTTAGGCCTTCAGATAGGGATATAGTTCTTGCATTTGCAAACACAACTAGAAAAAATAGATATGACCTTTCTAGAACTGTAAGATGATAATTTCAATTTACAAACTCTCTTTTGGTCAAGAATACCTGAACCAAACAATGACGAATGGTGAAATATTGAATGAAGGACGTGTTATTCCCGAAACAAATAGGCTTCCGATCTTTTTCTTCTTTAATCTTTCTTTGAAAAGAAAACAAAATTAAATTTTCTCTAATAAACAATGCGTGGATAAGAAAGAAAAATGAGAGTGGTCAAAAATCCATTTGGCAGTGGTGTGGTGTAACACTCCACTGTGAATTCTTACAAGTGTGTGATGTCATCATACCCATAGCCTAAGACCAGAAATATCAAATGTCGTCATCCTTCCCCATAAGGGAGGGTAGCATTTTTTTATTTTTTATTTTTTGGTAAAAGATTCCAAATTTGTTTTTTTCTTTTTAATTTATTTATAGCATCCTAACGTGAAACTATCAAAGGATTCCATACAATTACAATTGCGATCACCCCCTTGATTTCTGGAAGGAATTAATTCAATAAATAAGAAAAATAAAACATCCAATCGATCAGGGGTCAACTCTAAATGAATAGTTGTATTAAACTGAGAATCCCGCATGTTTATTAGAATTTAGTGGTCCATTTGTTTGCCGGTCTAACAATTGATCGTAGTTTCACACTGAAATGTCGGTCCAATTTTTTTTCCCAAAAAAAAATAAAAAATTTACTTTCATTATTAAATTGTAAAACAAAATTGGAGAGGAGAGATGACATTTAATTTACGGATCAAAATAATAACTTCATAAAATTAAAAAAAAATCAAAATACCATTTAAGGACTAAAGATCCTGAAAATTGTAACGCAGGGACGGAAATCTTTTTTTTTTTTTAAAAAAAAAAGATGATGATGAATTATTTTACGAAAAATAATTGTCATTATGTCATCTCATGATTTTGTTTGGGGGTCAGAGCTGCTTATTTCCCTTTCAAACGACTTTCTATAATATAATAATATACAAATAAGCCGATCCAGATTAACAGTACATGGACTCTTTACCTAACAAAACCTCCCATTAAAGTTTATTCTATAGTTCACCTATAAAAAGGATTAGTTGGTTAGTTCGATAAAATATATATATTATATTTAGTTCCGTAAGGAATAAGATTTCAGTGGCAAAGTGAGCAATATGTTAAAGATTGGGATCTCTAAATTTTGTAGAAAAATCATCAATATCAATGTTTAAAACTCTAAGAAATTGCATTATTAATATTTCCTCTGCTCCTTAAGAATAATTAGAAAAATTTTCATATTTCAAAATATAAGAGATATATGGATTTATTTGATGTATTTAATAATTTTTTTTAAAAATATCCTTAATTAAGATTATATATTTTTAATATAATTTATTTATATTAATTGTATGATGGAAGAGTTATTAATATTAAATAAAAATATTTTTAAAAACTATTTTATATTTCAGATAAATTTATTAATTTTCTTAGTTTATGTAATTTTATCTATTATCTCTTATATTAAATATTAGAGAAAGTATGTCACAGATAGTAAGACTCTCTGTTTCTAGACATTTTGTTTTGGACCTATGCCTTCTAATGATAAGAAAAAATAAAAGAGAATTCTATGTTTTGAAATCTCATTTCAGTTTATGGCTTTGTCATCCAAAATTTTCAATGAGGGTTCAGTTCAAACGAAGATTCCAAAAACAAAAAAGAAAGAGATCCCTTCAACTTATTTGATTATGCTAAGAATTAACATTACTATTATATATAGAGAGAGAGAGAGAGAAAATAGCATAACATTTAGTCAAGATAACCAGTATGAAAGCGATTTAAAATTTCCGCATTCAAAAAATTTACAGACAACTTAACTAATGATGGTTTATTATTGAATTAGTGGTAAATATAAAATTGAATGATTTGATAGCGTTCAATATGATAGGCTAATTACTCAATCAATAATAATAATTAGCTCCGTGAAATAATAATTGAATATTCTCCCACGATAACCACAATTAATATAGATTTTTTTTTAATAACCACAATTAATATGAGACTGATTTGAATTTTTGAAGCGCCCACATATGTTCGTATACTCCAACGCCGCATCGTATATGACTCACAAAATAGCTGTCACTGATGGAATGACACCCAGGGGAACGGTCCTTCCTCTGTCTTTTACGCAACTTACTGTTCAAATACCGATTACGTTTAGAATCGTATTTGTCATTTCTTTCCCTTAAAATAGAAAATTGGTGTTTTTATTCCATATTTTAAATGAATTTTATTATTTAGGATTTGTAGGATTTTTTATACCTTTTATTTTTTTAATATTAATTTGATTTGGAATTATTTTTGGCCAGCCAGCTCAACATCATGTGGCTAAGTGACAAAATTTTACCCTATCAACAACGTTGATTTCATATATAATAATTAACGAAACTTTATCATTCTATTAGTATTAATTTTAGTTGATTCTATATTTTAAAGGCAATCTTATATAGAGTAATCGCCCATAGAATGATTGTTTTGTTGATCTTGTAATCAAGGTCTCATCAATTAAAATTTAATGCACCTTCAAATTACTTAAAAATTTTCTCCTATAAGAATTGCAACCTTAACTAATTATTCACTGTTTTCTACTAATTGTTCGAAAGGAAAATACCCTACAAGACAAGGGAATAATCTTAGGGGTAGAGAGAAGATACAGCAATTAGGAGAATCTCTGCTCTAAAAAAAAAAAGAGTGATTAGGAGAATCTCTATAAGATAATTACGTTTTGAGAAATGAATTTATTATAAATCTCATATTTTATATTAATATTGATATTTATGTAAAAGATTTAAAATTTTGAATATATAACGAAATTAAACAATCAGTCCAAAAAGTGAAATTGAAACCCCTGTAATAAATTAATGACCGCTACGAAATGAATATATGTGTGTTAACAAAATGTTGTTCATTAGCAAAATTCAACGACTGTAATAAAATTGTTGGCAAAAAAAAACGACTGTAATAAAATTTGGCAAAAACAAAAAGAATGGTAAAAATTTTAAAATTAATTAAGAGAGAGAGAGAGAGGAACCCTGGGCAAGAGTAATAAAGGTCGCAGCAAGACATGAAAGTACTACGTCACCGTGAAGATGGAGCCAACAAAAATCTCGCGAGTCCCAAAAAGGCGAAGAGCGTGAATTGCGAACAAAGGTGTCCCAAACCAAAGACAAGGCTTTATCTATCTCACAGTCGAGAGGAGGGGAGGCCCCATCCATCGCCTCTCTCTTTGTTTTGTTGATAATAATACTAATACCCTCCCATCCCATCCCTTCCCTCTTCTCCTTTCCTTTTCATTCTGATTCTCCCACTCCTTTCTTCTCCAGTGGTTTTTCTACACCTTGTTCAATCAGCCAAACCCTAGATAGAAATCCCTCTCTCATGGCGGCCACCACCACCAGCCTCGGCGATGCTGCCGAGGATCGAGTCCTTGCCACGGCTCAGCAGATTGTCAAGAGCCTCAATACTCCAAAGGAGGTTCGGGAGGACATGCTCTTGATCTTCTCTAGCTTCGATAATCGCCTTTCCAGTATCACCGATCTCATCAACCGCGAAGATTCCAAGTCTTCTGAGGCTGAAGATGACCTTGACCGCTTTCAAGAGGCTGAGAAAGTCATCCTTCTCCGGGATGCTTCCCGCCAGTCCAACTCCTACCTCGATTCTCGGGATGACGTTGTTGAGTACTTATCTGCCGTCGACGACATTATTCAGTGGATTGAACAAATTTCGATCGCACCTTCCGGTAAGGACACTCAAATCCTCATGGACCGGGCGGATAACGCGATCCAGCTTGCCATGTCGAGGCTCGAGGACGAGTTGCGACATGCCTTGATTAGGAACACGGTCCCACTTGACGCTGAAAGGCTTTATGGCTCCATCAGAAGGGTTAGTCTCTCGTTCCCATCGAATTATGGGGAGATTGGCGACAATTTTGAAAGCTTCGATGAGGTCAGTGATTGCGATTCTCAGCGGTTTCATGAACGAGGTGCGAGCTTGGGCGACGATGTCTTCGTTGATTTGATAAATCCTGATGGGGTGGAAGAGCTGAAAGAGATTGCCGATCGAATGCTCAAGCCTGGGTACGCAAGGGAGTGCCTTCAGGTTTATAGCAATGTTCGTCGTGATGCCTTGGATGAATATTTGGCTAGCCTAGGTGTTGAGAAACTGAGTATTGAAGATGTTCAGAAGATCGAGTGGAAATTGTTGGACGAGAAAATGAAGAAATGGGTACAAGCTGTTAAAATTACTGTTAGGGTGCTCCTCACCGGAGAGAAGAGGCTATGTGATAGTATATTTGAAGAATCAATTGACATCGGTGAGATCTGTTTCAATGAGACTGCGAAAGGTTGTATTATGCAGTTGTTGAACTTTGGTGAGGCCATTGCAATTTATAAAAGAGCACCAGAGATGTTGTTTAGGATATTAGATATGTACGAGGCTTTGAGGGATGTGTTCCCTGCCCTGGAGGCTCTGGTTTCAGATGAATTTGTGATTAGTGAGGCCAGAGGATTGATAACTGGACTTGGTGAGGCAGCTAAAGGGACATTTGCTGAGTTTGAGAATGCTGTTCGGAATGATCCTTCCAGAAGGCCAGTCATAACTGGGGACCTTCATCCATTGCCACGTTATGTGATGAACTACATGAAGTTGCTTGTGGATTATGGTGACCCTATGGATTCACTTTTAGAAGCAAGTGAAGAGGATCTTGATCGACCTCAAAGCAATTCTGGTGGTGACAGTTCTCAGTTGGAGACCATGTCCCCCTTAGGACGGAGAATTCTGCTGTTAATGTCAGAGCTTGAGTACAAACTTGAGGAAAAAGCTAGGCTCTATGAAGACAGTGCATTGCAGTATATTTTTTTGATAAATAATACACATTACATTGTACAAAGAGTGAAAGGCTCCGATCTTGGGAAGATCCTGGGAGATGACTGGGTTCGTAAACGTCGTGGTCAGATACGCCAGTATGCTACTGTCTATCTCAGAGTCGCTTGGACCAAGGCCTTATCCTGTTTGAAGGATGAAGGGATTGGAGGGAGCTCTAATAATGCCTCAAAGAATGCTTTGAAGGAAAGGTTCAAGAATTTTAATGCATGCTTTGAGGATATATACAGGATTCAGACTGCTTGGAAGGTCCCAGATCAACAAGTTCGGGAAGAACTACACATCTTTATATCAGAGAAGGTGATTCCCGCATACCGCTCGTTTGTGGGAAGGTTTAGTGGTCAGCTAGAAGGAAGGCATGCTGGGAAGTACATTAAGTATACACCTGAGGATTTAGAGAGCTATTTATCGCATTTATTTGGAGGATCGTCTGGTGTATTGCACCACGCGAGGAAAAAGAGTACATAGGATATAGGATTCTCATACAGGTGAACTGCTTTTACAAGGAATATTTGGAAAACATTTCCTTTGTTATGTGTATCTTTCATCTGGATAGGAGTTTATTTTCCTGGTCTTTAAAACGCTGGACTTTATCAAACTCAACTGTCCTCCCCCGTCCCTCCCCAAACAACCAAACAAGAAAAACACAACGCAACTCTTTGCTACATCTTTAGGTTTGTGACTGTAATAATGTTTTGTATATGCGCCATACAATATAGTTTGACAAGCATAGTGTTTTAACACATTGCACATAATTAATTGTTGCAAATCCCTATACTTGTTGAAATACTTTTTTGCACCTCAGGACCAACTTACTATCTTAATATTCATCTATATATATATATATTGCTTTTGGATATTATCACTTTCGTAGATGAATTTGTGACACTGCTGCACTTGATTTTTCGTATTTGTCATTTTCTTGTTTGAAGAAAGAGAAAGGTGCTTCTTAACTAGATAATCAGACACTACTTTAGGTGTAGACATGACTAATGAGGGATAGGTAAATCAGAAAATGCTGACTAGAAAATTGGCTGCACAATATTGAGTATTTCCTATTCACAAGGCTTGCATGATCATGTCTCATGGATAAACCAAGAAGGATGAAATATATGACCGTTATCTTTTTCACCAAAAAAAAAAAGACCGTTATCATGATGTTCTGTAACAATGATGAGCGATATTAATCATTTTGGTCATTGCAAGTCATGCATTAGCGAGTAGGTCAGGAGAAAAGCCTTGGCACTTTTGTGTTGCTGTGTTTTACACAATGCATCTTCTAACATATGTCAGCTTGTTAAAAGCTATTTATCTGTGCGTTTTTCTTGGCTAAAGTTTGGGTTCTGTATAATTTCTCAATTACTTTTTGCCATATGGATATGGTTCATGTGCCTTTGCATATGCGTTTTCCTTCCCTGATTAAACTCTCATATGCATACTCTTTTTAGTGTACATGGCAGAGCTCCAGCTTGAACCTACTCCTCACCATTTGTCCACATGGTGGCTTTAAACGTGTACTTTTTTAATCAGTCATTACCTGTTACGAAGAGCTTGTTCAACGTTATTCTTCATCTCTGTTTATGTAACAGTTGTAGGTTGGTATTCAAATTATCCCATACAATCAAACCCACTCCGGGGTTTAGCATGTTTGTGGGTTTCTGCAGTCGATAGTTCACTCATGTTTACCATTTCTTGCTTGTTAAATCAAGTTCATCCAAACTTTCAAAGAACAATTGGCATCGCATTTTCACTTTCATCCTTGTATAATTCTGCATTTGTTCATTTTTTGAGTGGACATTCGAGGGGGAAAAAAATCAACCAATCAATCATTCAATCATCAACTTCAATAAATCAACTATCAACTATATGTAAAAGTGGAATCGAATCTACTGTTGCATTATTTTAGCATTTCGATTTTTGTGATTTATTTTAGTTTTCTTTAAAAGAAAAAAGATTTGAAGTTCCGTTCGCAAAAATTCATCTTAACAAGGGGGAGAAAAGCTACAGAAATGGATCTGTATCTTTTGATTCAGCATGACGGAGTTAGATCGTCTGTTACACTTTGTTATTTGGATTATACAGAGTAGGAAGAAAGGAGAATATATTTGTTGTTACGACTTGAAATCATGTCTTAATTTTAAAGATACGAGAAAAGAGAAATTCCTTCATGACCTTCGATTCACCTTCCTTTCTTGCCCTCAAACGCATAAACTAACAATCCGTAACCACAGGCTCATGAAGAAAGGGATCAGCTTGATAGAGGACGAAGAAGAAAAGGAACGGAGGAAGTCCATGGTTACAGTAGAATTGAGGGGATTGGATTCGCTCTGGAATTTACAGCAACCCTCACTCTTACAGGTTAAAACACGTGCAAGAAAATTGCAAACTCCCAATGCCTATGCTACAACGACCCCAAGTCTTCACTCTTCAACTTCAACCCTCTCAGACCAATTTACACTTGCTTATTTTGTTTTTTTTACGTCAGGAGGAGGAGGATGTAAATTCCATATTTTTGTCCTATTCTTACCACATAAGCTAGTCTAGTTTTTGGTGGCAAAGTCATTCATTTTGATGCTCGCTAAACCCGGCTATTTGGAGGAAGCGGAAGAACACCATCAAAGAAATCCCCAAAGTAGCCTCGAGGCTCATGTACTAGCCTTGAGATGATGTCTCTGAGTGTGATCACTCCTTCCAGATTCCCATCATCATCCTCTACATAGATTCGATTAATCTTCTCATGGTCAAGTAATTGAATCAATTCTTTCACTGTGCATCCCTTTTTGCATGTAACCAATTCACTTAATTTTGGGAACACCTCTTCATGCTTCTCTAAGTAGCTTCTAACGGCCGTGAGGAAGTCTTTTACTGCTATGTTTCTGTGAGGAGCATAAACATCCAATGAGTGCGTGACAGATAGAATACCTAAACAAAGAGGAATGAGCTGATAGTTGAAAATTTTTTTACCATGTTCCATCTATGACTATGAGATCAAATGTGATGACACACCTGTAATCATGAAATATTCCTGGTGCCGTCAGCAAGAATTGAACATCTCGTAGACTTATATTGCCCACTGCTTTGTCGCCAACCCTCTCAATTACAGGTACCCCTCCAATCCTCTTTTTCCTCATCACTTTAAATGCTTGAAGCACCGGTTCATCCTCATATACCTAAACAAGGAAAGAAGCCTTTGTGAACCTGATCAAAATCAATTTTCTAACTTGGAAGGGATGAAAAGTACAGAAACCATCTAAAGTTGTAGCAGTGGAATTCTTGCATTAAATAACTGAAATATATGAAGCAATTCCACCCACAAGGGCAAAAGGGCATAATCACATGGTGAAATAGCTAAGAAAAATCATAGAAAATGAGTAGCACAGAATGGAAATTGTCAACAGGAAAATATAGAAGAGGACTACTCTGGCATTTGAGAAGCCAGATTCTCCCAAGATTAATCTATAATTTTTCCACGCCCATTCCTTAATCAGGCCACTATTTTCATTGCCCCTTACCAAACTAACTCAAGAAACTTGTACCAAAAACTAACACGCGTTGCTGTCAAAGTTCGTTTAACATCCTTCCTCGCAGCCTACCTTTTCCTTAATCCCCTCCTTATTTCATCTTAGAATATGCTAGGGATCCATTAAAAGGTGTATGAATCTTATACTTGAGACATCTGGGAAAGAATATTCGACACATTTTAAACACAGTTAAATGCAAGGTAATTGAAGTTTACATTTGCATAATGAAGTAGATAAATGGGTGTGTGCACGCACGCATGTGCATGCCTATGCAAGACATGTGAGCAAGGATGTATATGGAAGGGCAGATGCATATGATACTATGGAGTTTTAAGTATGGAGACTGTTGTTGTGGTGAGGTATATAATTAATAATCTGGATTTTCTACATTCACAAAAGTGAATATATATGGGACATTCATAGAGAGATTAAGAGAGAGAGATGATGATTGTAATGATTAGATGTAAAGTCTACATACAATCACCTTTGGTTTTTGTGTTACTTTCTCTTCAAATGTATGAATGAATAAATGTGGGGGATCTAATTTATAGACCTAATTAAGTACCCCTCTCCACATCATTTGATGCAGAACTCAGACTTTGGAGTTTTGGAACATACCTTGATAATCTGATTTTGTGTCACCAGAGGAAGACCAACTGCAGATAGCATCTTGGTTCCCCAGCTCTCAAACCATTGAACTCCTGCACATTCAGCCAACATATGAATAACAGCAGACTGTGTGATAACGTTATCAATTCTGCCGGCACCCAAATCCACCACAGGAATACTCTTCATCTTGTACTTTGAAAGCAGCAAGAGCATGGTCAGGAATGAGTTTGATCTCTGCAATGCCAGGAATGGGGCCCAGCGGAACGAACCTGCAATATCACGTACCTGTATGCTAAAGAGTTAGTGAGATAAGGTTGAATCAAGCAAGTGAAATGAAGAATTGGAATAAGAACCAATTAAAAAGCATTTATTTTTTTAGCGTTAAAATTTCATAGGATAATATATGCAACCTTTGTACTCTTGTAAAGTTCAGAAGACGTCAAATCCTCAAAAAAGTTTCCTGAAGTTGCTGCAGCAGATCCAAGGCCTATGACCTCAAGTTCCCGAGCAGAACTACATCCATTAACTGCAGCTGCAACAGCACTTCCACTGGCTGGACTCCTTGGAGATGGAGGTTCAGACTGTCAAGAAAGTCAGTTCCCACATTCACTTGGCGTGAAAAATGAAGCATCCAAGGAAAAAATCTTAACAATTACCAGATATCATATCATTTTTTTCCTATTACTTTCATATGGTCCATGATTGAGTTGAGAAAAGATCCTTTTCTCGTCTAGTGAAACATGTGAACCACTCTATATAACAGATGGTGTTTTCTTCCCATTTTCCTTTTTATTTGAAAATTAAAAATGCGGCCACTTGATAGGCCAATAGAACCACGGGTATTCATTTAATCATATTCTCTGAACATGTTCAGCTGTGAATATTATGCTTCTGTTTCAAAAACACTTTAGTCAAGTTACTTCTTAATGCCTTCCATCCATGTGTCATCTAAGAACTGTTTATTATGCAGGAAGGCAATATAAATGGGGAGGCCTTACAATATGCAATAGAATAGAGAGGGCAAGGAGTCAAACCTACTCCATTTAAGAATAGAATACGTAGATTTTTCTGAATTCAGGTAATTCTTCCCTTTGCTCTTCTATTATATGGTCTTAACACACACACACACACACACACAAATATAATCTTTCACAGAAAGATGACTTGAAACTCAATAGCATGATTACATTTTGAAATCAAACGATCGCATGAATAAAGGATAACGTTTGTCTGTTTCATTTCGCCAGTTTTGGAACCAGGCAAAGAAGTCCTAGATTCAATAATGCAATCGATTTATCATGTAAAAATCCAAGAAATGGTAGATAATACCTAAACCGATTGAAATTTTATGCCCATGATATCATCTAGATAAATTGGTGTGTATGTATACCTGTTGCAGAATCCAAACAGCTATTCCAGCAAACTCAACTATTCCAATATATCTATCAATCCAGGAAGCATCTTCAGATGCCTCAACATCAACAACAGGTGCGCTGAGAATATTGTGTTGTGACAATATTTTAACAGCTTCCGATAGGGTGGTGTCTGATTTTATCTCAATCACTGAAAAAAAAAAAGAAAAGAAAAGAATTCTACATGTTAAGGCCCAAAACCGAGAGAAAGAGAGATTACACACACACACACACACACACACATATAGAGGGAGAGAGAGTAAGAAGAGACAGGCATGAATTGTGATTGTACAAGTTTTTCTCTGTCAGCGGTCTCATCAAAACTTGATTAGTCTTTCATGTGGCTATAATCAAAATCAAAACGTTTTCAAACATGCGTTGCCTTCATAAGTAGATTATATATAAACACCACCACCACCACCACACACACACACACACACACACACACACATATATATACCTTGGTTAGAAGAAGCTAGAGGGAAGGAAGAGACAGGGATGCTTTCGAAGCAAGCATTAAGTTTTTCAGTAGGACTCAACTGTGGCTCCTGAACGTCCCACAGATCCTTCACTCGCAATCCTAGCTTCGCCTCTGGGCTGCCCGGACCCCTCTCTTGCATTGTCGCCATAATACAAACACTCACTCTGTTTCTGCGTAGTTCTTAGTGATCTCAAACTTCAGGACATCCAACACATCCCATAAATAAAGTAGGATACTGAAGTGTGCTATCAATATACATATTGATGTTACATGCCTCTGATCTTCACCGTTGAATCCCTATACTTTGAACTTGGTTCCTTGACTTTTGGACAACAGGACGCGTGTACAGGTGTGATGAGGTTACGTATATTCTGCGATCAACGTAAATAGTTTTGTGGGAGCGTATTATTCGCCATGTTTATCTAAGTTTGTGTCTGATTCGGGCAAAACATCCTTATCCGGTTTTTACTATGGGCCACAAAAGCGTGCTGCACTAATGTGCGCAAGGGCGTGCTTTGCGCTCATGAAATTGACGTTTCGTTGAGTGAGAATGCGGATGAACCCTCATCCTAATCAGAGCAGTCTCGGTGCTAATCAGTGTGCCATCATGCCTGATTTTTATCTTTCTAGATTTAATTATATTTTATTATTATATTTTTAATATATTTTTATTTTATTAAATAAAAAATTTAAAGTAAATATAATTTTATATCTATCACATTTTTAAAAAAATATTATTATATAAAAAATCAGAATAAAAAATTATAAATCTGAATGGTCGAAATTCACCCAAAGTGATGAGCTTGGGTGCGCGGATTCCATTCTAGTCAGAGTCTCAAGACTGGGTGCGAAGCAATCGATTGTATACCACTATACGGAGCATCAGAAAGCTCCTTGCTCATGATTGGAGAGTGGAACTCAAACACGTATATCAAGAGAGCAACCGATGTGCTGATTATCTGGCCTCCTACAGCCTTCTGTTGACTGATGACACTATGGGAGTTACTATTCCCAGAATCTGTAAATGATATTTTATGCCTAATATAATTCCACTTTAAAGTAAAAAAATGCATTTTCCTAGTTGGTAGAAAAATATATAACAGGTCATTCAAATTCATACCAGACCACCTAAGTGTTGCACTTGCCAAACGTTGCTCTAAGAAACTCCTTTACTATTCTGACCTATAATTTGTCATGTAAATTCTGTACATATATACAAAATATATAAACCCATTGAAATTCGAGTTTCATGGAAATGAAATATTTAAAATGCTATTCACAATCCAATTCATGTTTAACGATTCATAAGGTTGGATTCTCATGCTGAATGATTAAAAACAGTTGGTTTCAAATTTACCTCAGCTCAAGTATTCTGAACAATACTGCAGCATTGCATGTTCTTATCGTGTGTATTCTTTCTTTTTACCACTTATCGTTTGTATTCTACTGTAAGTCTCAAAGATTTATTTCTAATGCTTTCATTTTCGATGTAATTCCTCTACTATAGAAAAGGGGGGGGGGGGGGTTAAGGAAAGAAAAGAAAACGACTATACACAATTCCATATTTCCGTTGGAGATGCCCTAACGAAAAACTCAATGGATACGTTTGCATTACTTCGTGCGAATTAAGGATTTGCAGATCAATGTTGGGCAACTATGATTTTTTTTTCCTCCTGGAATTGGAGCTTTTTCCTTTGAGTCATTTTGCCCTTATTTAATCGTTTCAAGATAGAAACTAGGGTAGAAATAATTATTAGATTGAATAATTGTAATTACTGGTCAAAAAAATTTAAAAAAAAATCGAACAATTTTAATTTATTTATTTAGAAACTCCTAATATGCGAATTAGTAGCACGCATTGAAACTTTCCTTTTGGAATGAAAAAAGAAAAACTTTACTACTCTTTTTTAACACGTTAGATTATTGGTGATAATGGTGGCATTGACTTGAAAAGAGTTTTACTGTGTTACGCACTACTTCCGCACAATAATTCTTACACGGTTTTCTATTAAATAAATTAACAATATTTATATTGAACCCTTTTTAGTTGTTTAATAAATGACCACAGTAAAACTAAATAAATGTAAGAAATAAAATTAAATTTTGATGCAAAATTATTGAACTGAAAATATACTTCTGCTTATCTATAATTTAAAACAATGATGACTATCATTGTTTTAACATAAAGGCCCTTTGAAAGAATAATAGAAGACACATTAGACAATCACTAGTTTCAGATATTGTTGAGCCCGCGAACAATTTAAATTCAAGGGTTGTTGAACTTTCTGAAGGGTGGATTCATATTGCGTCTAACGTTCCACTAGAAAACAAAAAGATGCTGCTTAATGAACCACTATCAAAAGATTCTGAAGGGTGGATTCATATTAACTCCAGGTCATTCATATTTTTCTTTTCCCCTTTGACCTCTTTGTTGGGTGGACAACAAAATAGACAGACCATGTTTACATTACTTTTGCATGTCTTCCTAGTTTACAAAAAGAAGCCCATGTTCACGCAAAACGCAGACACGACCTGCATGTAACGTTAGAAGATCAACAAACACAATGCTTTTACAGTATTCTGTCAGGTGCTTCCAGGAGCATTACTTTCAGCAGTTTTGCGGTTCAGGTAACGAATTGCAGCATCCTCAACCCTGAAAACATCATCAAAAGAAAAACAAAATCACAAAAGTATTCTGATAAAAATAGAAATCAGAAGGCATTGCGTCCCTTGTCTCCTCTACACTGCTATTAGTTATTATAGACATCAATGTGACAAGAGCTCGTCACTTCACCCACCGTTCTCACAATATTAATCAAGCTTAATTTCCCTACAGACTGAAAACCCAAATCTGACTTAAACACTCCGTTGCCTCTAGAATTATTTAGCATCAATTTCAGAAAGCAAACAGGAATATAGTACAAGCCATTAAAAAGATAACACAATTTTAATGATTGCCACTCTTTTCGACTGCCAATGTTTATTTTGATAAATGAAGAAATTACAGTAGAATTAAAGACCTTTAAGTCCCCAATATTAACACAGATTCTAACACTGATGTCATACCGCCATAGCCATCTAAGATGTGCATTCTAAGCATGAAACACGCCAAAAGGACAACGGTAATGTCATGGAAGACTTACCACGGTTGATTGTAGAATTCAGAAGTCCGTTCCCTTTCTGCATTATAGTTGGCATCTCCAGCAACAAGCCTCAAATCCTTACTCTGAGAAGCAATCAAAGCATTAATAAATTCTGCTGGGGACTGACTAAAGCCAAGAAAGAAAGCCCGCCTCTTCCGATGCTCATGGATCTTCTTTATGGCAGTAGATATAACTTCATCACAAGCATCAATGTCTTTGTGCCTCTCAATGCTTGCCAAGAATGAAGACATACCCTTCTCTAGTGGAAAAGGCACGTCAACTTGCACATCATAACATCCAGTACCAGCTGGACAATTTCCAGAAAGTTTGATTTTGTGCTGCAAATGTATAGGCTGTGGTTGTGATAAATGCTGTGATATCTTCTGAGCAACCATGGAGAATTTTATCTTCTCTTCACCAAACACCCTTTGAAGAGGAGGATCACACATGAAGAATGAAGGATCATTTGGGCTCTGCAGCTTCTTCGACTTGACATAGTGCCAAAGAGCAGCTATTATTCTTGGGCGAGTCTCAACCTCGATCCCTAAAAGTTTAGACAGTTGAGCTGAAACCATGAACTTCTCAGGTACATAATTCATTTCTATTCTGATCACTGCAGTAAATTCTTTGTCTCCTTTCCTCTTTACCTCAAAACCCTCTTGTTGGATAGGTGAACGAGCACTCTCCCATAAGATGACATGATTATCAGGATAAAGACTTTGATCCAAGTATATGGTAATTTTCTTGAAAAAGGACGAAAATTTAGGGTACATGGAGCTTGGTTTCTGCGAGATTCCAGGTAAAACAGGATCCTTACCATCTTCCAATATCCTTCCTGTTATCCTAAGTGACCAAGAAGGTTCCTCTCCATTTTTCTTCTCTGAATCTGTTTGTGTCTGATTAGAAAAGGTATTATACACATAAATACGCAGAGTTTTCAGAACACATGAAGGATTTCTAAGAGACTCCCGTATGTCAACCTTCTTCCTGGCTAAAGTAGCATCTATCTGAGCCTCATATTCAAGCAACTGAGTATAAAGGGCAGACTCTGGCAGAAGTGCAGCCACCTTTTCCGGTATTTGTTTCTCTGGTAATTTCAGCTTCTTCCGCCTAGCAGCTGGGGTCAATTCCATAGTCTTAAACGGCGATGGGTTAGTATTGGACGAACCAGTAGGCCTAGAAGGTGGCTTTTGAGCAGTCCGCTTGGCACTTCCAGTGCCAGGAGTTGAAACAGATGATTGAGGCATGTTAGCAGTATTACTATTAGTGTTATGCAACTGGGCAACGACAGGCTGCGTTTGAGGTTGTAAATGACCTTGGAATTGAGTATGGGGAGCCTGAGATTGCACACGGACATGAGCCTGTGGATACTGTGCCTGAACAAAAACCTGGGATTGGGGCTCAGAAAGCTGAAAGTGACCAGGAAAGTGAGATGAACCTTGTGTTTGAGGCTGTGACTGAGAGAGAAGCTGGGGTGGCTGGCTCGTCGGGTTAGACTGCGGACCAGTTCCAGAATTGCTCAAAAGGGACGATGCCGCAACATTCTTCACAAGATTATTCATGATAACGTCGCTTCTAAACCAAGATCCTAGTCATATGCAAACTCACTGAAAAAGAAGTTTCATAAATATCTGGACTCCAATAACGACAAGCGGCCAAATTTTACGAACTAGGTATTCCCTCATGGGAGCCCGCTCCTCCAAAATAGCACAAATCAGAAGGCGAAATCAGGCTTTATATAGTCTGCGTTATAAAAAAAAGAAGGCTTCTTGGATCTAAAATTATTCAGAAAATTCAGAAAAAGTTTAAGAATAGAAACCCTAACAACAAAACCACATTGCACTAATTCGAAATAGAAACCCGCCAGACTGGATTTCCCCTCTTCAAATTTCGATGGGGAAAAGGAATCGCAGAAGAGGGACGGAAAAGTACAAAGCGAGCAAAAGGGGAGAAAAAAATCTTACTTGCAATATTTACTTGGGCTACGTTCTCCAAAATTTCAAGTTTGACATAAGAATGGAAGCGCAGTCACTTGGCGGTCTCTGGCTCTCTGCTACAGCTTTGTATTGGCTTTTTTTAATTACCTCTCTAATCTCTCACCAAGATTCCATTTATTATCGTTTTTCCGAGTAACCTTTCCTTTTTCGTTTTTCCTCTTCGAGTCTGGTTTGATCGGACGAACCAAATGAACCGGGTGACTCAGAGGACAGAGAGTCCCTGGTTTCTATAGAAATCACATTCGCTTGGTGTGATCCTTTGGTTCATATTTTATTATTATATTTTTAATATATTTTATTTTATAAAATTGATGTAATTTTAAAATTATCATTGTTTAGATAAATATTGTTATTATATAAAAAAATCAAAATAAAAAAATTATAAAGCTAAACCATTGAAATTAAAACTGGACAATCTAAATTATTAGGTACTCATCACAATCATTTTTTTGGACATTTTTTTACTGAAATATCAACATGTTGCTATAAATATACAAATATATATATATATATAATTTATAACAACTTATAATATTTATAAGTTCATAAACAGTATAAGAATTAGAAAAAAATATGTTTAGCATATTAATCTATCAACATTGATAAAATGTACACCATGTCCACAATTCACAAATTAAAGAACAGAGCAATCTATTTTCAAATTTAACACACCGAAAAGCATAGATAATTTATATCTATAGTTGTAAGCTTTTTTTTTTTTATATTACATTAAACTATCCATTTCAATGTTTTTAAAAACTATAAATTTACCTTTTTAGTACATTGTATACTTGTTATATTATTATAACTTAAAAATTAAGAAAAAAGTGTATATATTTGTTATTACTATTCTTAATATTTATTGCTCATGCTACGGAAGGGTTTGAATGCCCTATTCTATCACTTGAGCTAAGCTGGCTGCTGATGATGATGATGATTTTTATTATTATTATTTAAGTAAAATATATATATTATTATTTTATTATTTATTAATATTACTGTTTGTTTATTTTTTGATTCATCAATTATAATTGTAGTTATTTGTAAATTCTTATTTCATATAGGGTTTCATTTCAAATTTCAATATTTTTTCTTTCAATTCTGTAACTATGTTTCGGGTATGGAGACGGTTGATGGAGGCTAATCACTGGACATTGGGCACAACACTAAACCTATCCAGCTCAATATGGGGCCGTTCAGAATTACGCCTTTGCTTCGTCTATGGTCTGAATTCATGGCCCAGATTGGCCTAACTCTAAAGTCTAAACTAATATCTCTTAATTGTTCTTTTTTTTCTTTTGTTAAAAAATCTGTCATGAAGAAATAATTAAATCGTTTGAAACTATTTACAATATTAAATTTCAACTTTACCCCTTTGCTTTGCTTGGCAGCGGAGAAAAGAAGGGGAGCGGAAAAGAAAATCTTGTTTAGCTATAGAGAAAAAAGTGAGAGGAAGAGAAAACTGAGAAATAATAATGCGTGAGTCATGTATGTTTTTTTCTCAACTTTTCTCATTAAAATAGAGAGATTTTGAAGAGAAAGTTTTTCTTCCAAAATTAACTATCAATTTTTTTCATTTTCTTACTTTCTTTTTAAATTTTAACATTATTTTAAAATTTTTGAAATCAATGTATAAAAAAATAATTTTAAAAATTTAAAAAAATAAGATTGAATAAAATAATTTTTAATTAAGAATAAAATTAAAATTATATATTAGTTTCATTTATTAATATAATATAAAAATTATGTAAATAACATGATAGAATAAAAAATTTTATTATATGTAAATATTTTTTTAAAAATACTAAAAGTATTATTGTTAATTTAAAATTAGTCATTTTTCTCTTCTCATCCTTTTTTCTATCCATCCAAGTATATGAAGAGAAAATCACTTTTCTCACTTTTCTCTTCTCTCTATTTTCTTTCCCCCAATTTTCTCTACTCCCTGTTTTCTCTCTTTAGCCAAGTGGAGGGTACAATTTTGAATTGTAATTTTTTAACGTAACTTACCTATATTTAACTTGAAATATTAAATTATGATTTTATAATATAAAAATAAAATATTACAAAAAATATCTATGCATAATAAAATATAGAAAATTAAATATTTTTATTATTAATTTAAATAAACATAATATTTAGGTCAGGCTTATATATTTTATACATTTATATTATTTTTAATTAATTATACACTTGTTAGTTGTTACAAGTAAAACTAGATATTATATGCTGTGCATTGTATTGCACAAAATAAATATAAATATCGAATTGATTTGTTATAAATTTTGTAAAAGTGGATCACGCCAGCTCAAGATTCCCAGACGGTTCAACAAAATATATAATTATTAATGTCAAATATTGAATTGGATAAGGTATCCATTTAAGGTTTAATAGTTTCATGTTCTGGTTGTCATTAACATAATATATTTTAAATAATATATTTTAAATAATAGATAATTAAACAACTGACATTTAAGGCTTTACTAATTTTTTATAATTGAAGTTCTTAATATAAGAATAACATGAAATAAAGTTATATATTAAAAATAATGAATGTGAATGGAATAAGTTAGAAGTAAGTATACTTTATAAGCGTTAAAAATTTGAAATAATTTGATTAAATTAATAGTTGAAATTTATTTATTTAAATTAAAAGTAGTTCGCACTGTAAAACCAATAAAAATATTTAGAAGAAAAAGTAAAATTGTATAAATGATATAATGAGATATTAATAACTATTTTTTTATTAAATTTTAATTTTAATAAAACATATTACATATTTATTACCTCTGTTAAGAATGAAATTTTATTTTTACCATCCTCAGAATGTAGTTTGAATAATTTTATTAATTCCTTTTATTGTTCTCATAAGGGCTTCACGCGAATAGATAAAGGTGAGAGGAATTTTTCAAACTATTGGTTGGCTTTTTAAACGCAAAAGCTTGGGAAGGAGCAAAAGGCAAAGCAACCCAGAAGCGAGACTCACGTCATAGCACTGTGATTTGTACAATTAATTCTCACCACATTCATTCAAAACAGAACTCATGTGAAAACGTGGTCTGCTTATTTCTCACGCCTATGTTTTTTCTCCATCTCATCATTTTATCTTTTCATACTCTACTCGCATTCAAAAACTCAAAATGAAACCACATTTCCATGGATCTTCTGGCAGCCTGTGGTTTCATGTGAGACCATCAACTTCACCATTTTTGCTAGTTAGATCTTCTTCACTACCAGCACGTCTTTTTCTTCTTTCTCTTCTCGGCGCATATGCTGGCAAGCTCTAGTTCCATTTGAGAGTCGATACCATCAACTTCATCACTTTTGTTTATTAGATCTTTTTCACCACCACCATCACAACATCATCTGCTTCTTCTTTTTCTTCTTCATGTTGATCTTCTTTTATGCATTCTTTTATTTGATACATCTTCTTTTACACATTTTGATTGTATTTTTTTTTAATTATTGTTTGGGTATTACTACAAGCAATGGTGAAATGATAGCCTTTTTATTTCAGTCCGTTTGAACCAGTCAATCCACCAATTTTTACTGGTTCAATGCCGGGTTGATCGGTTATTGGTCGTATTTTCAACTTTTGGCTATCTTCTTCTTTCGGATTGGACTAGTAATTGGTTTCCATTTGAATTATCCGGTCTGATTCAATTTTAATACCGATGATAATTATCATAATTGGTCAACAACAAACATGATAAAGTAGAGGACAAAACTTATATTCCTTTTTATCCAAAATATAAGTTCTATTTTAGAATTTTTTTTTATCTAAAATATAAGTTCTATTTAGATAAAGTTAAAAGCATTAATTTTTTTCCTAATTTATCCTTATTTTTAATCAACTTAATTATGAAAGATAAAATTTTCTTAGAAATTATCTTCATTAAAAATAATGTTAAAAAATGATATAAGTTTTTTTTACAAATTTAATTAGTTTAATTCTCTTTACTAACCTGTGTGCATTTAATCAAATAGGATTTATATTTTGTAATGAGTATACAATTTCTTATATCTTTTTATCGGGTTCTCAAATCAATTAATGACATGTGTAACAACAATTTACTTGTTAAAACCGCCAACTTTTGTTTGCCGCAAGTAACTATTAACTTACTCCTTAAATTTAAAATTAAAGAATCCAATATTTTTATATCTATACCAGACATTGAATCAGATAAGATATCAGTTTAAGATTTAATAGTTCAATCATAATCTAACTAAAGTTGGACTAGTAGTAATTAAAATAATATATTTTAAACAAATAACATAAGTTTAAACAAATTTCATTATTTAAATAAAGTCTAAAATTAAATAATATTGAATTATCAATTTATCATCTACGCAAATAAATTATTAATAAGTTTCATAATTTAATATTTAAATTTAAATAAATTAATATCCATCCATAATTATATTTTGATAAGGGTAGGAAAAAAAACGCAATCCAACCTGATGAGACCTTGCCCGGTGTGAACCCCATCTAAGCAACCTGAGACGAAAAACCCAATGTTCAAGTTGGGATGGTTCATCAAGTCAAACCAAGTTTCAGGCTAACCTTTCAAATCATTTGGTCTAGCCTAGTCCGATGTATATATATATATATATATATACACACATAATAATCATACCTAGCCCTCATAAATAAATGACTTTGAACCCTAAATATCCATTTCCATTTCAAACACTCCCTCCTATTTCTACAATATGTCTTAGCTCTCACCCTCTCCTCCTCTATTTCAAAGCTTTGTCAACATCCTGTGGAAGCAAGTTTGAAGCTTCAAGCAAACCTTTCCGTACTTTGTATGCCATTGTCATTGGTGAGTTTATTCATAATCATCGGCAAGTTCTGCTTCTTTCATTATCATTAGCGAGTTCTGCTTCATTTGTTGTCGTCATCGAGTTCGTCCCTCATGCATCATTGCTTAGATCTAGTATGTTTTGGTTTTGTTTCATAACTGATTCTTACCTTTTCAATTTGGAGTATTATTTTTTCCCCTTATCTATTTGATGTGTTATTTCAATTTAATGTATAATTGCTTCAGATCTATTTTAGTGTATTAATTTCCTTCTCAATTTCTTTCTTCTTCTTTGTTCAAATTTGGTATATTATTTTTTTTCCTAGTTTCATTAGCGTTGTTGGGTGTAAAAACTACTAATCTCTTAGCTTCTTTCTCCAAAGTTGAAAAAACCCAACTTTCCCTTCATCCCACTTTTTTTATAACTATTCTTTTTCATCCCTCCAAATCATTGATGCTCCTGATTTCCAAATGTCGAAACTTGATGTTGGTATTGGTTGAGTTTTCTTTTTGTTTTTGTTTTTCTATTGCTTGTTATGGATTGCTCCTTTTAGTTCTATTTTATGGATTCCCTTGCCAGCGGAAAGAAAAAAAGTAGAGAGATATAATGAAATAAAAATAATGACATTTTTGGTATCCACATTTTTTTCTGTATACAGCATAAGAGAGTGGTAGAAATTGTATTTGGAAATATCCATGCTTAACCTTAATTCTATAGCCTTCACAGATCAATCCTCATTCTCCTATACATGAAATGTGTGAAAATGTCAATAATTTTCTTCTATTTTGGACAACATTTTCTATTTAAAGTGAAGTCTTTGTTGGTTAAAAAAATGGCCAACAAGTTTTCTATTTGGGTTAGATTGGCACAAGACGAAATGAGTCCAAATGAGGAAAAGAAAATTTGAGGTTTCTAGAACTCAATCTAGCCCGAGGTGAACTAGCATGTTGCTATCTAACCTACTAACTCAGCCATACCATACCAAACCATAGGTTTCTATATTGAAACCCATCTACAGGACAAGACCACGGGCTGCTATTAAACCCGATCTCTCCCCACTCCCTACATTTTGGAGTTTAAAATAGTTAAACAATAATCTATTATTATATTATTTGTTAAGTAAATTTATAATCTTTAATATTTATATATCATAATAATACTTATATAATATTATAATATAAAAAAGAAAAAATATTTTGTACTAAAAATCAAAGTATTAAAAATTAGATCGAACCTACTAGTTCAATCAAAAATCAATGCTAGATTCAGTTTGGATGTAAAGGAAACTAGATGGTTTGGAAATCAATGTGAACCAGTAAAAAACGAGTCAAATCGATTGTGAAACTGGTGTAAATTGATAATGTACCAATTGAACTAATCATATTATTTTTTTAATCTTTTTAGATAAAATAATAGTATTTATAGTATTAAACAGTATTATTTGTTTGTATAAATTATTTTATTTTTATATTATAATATTGTATTAGTATTATTATAATACATAATTATTAATAATGATAAATTTACTTTAAAAATAATATAAAAATTAAATATTAGTTGACTATTTTAAACTAAAATTATATTTATGAATGAATATTAATTTATTTATATTTTAATATTTGGTTATCAAACTTATTAATAGTATTTTTCAAATTTTTTACATCATATATAACATATAAAATTAAAAAATTATTAATTTTATTACTATTAATTTGATTATAGTTTTATCACGGTTGAACTATTAAACATTAACTCAATGTCTTGATTGATTTAATGACCAATCCGATTTTTAATACCTTGCTAAAAATAATATTATTTTATCTTAGAAAGTAAAAAATTTAAAAATATTTTAAAAATTGGACCATGCCAAACTGGTTCAAAACTGATTTTTAAAAGCTCCAATCATCCCCTTCTTTTGAATATGAGTTTAGCACCAATTTCTGGTTGGACAAGTCAATCTGATCCAATTTTCACAATAATGAAAAGATCTACAAATACCGCTTTTATCTTGCTTAGAAAATCTTAAAAATCTTTGGCAGTCATTCTATTCCACCTCCATCATTATCGTCTTCTACCTCATATTCCCCAATCCGTGGTTGTCATAGTGCTTGATTTTGGTCTGTTGGAGAACGGGACAAAAAGGACAAGAGAATATGAGAGATCAATCCAAACGGCAGTGTTATTTGACTGTGAAAAGCTGCTGAATATTTCCATCAACCCGCCTGGATCCATGGAGTCATGTCCAACCATAGGCCTCTCTTAATACTGCTTCCTTCAAAGATTATTAGTCTTCCTTCATTCCACATTTGGATTTTTGGTTTCGCTAAACAAGGTAGGTTTTGCTGCCTCTGTGTCGTGGTCTCTCCTGCACTTTTTGGTGTCCTGTCTTCCACAACTAGGGTAGATAGCCAATTTGGAATTTCTTTTTTCTTTTTTAACAAAAGCTGATAGTGTTAAATGAGTAAACTGCTGAGTTGTAAAAATTTTACATGTGTTATTACTTAAACTAGAGAACCATATGTCAAGCACACAAGCAACAGTATATAGGTTTTTGCCTAAAATGTATAATATAAATTTCGTAGATAAATGTATAATATTTATGCTTTATGTTATAAAAAAATGTTTATAATATATATATATATATATCGAAGTTTACTCCAATTTGAAAAGCATGTTATAGAATGTATAAATTTGGACCTAGAATTTGAGTTAGTAAAATGCGGGCCTGGCCGAAATGCTGGTATTGCCAAATGGGTGATGGGTTTAGTTTTATAAGCCTGAGTCTACATGGGATAGGTCCACAGGTTGACCCACGTGCCTGTATTTAAAAAAAAATTAATATTTTTTTTAATTTTTTTTATATAATTATTTAAATTAACATAATTAATCATCACTATCTTCTATAAAAAATTAATATAATATTTAAATTTTATAAGTTATATATCACTAATTAATAAAATAAAATATTTTTAATATTAAAAAAAAAAGGACTAAATAGGCTAACCCTATAAGTCTCATTTTCTATTTGGTTTCTTATTTTTAAAATTTTGATCGCCATTTTATCAGGTTAAAACTAGTTCACACTTCAGTCTTGACCGTACTGCCAGCTCTACTTACTTATATGGATGAGGGAGCTGGTGCTGAGTTCCTGCCACGTCGGCGTTGCGAAATTGCTTTACTGGGCAATAGAATAAGAATTGGACGCAGTCAACACTCCAAAAACAGTCTCCGACACTAGACAGGTCAGTTATTGACTTGCCATAGATAAATATCTCATATATATACTTATTTTATTCAAGAACTTCCCCAAAATTATACTGATTTAGGTTTTATTTTGTGACATTTGAGCAAGATCTGCAAAAACTGTAGGTCTTCTAGAAATTTATCTCCTATTTGATATTTTCAATAAATGCTACTCGTATTATGACACCTTGAATTTTACACTTATGGGGCTTGCACATCCTTGATATTTTCAAGAAATTCAGAAATTCTTGATACCTTCTTGTTCTCCATTTTTTTCTTAGTCTAAACATGCCTAAATTCACAGCTTAACTGCCAAGCACTTTTTTCTTTAAACACACCCCAGTCCCCTCCCAACCCAAACTAAATACAGTAAAAAATTCCACTTCATTTAACCACTCTGCATTTTTTCTTGTTTTCCCAGTCACATAAAAGTGACTTGAATGAATCAGTTCTCAGACTCAGTCAACCTGATCTTGTCCCTTTATTCAAATTGGGAAAAAAAATTTGATATATCTATCTGAATATATATATTCTTCACATGGGATAAAACCAATATTGTTGGATCTGAATATATATATTCTTTAAAAGTGTATATAATATTCCATTATATATAGAGAGAGAGAGAGAGGAAGAAGAAGCTTGTTAGAAAGTAATTGAATATCCAAATCATTACTCTTTACAAAGCAGAAAAGAAGGATATATATTTTATATGTACAAACATACCATATATATTTGATCAAAATTTGAAACCTTCCCACAACCTAGCTATGTATAATACACGCACAGACATCCCAGTAAATTACTGCATCATAATTATGAACTCCTGAAAGCTAATCTTGCCATCCGCATTCAAATCAAATGGAGCGATCATCACTTTGCATTCTTCAATCGTCTTTGATTCCCCCAACTTGCTAAGCATCCTCTTCAAGCTTTTGGGAGTGATGAACCCGCACCCTTCTGTGTCATACAAATTGAAAGCTTCTCTCAAGTCCTTCAACTTCTCATCCTTTCCTCCTCCTTCTATCAACGCCATCAAATCCTCCAAACTCAGCAACCCATCCCCATCTGAATCCAAAGCTTCTATCGCCATCTCTGCTTCTTTCTGCAATATCTCCCCACCCATCAGTCCAATCCGGTGCCGGAGCTCCGACGGCGAAATCTTCCCGTCCCCATCTTCATCGAAATATCTAAGAACACCTTCAAACTCAACGCTTCTCTTCATATTACCACCAGTTACAGAGTGAATTAATGAGGCACTCTTGTGTGTGTGTGTGTAATAAGAATTATTAGCTGTGTATGTTGAGAGGTTTGGTGGGAGCGATGGGTTTATATAGTGGAAGGGGGTGTGTTTGGCGCGTTTTTTTGAGGTCGTCCATCTGGAACGACGTCGATCGTATGCGAGTAGAAGAGCAGGTGGGAGTGTTTTTGAAAAAGTTAAGGAACAAGGTCGACGTCAGGCCCTATGCAGGTTTTCCAAAAGTAGATAGGCGAGAAGAAAAAGTGGATAACGCGGCGCACACAAGTTTCTCAAACGGTTTAGAATTAGAAATTGAACTGTCATAACGGTCAACGGCTCCTGAAGTTTTATTTCAGTGGATGACACGATGAAAGAGAGAATGATTTAATCATGGACAGATAATCATTTACGTGTTGGTGACTATGTTGTCCCTACTAATTGTGTTTTTTTTCTTTTGGCCTGACACTCTTTATATTCAAATTCGGAGAAATTATATATCAGGGATATTTATGTGATGCCATCTTGCTTATCCGTTTTATATGATGGCTTTTTGTGTTTCGCTTTTATCTTTTTTTTTTGTTATTTTATTATTTCTATGGTCCTGTTATGTAATACTCCATCCCTCTAATCCTTTTTATAAAACATTTTTTAGAAGCTTTTTTTAATTCTTTTTATAAGGTATCTTATAATATTTAATTATTTTTATTTTATTTCTAATTATTTATTTTTAGCTTCATAAATTATCATTGGAGTTTTTGTATGATTGGACATGAACAATGTTCTTAATCTTATTTTAATTGGTTTCATATTTTCCTAGTTAGTAATTGTTGAAAACCTTATTTTATAAAGATTGCATTATTATAACAAATAGAAATAAAAAATATTTACTTTTTTAAGAATTTTAAAAATATAAATAATTTCTTTAATTTATGTGAAATAGTTAGAAAGATTTTATAAAAAGATTCGGAGGCAGTATAATTTTTCATGTGAGAGTACTTGGAAAATTGTACCAATTGGTAATAACAATGTTGGAAGTATTAATTTTTTAAGTCTTAAATTGGAAGACTGAGATGCGTATAAAACTGGGAAAATAAAATTTAATTTTTAAACAAAGTGGAAATGTTTAAAATGGTACGGTTTAATATGAAAATAATTTGTTGGAATAGGACTTCTCGTCACTAGAAATTTAAGAGGAGATGTAAAAGTTTTTTCATAAGTAGGTTAATTTTCTTTTGCATAATTAGCCTTTTCATTTCAGGACAAGTTTATATACATGGGATTATTATATCCAAATAGTGCGTACCAACAAAGGGTATCAAGCATAACTGGGATCAAGTGGTTTTGACATCACAATCAAGTGTAAAATTATACATGAATGTCAGCGAGTCTTAGTTGTAATTTGTCAGTGCTTTTTTTTTTTTTCCAGAATTTTGTGAGGAAAAGTGTTGTAGATAGGTGGACTATAAAATATAATAACTTTGCCATAGAATATGATTCCAAATTCAAATAATTGTTAGTTTATATAGATGGACCACAAAAACTTATAGAAAGACAAAAATTTGAGAACAATTGACCCACAGCTTAACGTGCATGAGTTCTAAGCTGTGAGCTGTGACCCAAATATGTTCTTGGGACTACGGTGTTTCTGTCGTAACAAAATGGTCAATCAGAATTCTCCTGGGATTCATTCTTGTCCAAATTGCGTGAGAGAGAAGATTCAGAAGGATTCACAATTTTGTAAACCCCGAATTTTATTTAACTAAAAAGTTGATTCATTAACTGAAATTTATGTTTCACCCAAAAAAAACGGTAGCTAATTAATGGGTTTGAGACCTTTTGACGGCCACAATCAATTCATTCCTTTTTCATAAATGTGGTCCATAGCAGATGAACTCAATAGAGAAAATTATCCATATTTTATTCTTCTTAATATAATATTTTTTTAATTAAATAAATTAAGAATTAAAATTAAAATTAATTAACTATCTCGATTTTTTTAAAAATTTTAATATTTTTTTTAAAATTATCCTTATTTAATCTCTTTCTCTTTCTCTTTAAATATATTAAATAGAGATATTTTTTAAAAATATATAATAAATACTACCTCATATATTATAAAGGGTCTTATATTTGAGATCATAACAAAAATAATGTATATATATATATATATATATATATATAGAGGAGCGAGGGAGTATCTCCTATCATGGAAGGTGGAGAAACAGAATCTAGCTAGAAAGAATTTGAATTTATACAAATGAATGAATATTACAAAGTATAATTTAATAGAATTGTGCATATATACATATATTACTGCATCATAACAATGAATTCGTCAAAGCTAATCAAGCCATCCCCATTCAAATCAAACTGAGTGATCATAGCTCTACACTCATCAATGGTCTTCGACTCCCCCAACTTGCTCAGCATCCTCTTCAAGTTCTTGGGAGTGATGAACCCACACCCTTCTGCATCATACAAGTTGAAAGCTTCTCTCATGTCCCTCAACTTCTCATCCTCTCCACCACCTTCTTCTATCAAACCCATCAAATCCTCAACACTCAGCAACCCATCCCCATCCGAATCCAGAGCCTCTATCGCCATCTCCGCTTCTTTCGGCAATATCTCCCCTCCCATCAGTCCTAGTCGGTGCCGGAGCTCCGACGCCGAAATCTTCCCGTCCCCATCTTCATCAAAGTATCCAAGAACAGTACGCTCAAACTCGACGTCCCTCTTCATATTTCAAATTGAATCTAAAAGTAGTTGATCGACAAATTACGCTCTTGTTTATATGAATTTGTGTGTGATGATGACTTTGGGGGAGATAGATAGCGTTTTTATATTTGGGGGTTGGGGGGTGTTGGCGCGTTTATGGCTGTCTGCCGAACATGGTGAGACGAAGTTGCTGGGGCTATTCGAGAAATGATGATGGACACCGACGTCATGCCTGCCATATGCAGCTCTAGCAATCAATCACAACGTTGAAGCGTGCATAACGCGGCCTCAACTCAACAAGTCTAGAAATTTATTCAACGGTCAACATCTCGTGAACATTTTACAAAAGCGGGTGACACAGTAAGAATGAATGAATCGCTTCCATCCAAACAGTAATCAACACGTGTTGGTCAAATATTATTTATATATGCTATAGTATATGATTAGTATTTTGTAATTTTATTATAATTGTCATTATCACTCGTTATATTATACAAGCCCTCCTCCATGTGAATTGTTATTTGTTGTATCCTAGATATATTTTTCTTGTGCAATACACTAGAGAAATAGTAACATTTTCTTAAAGATTATATTAATCTTTTTATAACATTTAAGTTCTATTAAAACATATGAATATTGAATGAATAAAAATAAAATTACACATAGCGCAATAAAATATGAAAAGAAATATTAAAGGGAAAAATTGCATGAAGCTTGAAAAAATATATATATTATTGGTAATTTATAAATAGTGTAATTTTCTATAAATTTAATATTATATATATATATTTATATTTTATATTGATGCATAGTTCGCGTGATGTTGTCGTTAGTATGAGGGAGCAGGGGGATACTCCTTATCAACAATGCAACAGTGCTTATCGGAGTGTTGAAGTCAAACTCAAAAGTGCCTCAGACACAAAGTGGGTCAGTCATTTCATTTTTTCCTTTCGTGTCATCAAAATCGGCGTTTTACCCCTATTACACAAGGGCCGGGAAGAACCAAACTTTAACACGAGGAAAAATTTAAGAAAAGTTTTCTGGGTAAATTTTTTAAAATTTTATCATAAGATTTTTTTTCAATTAGAATATGACACAATGTTCTTAATAATCAATCTTACGATAATTTATAGAGTCATATTATTCATAATTAATTAAAAGGGCAACTCATTTTAAATTCTATGTAAAAACACAATTTCTCAATCCACATAAGTGAGACATAGTAAAGAATCGATTTTTTTTTAGATGTACTCAGTACTTTAAACCTACCATATTTTAACTAAATGATTTATCAAGATTAAGATTAATTCAAATTATACTGAATAGGATTCTTTTAAATGGTAAACTCTATCATCCAATATTTAACATGACTACATTTTCATGCTCCAACTCGAGCTTGGTGGTGGAATTGACCAATTATTAACTGTAAGTAATCAAGTGCATTCTTAACAAAAGACACCGCTCCGAGTAAGCAGTTTTAATTTGGCACGAAGGAAAGATGAAGGAAAAAAGCGGATAACGCGGCGCACACATGTTTCACGAACGGTCTTCAACTTCAACTACCACAACGTTCAACGGCTTCGGACAGAGGATCACAAAACATTGATCTTCTATATCTCTGGTAACCTGTCGAGAGTGATACTTGTATGGTAGTGCTCTGTGTAACACGAATTTTACAATACTTGAAATTAATGTCAATTTTCTAATACAAAATAATCAGCGTAATTTATGCCATTAAAATTAAAACTAATAAAAGAAACTACAAACAAAAGATAACCAAGCATTAGAATTTAGAAATGTATAACTATACATCTATGCATAAAAAATAACCGGTGGAATATGCTGACCTGAACCGCAATTATATTACCTGCATAAATGGGAAAACAAAGTTAATCGTGATCCCCATTATTCCATCCCAGTCCCATCGTATTTAGAAGGAAATGACTATTTGAATGACTTACGTACACATTGTCACATACTATTCTGGTTGTGCAAACAATTGTGTTAAAGCACACAAAGGAGGGTCAAGAAATGTTGTATGATAAATGGATGGTCGAGCACACAACAGCACGCTCATATGCTAGGAATTCCCTATCCTCAGGCTTCATATACATTCATATTTACTGTGTTCTGTTAAACTACTGGACTCACTAACTTGATTATAAACTATCAAGGAAAAAGCCTAGAAACGAAAATGCAGGGACGGTTGGGCTCGGGACTAAAAAATTGACTTGCAGTTTAATTTTATTATACAGAAATTAGTTACATGCATCCACTACACTCAGATTCAACAGTAAAGCACTAAATGACAAACACAAAATTGATTTGATCAGGTAATTAGCAATTAATTCTACAAAAGAAATCCAATTTGGTTCCTTCTGCAAGTTCTGCACACACTGGCTTTGCGTTTGGATTTTGTAGGTGCATTCTGGAACCACGATCATTTCATGGGTCCTGTTCAAATTATTCTCAAGTTTGATTTGTGACCACCGGGAACCATGGCAATCCTGATTGGGGACACTGTTTTGCGTCCGGAATTGGAATGATAGGTCCAAGAAAGATGCGCCACAAATCAAGTATTATCGTGACAAGCATGGCAGCACCCAAAGCATCAACAGCCACTCTGGGCAAATCCCATTTATTTCCAGATTTTTCATCAATCCTGCACATTCACATGAATCGCCATCAGGAAGGAAGCAACATTGACACAGTTCCATTTCATGTATGGGGAAGCACATATCCAGAGCACGTGCATACATTCAAGTAACTACTAGGTCAAAACTCACCTTAGAAACATGGGGAAGCTTACGATAAAGTAGATGGCATAAAACAAAGATCCAACTTTGTACATAGCGTCACGATCCACAAATTGATAGTAAGGGAACTGCACACAATACAATTTGTAAATCATCCTATTGATAGTCAACTACGTTGCAGAGTATGAGATTCAGCATTTTAACTGGAGTATTTTACAAGACAAACAACAACATATCTTGCAATAAGACAAACAAATTGAAAGGCAACGTCAATAACAATGCAAGTCTACAGTGAAGACTATCAATCTGTCATCCACAAAAGAGATAAAGTGATGACAGAGCCCTTTGCATGATCAAAATATAGAAATCATGCTTAGGGATAACACATATTTGACAACCAGAATGTGTTGCTCTAAGATACAGAATCTTGAGACACCAAAAAGACAAGTAAAAATTGTTCAACAACTATGATAAAGTATGTATCATAACAATCCAAGGATTCTGAGATGAGAGAACATTATATCCACTTTAAAATAAGGAGCTTTTGAAATAAAAGATATGGACGAAATGTCTAAGATGGTTTGACTTGTACAGTTAAGACATGAAGTTGCTGTGAGCAAAAGAACGAGGAAAAATTAAAGTAGAAAAACATTAAAAAAAAAAAAAGAGTGACAACATATACCTATAAGTAATGAAGTAATGGGAAAAAAACCATTCTCAAAAGTTTAATAAAGAGTGAGATCCTAAATGCATCTGAATAGCCAAAACAACCCATGAGAACTCCAGAAAAATTTCATACAAATGTTTCTAAACTCAAACATTTGGGTTGGGCTTTATAATATATATTTTATTACAAAGGAACTTGAGAAAAACTTGAATAGCAAAGAACAAGGAACATATAAATGCTAAGATATCTCAAAATCATGTCTTCCAGTTATTGAAAATATTCAAAACCATGCATGGAACATAAATCTTGTTTATCCAACAACAGGCAGAATGGCTTGCTACAACATACATTAGAAATAGCTAATGTCTCCAAATATGCTATAAAATAAGACAGAGCAAGAATCCACGCAGCCTCAGTAGCCCATCTGATTTTTTCAGGCAAATCAGCAGTAAAATTCCTTAGTCTACGCAGTGTCATGTTTGATGCAACATGATAAAACAGGAAGCAAACATGAGTGAGCAGGAAAGTTGTGTGAGGTACCTGTTGCCATGAAATACACATAGAACAATTAATAAAAGAGTACATAATTGAATTTAATTTAGTAGTACCGAATACTGGATAGTCGTATTGAAAAAAGAGTATATGGTCTCAGTAAAAGAAAGTTTATTGCCCTTAGCTTACGTTGTTCATTCTCCATGATGGGAAAGTATAAGATGCACCCAGAACTGTGAAAAAATAATGGGTCCAAAAGTAATTTCCAACATAACTGAAGATTATTATCCAGAGACTGGCCTGCCAGCATTGTATAAAACATGTTAGGCTGAGCATAATCTCATTAGTTAAAAGAAATAAGATATCTAACTGGATTGAACCAGCCCAAATAAGGTAAATAGCAGTAACATCATTTTCCTCAAGGGGAAAAAACACAAATAAAAAGCGAAAGACAGTATTTATTGATCCAAATGATTTAGTTAAACAGTCAAAGGTAGTGCTAATTGCTGGAAAAAATGAGAGTCCAATGTCACCATATATCTCTTATCAAATGATAGTACAACAAGCATCGTACAATATCCATAAAGATTTGGAATATGCATGCTACCCCACATAAACACTTGCCTTGACCCAATATCGGTCCTTCCAAGACAAGCTTCTATCAGCCTGCAAAAAATTGAGGCAATGAATTCAGGAAAAAAAAAAGAACACAACTCTCTGTTCTTATCAATTATTTCAGCAGGAAGACAAATTATTTTTCAGATGAGTAATTACTGAAGATATTGAACTGCAATAAAGCAACAGCTGTTATCAAATAAAGAATAACAACTGTAAAATGAGATAAAGTGAGACCTACGGAAGCAAGTTAACAGATTGAAGGAGATTTAATTTGGATGTCAAAGTCAACTGTACTCCAATGCTTTCCATTATGAATGGTTGTGAGGATGGAGAGGATTTGGGGATAAGGTAGTTTCAACATACCTGTCCTACAAACAGCATTGGTATCAAGAAAGAAGGAGCTGCTGACACCAACCCAACAAGCAAATACTCCACCTCTGTGAAGTCCTGCCGATTACCATCATTTTTTCGGGCTCAGATACATGTATAAACATATACATAAAATTGTTTTTTCATATAAAAACAAAGAAACAAAAGAAATAATACTACTGATGAAAAACAAAAGGATATCATTAAAGAAGGCATCTCCATAGTTTATCATAGATAAATAGATATAAACAGACTCATCAATGTAAATGAGATTCCTAATACCTAAACATCTATGTCAACCAAGCCTTGTGTGCAAGATAACGACCACTAAATAGTATAATGGTGTATGCTTGCATAGTTCCCAAATTTTCAATGTCGACCAAACATTCGCACACATCTCACTTGTGAGGATTACAGTCCAAACTAGTCTAACAGAATAACAATTTTTATTTTAAAGGAGATTTTATCAACGAAAAGAATCTCAGGTAATTTTCTAGTCTCCAAAACAAGAAAAGAGCAAGTCTATGAAATGCAAATAAGTACGACAAATAAGATTGCTTAAAAATGGCCTAAAAAACAGAGAAGCTAAACTGACATGAGATTCTTTGGATAAATCAAACTATTAAAGGTAGCACAACTTCCAATTATGCAGCCAATACAAATCATGAGCGTAAAATAACGGAGAAGTAGAAAGTCAACGATCCAAATGAAACTGCCATTGGATGTAAATCCACGCATTTCATTTTCAACGATACTTCATCAAACAAAAGGAGATGTGAAAGAAGGAAACCTCGTATAGTTTGAAGGGAACGACAATTCCGAGACAGAGAGTAAGCCAGAAGGGAGTGTAGAAAAGGAAAAACACCTCGCCCCATCGTTTACTCAGATTAGGAGCAAGCCATAAGCTCGGCGAAGCAGAAGCAGCTTTTGGGGAACCTGCGCATTTGCCAAACACGTAATCAAATTCTGGGACTAAAAATAAAATACGAATAACTCGAATCTTTTAAAAGGCGACAGAAATGGAATTACCGCCCATTTTGTTATTCCGATCTGAGTTCACTGGCTATCGGAGATACCGACGCGTCTGGCACTCGCAGTAAATGTGGCGTTGGTGGCGCCGGAGAGTGAGACAGAGAGTGAATCCACTCTGAAGTGAACTCTGAAACTTCGATAGACGATGCCGCCAAAGAAATAAATAATGTGGAATTCCATTTTTGCCCATATGTCCGTGACTCTTTGGAGATGTGGATAATACGTGTGTACATATCTTTCTGGAATAAACAAAATAACTCTTTTATTTAAAATTAAAAAAATACTTTTTAATTCAGTTAATCCATTTTTATAATCATTTCCATGATTTTCTTCTTAAAAATACTTATAATAATAATAATTAAGAGAATTATATTTCAAAGATTTATGAGAAAAAATAATAATTCATTCTTAAATTTTTTTAGAGTAATACTACCATGTTAGTGTTCCATTTTCCAAGTTTGCCATGAATATCAATTATTATGAAATAAATGGTGATATGATATCCACAATTATTTGATATATCCAGCTTATGGTCAGTGAGTTGGAAGCTGGCGGCTTTGTGTTATCCACCGTCATTAATGAAAGATAATTACATCAACTTACTAAACAAATGGTTTTTAAATTCAAATAAATACTGAAATAAAATAAAATAGTACTCTACTTTTTCTTTATTTATTTATTTAATTTTTCAAAAATCATTGTCCAGTTTTATAATTTTTAAAAGGCTAATATAAAGAAGAAAAATATATTTTCATTAATCTTGATAATTTAAAGCCTCAAATTTGAGGAAATTGAGCCTCAATATCACCGAAAGCCATCCCAAGTGGCACCTCTTCGAACTTAAAATACAAATTCTACAACTCCTTGCCGCGATCATAAATTCCTTCACCGCGGGGGGTCTTCAATTTTAACCTCACATGTTTGTATGTGATCCTAACTTTAGAATCACATAATTTGAGTTACAGTCCTTAAAAAATATAATAAGTAAGAACTTTATCAAAAGTTTGAAAGGTCTAATATTCAATGCAAAAAAGTTTTACTCCAAAATAATACTATTTGATCGTTTAAACTTATTAAATTCCGAAGTTTTAACACGCTAATTGAAAAAATACTCTTGGTTAATGATTCATGTCCTCGTCAGGGACCACAAAACTTTTGAGAAAGTCACTTTTATCCAAAATAAGATAGAAATACATTAGTTTTATATGTAAAAATAACTTTTGTGCTCTTATTTAAAAAATATTTAAAATCTAAAAGTTGTTAAATAATTAAATAATAATTATAATGATTTCTGAGTGCGTTACACGTTTTATTGGACCAAGAGAAAGGAGAATAATGTGTTTTGGGCTGACTGGCCACATTTGTTAGGTCAATAGCATGGGTGCTACTATTTATTCTTTTTGGACGATAAGAGTACCTCTTACCCACTATAAGAACTAATTCTTATGGAATATGGAGGATAAAAGATGTATCATTACTAACTAAATTTATTTCATACATAAAAATTATAAATTAAATTTTTAAGCACTTATTTAAATAAGAATAACTCTTATCACTTACACCAATCTGATATGGTAATGATGGTATTATTTTTGACAGATAGTCTCCAATAGCATAGTTAAACCATCTTATGACCTATTTGGTTACTGAAAATGATGATAATAGAATAAAGTGAATTGGAATGATAACTATCATAAGTATGTTTGATATGTTGTCAAAATTGAGGAAATGATATTTATTTTTTATTAAAAAAATTAAAAATAAAAGTGAAATAACTATTTTACCCATACAAAAAAAAAAGATTCCTCACCCTCTACAGATCAGTATTCTTCCTGGCGGCACCCCTCCCCAAACTAGTCTTCTTCCTAGCAGCCCAATAACTGCCGGTCAACAAAAAAAGAGATCTAAGACCAATCAACACAGGAAAAAAAAAAAAAAGCAATCTTCGAACACCGGTGACAAGGGCAATGGGTGATGTGAAACCAGATTGGAACAATGGAGATGATATGAAACCGATGGGGTGATGCGAGATCTGGACTGAATAGATCCACAATATATGAGATCGAAGGCGTGAGATTGAGTGATTGTGAGGGTTGAGTGAAGCTAGATTTAAATGTGAAGGTGGAGTGAGGACAAGGAAGGAGGCCCAAATCAAACACTGGTAACGAAGCTTGGAGATCAAAACCAGTCGCCATGCGTGTTGGTAGTGTCAGTGGAGAAGGAAGAGGTGTTGGAGAAAAGAGCAGAAGCTATCGATGTGGGACACAAATCTGGGCAACGGTGGAGGGAGGACGACAGTGGAGGGGGTGGGGGCAATGGAGGGATGATGGTGATGGGTATTGTTGGCATAGGTTTGATGGAATCCAGACGCCTTTAGTTTTTGAATGGAATGAGGATACCCATGTATGTGGTAATGAGGACTCCAGGGAACAACAATATTGGCAACCACACTGTATCACTCAGTATAATCCGTACAGGATTCCATTCAATTTCATTCGTTCATAATTTTCAGAATTTTGGGAACCATACATATTCTTATATTAGGTTTGGTATATATAACAAATGTTTAATGAAAGAAAGAATAAGAGAGGAATTCCTATAAAATTTATTTAGTACACATTATTTAAATTTTTTATAAAGATAAAATAGTTTTTTTATAGAATTCTTTTCTCCTTTTTCTTTTCCTTTTCCATTTTCCTCAAAATAACTTCTTCCTATCAAACATAACATTAGAGTCTTAACCTTTGTTTGATTGAATGGATTTGAAGAAAAGAGAAGGGAGGCAAAATATGATTCTCCCCTATTTGGTTTAATATGTTTGGGAGAAGACAAGGAAAAATTAAAATTCTCATTTGTTTGGTTTATTAAGTTTGAGAGGAGGGAAGGGAAAATTTTAATTCCTTTCCTTCCCCTCCAAAAGTGAGAGGATTTTGAAAAAAAAGTAACCAACAACAAATTATGATAACTAAATTAGTCTTATATTTTTCTATTATTTTAAAATTACTCTTAACTAAATTTATAATAGATAATGCATGATTTTTTGGGAGAAAAAAATATGTGCAAGATTTATTTATTAAGTAAAGTGAAAATAATTATTTTCCTTAAATAAGATAAAGATTAATTATAATTTTAAAATACCAAAAAAAAAACTTAAAATATATAATGGTATAATTGTCTATGTATTATTATTTTCCCTCTTTTCCTCATTCAAAACAAACAATGTGACATTAAAATTTTTGTCCTCACCTCACTTCCAATAAATCCAAACAATGAAACATTAAAATTTTTCACTTCACCTCCTCTTCCTCAATTAAAATTCCTTCCATCTCTTTCTTCCATTTCCCATTATGCCATTAAAATCTTTCCCTTTCTCTCATTTCCATTAAACCAAACAGTGCCTTAGTGATAAATTATAGAGTTAAGAATATGAATCCTAACACGCTATTGTTGGCCTATATAACCCATAACAACATATGGGTTGGATTGCAAAAAATACAACTTATTTAAAATGAGTCATAATCATTCTGAACCATATAACTTATGGGTTAAAGAGGTTAATCTACGGTTATTTGAGTCATTCATTTGTTTACAAAATTCAAAAAACAAGTCGTGCACCCCAAAGCCAAAACAACATAGAACCCTCACCACAAAAATATTTATTATGGTTTGGTATTATTTTATGGTGGAGGTATAAATTTATTATGGTTTGTCATTTATTATGATGTGGATTTGTTTTAAGGTTTGATATAATTTTATAAGGGATGAATGGTGATGTATAATAGCTTGATAAAAAAAGCAAGGTTATTGAATGGTATCATGGTGGGTTATATGAGTTAAATGTATTTTTTAAAAATTTAGATTAGTTAACACTAAAAAATATATATCAATGGATAATCTGGATAACTCGCTAATCTGTCTTTAACAAGTTGGGTTGTGAAAATCCCAACTTATAAAACCCAACTCATTGTTCATACAATTTATTTTGAGCCCTTCAGTTTATTTTGCACTGGTCCATATTCTCACACCTTGTAAATTACTTGCGTAATTTTTGAATGATTAATTGATTGTAGATGTGTTTTAATTCAACAATATTTGGCTACATTAACGCAACCAACAAATTTATGCCTGGAATGAATTAATTTTTAATTAGTGATTTCGACACCCTTATTGTTAAAAAAAAATTAAAGTATACGAGGAGCACTTAAGGAATTAAACTAGAAAATGACTTGTGCGATGTATAAATTAATCCTATAATAATAAAAAATATTATAATTTTCATTCAATCGTAATATAAAGGTGACAAAAATTTAGTATTCATTATTATATATAGTTTACTTATTTAAAATATTAAGTTATTAAACACTTATTTATATACTACATTTGAAGTCATGTCTATTTCTATCCCTTCTAAATCAAGTATTAATATTTTTAGACAATACCCACTTCAAACATACAACAACATATAGCAAATGTGTGAATATAGATTTGGAAAGGTATAGACTAATATTCCATAAACTTTGATCATGACTCTTATTAATAATTATAGCAAATGCCAAAAATATTGAAAATTGTCTTTTGTGCATGTTGAGTGGGAGTTTTGAATCAGACAGCATAATAGTGATTGAGGAATTAATACTTTTAACTTTTTACTAACTCCTACTATCACTTCCACTTCAATAACATGTTACTAATCAAAGTAACAATCAAGTGTATTTCAATGCATTGACTTAAAAACTTATTAATACTTTTTATTAGCAATACCAAATATTGACACAGAGTTCAAGAACTCAATTGAATGAACATCATGATCTAATGAATTGATGTAATTAATTATAACTCAAGACATTGAATTAAGAAACTCTCCGTGATCAAATCGTAAATTGTAATATTGATCATCAATAAAATAGAGAATAAAGTGTTTTATGAACATTAGGTCTTAATGAAAAATTTCCTATTTAAAAATTGATTATTTCATATCTACTAATGACTAAAAAAGTTGTAATATGAAAATGTGAGAGGTATGACTATCAATAAAATAGATAATAAAGTGTTCCATGATTATCTTGTGAAATTGAATTAGGTATTAATTAAACTTTTCTTATTTTGAAAATTGATTATTGCATATCTACTAATAACCAATAAAGTTATAATTTGAGAGCGTGAGAGATATTTATTGATTTAAAGGTAACTAAATTTAAAATTTATCTTTACAATTTCTTTAGTTATAATATTCAAACTAATCAGATAATTTCTTTGGTTATAATAACTTAGATATTTGATGTTTAAAAGTCATGATTGATTAAAGATTTTGATTGAAAAATTGTTATCAATATATCATCCCCATCAATTAACATCAATTATTTGATATCAGCTAATAATAATTGATAACTTATAAAAAAATTAAAATAATTGATATAATTAATGCATGTGTTTAAATGATGACTTTTCCTTTTCCTTGTTATATACTATTGTTTGTTATTATGTAATCAAATTATATACTTGTATTTATTTGTTATTATATACTGTTTGTTAGGGAATAAGGAAACTATTCTATGTGATTTAATATGAACATAAAATCGACTTCAATGAAGAACAAAAACATGACTATAAAATCTAAATTAAACAGATAACTTTATATACTTGATATCAATATAGCCTCCCCCATCATTACTTCACAAAATTTACTAATTAAGCATTAAAAAATTAATTGCAAGAAAATATTGTTGATTATATTAATAAATTGTATTTTTTTTTTTTGCCTACATACAAATTTTACGTTTGTAAAAAAATTTAATACAAAACATGTTGTAGGTATTAAATCGGAAATTTCTTACATATCAAATATTATTTATTAGAGTTTGACCCCAACTTTAAATTTAAATTTGGGAATGATTACACAATTCAAGGGAGGATCATAATTTAATTCAAAATCATTAATTTAAATTTAATAATTCTTCATGGTCATTTTGACCGGATAATTTAGCTTTTGAAAAGATTTAATATTAATTAATTATAACTCATAACAAATTTCAAATTTAATTAAATTCAGTATCACCTTCTTTTTAAAAAAAAAATTATGATCATATTTATAATTTGTGTCAAAGGATTATGATTCCCTGTCACAAAAAGAAATGCTATATTTTGTAATCATGTTTACAATCTTAGATTAATTTATAATTACGAAATTCTCTATTTAATTTGTAAGTCTTCCATATCTGCATGTCAATGAAAAGTCAAGACGTATAAGCAAATAATCTTATATTTTTACAAATATAACCACGACTACATAATTTAATGATAAATATTAGCTATGGAAATAATTGAAAACATTAAAAAAAAAAAAGCATTCAACAGCGAGTGTTCTCTAGTAATTTTTTTTTCTTTTTTTCATCTTTGTCATATTCAATGGTATGTGCTATAACGAGTTACTTTTGATCACCAATCACATGAATTATAGAACCCTGGAAAAGCTTGAAAAATAAGATGTCCTATTTTATCAAGAATAAAAAATACATTTTAAGAAAACTTTTGATGAAAATTTGGAGACTACAAACACTTTGCCCAAAGCTTCTTACAATGTTTACCGTGAGCTTTCTTTTGCAATTATTGCCTGGAACCTCAATCTTTATCTAATTCCATTTTGGTTTCTCAAATGCTTATAAATATTGTTCTAGAAAAAAAATATAAGTTAACCGAGGCATTTTCATAAAAAAAAATCAAGACATATTATAATGTATGTGCGCTAAATCAAGGGAAAGGAAGATAGAGAACTTGGATATAAATGTGTTTATTGAGTAGTTAGAAAACTATCCAAATACAAACTTGTAGGAAAAAAACTTCAAACACAAATGTGCACTACCAAGAAAAATAATTAGAAAGGAAAAAAAGAGAAAAAACACGGAGTGGAGAGAAAAAATGTGACAAACCTACAAAAAAACCATCTAAACCTATAGCATGAGGCAAAGAAATTATAAAATGAGAAAAAAATGAAAGTGAAGAAAAATATATTTAGATTCTAATTAAAGAAGTATGTATATATATACAAATGGAAGTGAAGGACTTTAAATTTGAAATCATATTAATGGGCATGATATTTATTACTCTAATAAGTAATAAATTTTAAAATTCAAATTAATTTAATAGATATGATATGATACTGATTAATGGTTATAATATGGAATTATAGCGACTAATCAAAAGAATAGAAAAAATAATAATAATAGTCAAATGAAGTGGCATAATTATGTGATAAACACATAAATATGAAAATACACATAGGATGATTGTGTGTTATTTCACATAAACAACATTAAAACAGAGTTAGTGCAGTATTAATGTTTTTCACCTCAGTTTTTAGATATATAATGGATGTTTTTATATATATAATAGATTATTAACCAGAATCGTGTCCTCTTTGTCCAGACATTAATAGATACAAAATCTTTTTTTATCTTTTGTTGTTTTCTGTGATATTTTGTTAGTTGATTGTTATTGTAATTTTGAAATTGAAAATCCTTTCCCTCCATTTCTGTATATATACCCTCCTAATTAGTCTCACTTTCTTTGCAATATCTGACATAATATTAATTAAAATTTTAAATTAGTATTTAATATCTAACAAACTTTTAAATTTGAAATTATGTTGAACAGCTAATTTACAGCTCTAAATCTGTATTGAAATTGATTGAATCAATCAATTAATAACGTATTATTAATTAAAATATCAAATTAATAATTGATATTATTTTTTCAATTCTGTATTAAAGGGCTTAATTACCATTTGATTCCACATAATTAATTTTTTAATTAATTAGAGAAAGTTATTTTATTTTAAAATTGATTGATTCAACTCAAACATTTTATGGCATTAAAGCCAAATAATTCTTATTAATTTATATTTATCACTGAGCAATAATTATTTGATATATTTCAAGCTGTATATATATGTACACCCTCTTGGATGCTGGTGTGAGATTCATTAGCGATTCCATCCATGGGCAATCTAAGGCCGTTGCACATTGCCACGATGAAGGTTTAGTCATTTTATTCTGTGTTTATTAGGTTTGGTCATTTAATTCTCTTTGAACAATAATGATGAAATATAATAATTGAAAGTATAATAGGTGTCATTCGATAGTGGAAAAAATTACGGGCATATTTGATAGTGTTTTCTATTTTATTATTCTCAAAACAATTTTGTAAAACTGTTTTCAAGAATAAGTTTTAAAAATAAGAAAATAAAAAAAATATATTTGAATAATTGTTCTTAAAATCATAACTAGTGAGTGATAAATGAGTTATTCAAAATTTATAACTTCACTATTAATGAGGTGGGTATTTTTCACTTTTTCTTGTATTTTCCATAACAAAAACTATAAAACACTTTAAATTCATTCTGAGTTTTCTGTTCTTTTATTTTTTTGTTTCTCATAATAATTTATAAAAAACATGTTTACCAAACAAATTTTTTTCTTTTTCTATTTTCGAAAACAGAAAAATTATTTTTAAAAACCCTAACAAACAGGCCCATACTTCAATTTTTTGGCTCACCTTGATTTCTATCTCCCTTTGACTAATCAAATGAAATATTTTCAAATAAAATTTCAATAAATTGGAACTGATCAAATAAGTTGTCACACTATATCATAATATTTTCAAATAAATAAGGTTAATTCAAAATTAAATCCTATTTTAAATGTAAAATTAGTTAGAAAAATTCAGCATCAATTATTATATAAAAAAATCAGAATAAAACATTTCCAAAAGTCAAAGAAGTATTATGTAGAGAATAATATTTAATTATTTCATTTATGTGGATTAGTCAATAGAAAAACATAGATGCGACTTTTCTTATGGTACACGAATACTAAAAGTAGAAGTTTTATTAATTTAACAATATCTATGAGCTGATAAATAAAAAAATTGTGAATAAAAAATTGAAATAAACATGTCAAACTCCATCCAGATGCATTTAGAGTAAATGTCAAAATTTTATTAATCCATCACAAACCATAAGGGTAAATGACCAAATGTAGTGACATGTGCAAAATATGTAAATCAATGCATAAGCATGGACTTTAATATCAAATAAACCAAACATAACTAAAGATTTATTAGCAGGTAGGAAACACTATGAAACCTAATTCTTTTGAACTTTGATGCGTTTTCTCAAGTTTGCAGACATAATATCAAGATTGCCGCCAAACTCATCAGCATCCACAAAAGCCTTGGTTCGACTTATATTGGTGGGAGTTATTGTATGTGAGTTGCCAACCTCTGATCGAACCATTGAAGACTCCAAACCATACATAAAATTATTGGTCAAATCTGATATACTTGTAATTGAAATATGTAAAATAAAAAATAAAAGGGCTAAAGTCATTACTTTTTTAGCAAACCATACATAAAATTATTGGTCAAATCTGATATACTTGTAATTGAAATATGTAAAATAAAAAATAAAAGGGCTAAAGTCATTACTTTTTTAGTGTCAACATTCAAAGTTAAATCATTGTCTGGGCTACAGTTAATGGGATTAATTGCATCATCATCATCAATCATCCGAAGAGCTAGATAGATAGGAGTAGTGTATTAAAAATCGGACTGGACTGACTGGTCCAACCAAGAACTGGTACTTGGTCTGATCTGGTTATAGATGAAGACCGGATAATTTCATAATTAGTACAAAGCAGTACAAAATCAATCGGGCTGGGCCAACTTTCGGGCCGGGCCGGGGTTAGGGCCAGACACCCTAACCCCGGCCCGGCCTGACCTATATATATATATATATATTTTTTCAATTATTTTATATATCTTAATTGGTTTTATAGAATTTTTATTCTTCATGTATCTAATATAATATATTTACTATATAAATATTATAAAAACATTTTAAGATTTTAATGTTTCAAATTTTTTTAAATTTTGAATTAGTTTTTTACCTTAATATTTATGTAAAAATAATGTATAATAGTTAAATATTCATAAATTTTGAAAAATTTTATTTTTTTTCGAAGATTATGTTTTAAGAAAATCTATTTTTAAGTATAAATAAGTATATTTTTTATTATTAAATATTTTTTTTTATTTTTTAAAAAAATATATGTATATAGTATTGAGCCAGCCCGAGACTGGCTCGATATTGGCTGGAAGAACATCGGGCCGGGCATTGGGTAGGGGTCAAACCCGGCTCGGCCCGATCCATGTTCACCCCTAGCTTGAACTAGTCTGACTTTTTTTGAAATATATTTTTTATTTTTAAGATAAAATAATATTATTTTTAGTACAAAGTAGCATTATTTTTTGTATGATTTTTTTATAATATAATATTATATAAGTATTATTATGATACATAACTATTAATAATGATAAATTTACTTAACAAATAATATGAAAATAGAATATGGACTATTTTGAATTCAAAATATAATTATAAATGAATATTAATTTGTTTAAATTTTAATATTAGGTTGCAAAATTTATTAATAATATTTTTAATTTTTTGTATGATATATAAAATTAAAAATTATTAAATTTAATTTTCACCCTATATCGAATGTTAATTTTATGATCATGAATAAATATATTTTTATATTTTTTATCTACATTATTTAAAATATATCAGTTTATTCACAATCGGTCTGATTTCGATTCGACCATTGAACATTAAACTGATGCCTTAACCGGTTCAATGGCTGGTCTGATTTTTAATACCTTGGATAAGAGAAAATCCTCCAACATTGCTTTCAGAAATGCGGAGTTTAAAAACTAACTTTTTTTCCAAGGAAAGAGTCAAAGCAGTCTGGAACTTGATGTATATCGCCAAAAGTCTAAAAAGAAAGGTGGCAAAAGATATAAGTGATATATATAGATAATTATTATATTTATATAGAGTCGATAGATAAATCAATTTATATGGAAATTTATTACAAAAACATATAAGTGATATTTATACATGGAAAGCTTGATCCCTTAGCTCAATAGCAGAACATTGTAGGAACCTGGAAATATCTCAATCAAACACCATGAAAGTGGCACTACTCGTATCATTAATGACATGGAATTCCGCCCTAAACCTATCAGACAAGATAAATTAATATTAATTCAGTCTCATCATCAATATTGATCGAATTTAGTCAGTTAATTTTGAAATGGAAAAACATTTATTATATAATTTTCAAATGGAAAACCAACCTGGACATAACAAACTTCACAATTGCATTGCTGAATCAACCCTTATAACGGTGGCAATAGTTAAGCAAACTGTTCCCTAAACCCAGATTGACAATTAATAGAACGTATATTAGTTTCCTTATATATATGATACTTGAAATATATCGAGTGGGATTAAAACATACCACTAGGAGGTACATCAACTCATCCAATTTTTTTCTCGTGCTGAACTTGAAGGATGTCACCCTGTTTCCCATCTTTAGAGTAAGAAATAGTGGTAGGCTTCTACAAAGTTTCACATTCATCCAACTTTAAACTCAATAAAGCCATTTGAATAAATTTTTTTTAGTATGAATAGTGAAACACGTGGTGACAGTTGAGTGGGGAAAAAAAAAGATTAACAAATGTCTTGGATATCATATAGTTGAATATACAAAAGCTCAACCATCTTTATAGTTCTACTCAAATGTCATTTTTTTAAAGGAAAGAAATGCTTAATCATCTAGTTTGCATAAAAAATAATCAAATTATAATTGATATACAAATGATCCAATTAGTTTAACCTGGAGATAAATGAAAAAACCTTAGGAAATTCAGGATAAACAAACAGTCTTGATTCATGCAGAGAGCTAGACACATAGCGAACACTTGTTAACATGATCAAATAAGAGTATGATCAATACAAGCAACAAACGTCAAAAGCTCACAGTGTCATGGAAATAAATATACCATTGAATATTTTGATCTTGCACCACTGTGCAATTATAGAAGTAGGATGATGTTGTTTGTTCATCATAAAACCATTTAACTCTTTTGCAAATCTCCCCTATAATGTGCAGCTTAAGCGTGTTTTCCTACGTCAAGGAGAGAACCATAATTTATGAGATGACAAATACATAGTTTTATGGCTAGTGACTAATATGGATATAATTAAAAGTGTAAAAATAAAATCTCACTCAGCACCATCTAGCTCAATCTCTACTTGCTTTTGACTTTTTCCTTATTTGTCATATTCCTCAATCTGACCCAATCCAGCAATCTTTCCAATGGTATCTGCAATTATAAATAGTACATAAATAAATTAAGTTTGTTGCAAATACCTTATATAAACACACATACTACATCATAAAAAGTGAGGCCACAAAAGGGATTATTACCAACTAAATAGTCGCAATCACATGCACTAGAAAGTACATCTGAAATTGTGAACACCCCATTTTGTCCGTACACTCTTATAAAATAATAATAATAATAATAACAACAACAATAAATAAATAAAAACAAAAAAAAAGAGGATAATAAAAATAAATAAATAAATAAATATATAAATAAAACAAAATTAAAATTAAGACAATCCCTTCTTCTTAAGAATATAAAAATAAAAAAAAATAAATGAATAAAAAATAATAAAAAAAACAAAAAAAAACAAACAAAACAAAAAAATATAAAAAAAAAAACTTTGGGCCAAATTCAGCCCACAAAAAAAAAACAAACAAAAAAAAAGGGGCGAAAACAAAAAAAATTGGGCTGAAGCATTTCAACCCAAATGCTTCAGCCTCCAACCCACCACGAGCCCAAGGGAGGGCTTGTGGACGATGACTTAGGGCATAGCCCTAAATGAACAGAGGATGAGGGAGTGCACGGGAGCGAGCCGCGAGAACAGGAAACACAGAGGAATGGCCGCAGGGAGCAGAGAGGAAAGCTAGCCGTGAGGAAGGCTGAGAAGACCGCAGAGAGAAAAGTAGTCAGAGCAGAGGGAGCCGCGTACAGGGGATCCACACGAAGGAAAAAGAAAGGAGCAGGGAGCAGCAGTTGCAGACCAAAAAGAGAAAAGAAAAGCAGAGAGGGAGTCAAGGAGAGCTCAGAAGTGACCGCAGCCGAAGAAAAGCCGAGACAAGGACTGAGAGGAAAGTTGGAGAAGCGTGAAGCAGAAAAAGAAGAGGAGCAGCCACGGAAACAGGAAAAGCGGCCTCGAAAACAGAGGGAGCCAGAGAAGACGTACACGAAAGGAAAAAAAACGACGAGGAAGCCGCGGGTGTGAAGCAAAGAGGAGGGGACCACTAGGGGACTCTATAAAGACCGAGGAAGGAGCCGAGTGAAGGGGGGTTTTTTTTTGGCTGGAGACGAAAGAACCGAGAGAGAAAAAACAGGGGAGTTTCAGAGAAGGGGCAGCTGGAACTGTGAGCTCGGAAGAGACCACGAGAGAAACAGAGGAAGAATTCTGGTTGAGCAAACCTGAGGAGCAGGCCGGGGAAGGAGAAGGTGGAGGGATCTGAAGGAGCAGCGTGGCCATCATCACCGGTCAATTGGTAATATTTATTTCAATTTTGAGTTTTTTGTCATGACCTTGATTCCATCTATGAATGAATATTGGCTGTTCAAAATGTATATGGTTGCGCATACTGCTTTGCTTCACAGAGACTAAAATTTCCTTTTAGATTATGGGTTGTATGTCTGGTGAACAAATTTGTACTTCTTTTCGGGATTCACTGAGGCTTATTCCTGTCGTTTTAATTTTCTGGAAATAGTGTTAAGAGGATTCATATGAACTTGTTTATGATTTTCCCTTGATTCACCGAATCTTATTCCTTTCATTTTAACTTTCTGGAAATGGGGTCAAGAGGTTTCATATGAACTTGTTTCTGATTTTCCCTTCTTCCCTATAAAGAAAGCGTGTTAGTTCACATTCTCAGTGCCGCTCCTGAATTCAGTTTCCATCAATCTTGATTGGGGCCTGTGACATGTATTCGAATGACACCTGGTTAAGAAAAGACATTCGATATGGTAATATGGGTGCTATTTGGGCCCAGGAGTTTTGGGTCCAAACCCATCTAGTTTGTGGTTATCTTTCTTTTTCTTATGGTCATGGAACATGTGTTGCTTACGATTGGATTAAGTTGTATGTTTGGATTTGGGTGAGTGAAATTGGGCCTACTGGGGATCGAAATTTGGCCCATATGCTTTGCCTGCTGAGTGTTATGGGTTGGGCCATTTTTGTGAAGATTAAAATTCCAATGACCTTTTCACTTCTAGGAAGGTAACAGTAAAAAAAAAAAATCTATACAAACAAAAAATGTTATCTTGCTTTTCCAATCTTATTATCATTTTTTTATTTATGATAAAAAAAAAGGGAGATTTCGTGGTTTCATTTCATCCGAAATGAGAAAATAAAGACAATTTAAACCAAAATTCCCTAAAAAATATATATATATGTAACAATAATAATATTAAATGAAATAAAGGGATCCTTAATCATTTTTTTTTGTTTTGTTTGTTTAAAAAAAAATTCATAAATGAATAAATAAATAAATATATATATAAATAAATAAGTGATGTGCATATGTTAAAGATAGCAATCCCTTTTGCGAGTATTTATTTATTTATTTCTTTATTATTACTACTATTATTTTCAGAAAATATGTATCTATGTATATACGTATGCACATATATATGTATAGGTAGAATAATAAATAAAAGGGGTTCTTTAAGTTTTTGTTTTCATATAAGTGAGTAAATAAGTAAAAAAAAAAAAAAGGAAATAAAGAGGTAGATATACATCGTATTTTCAAGCTTCTTTGGCCACCGAGCTTATATCCTTTTCATTTATTTACCTCGAGTGGTAACACCGTGGGTATTCTAAATACCGATCAGTAACTTGTGAGTGATAAAGTCACCACATATGCTTATTATTTTTCTTCAAAAAAATGCAGGTAATGATCTTTTTGAATGGTTCCTAATGTTTTCCTTTTAAATAATTAAGTATGTAGTAAAAGGATTTTTATGTGATTTTATAAAGAAAAGAATCATTTGAATCATTTGTTTTCTTTTTATGCCTTTTGTCTCGAGTGGCGCTACCATGGACACTTAGGTATCAATGGGTAAATGTGAGTGATAAAGTCACCACATGAGCCAATTGATTTTATGAAAATAAAATTGTTTTCAAATATTTCTTTTTTTTTAATCAAAATAAATGTTCAAAATCACACATAATTTTAACCATATTCTCTAAATAGAAAAAAAAACATATTTTATCTTTTATAAGTTGAAAAAAATATAATAAATGAAGAGAGAAAATAATGGAAATTAATCTGTCTTTTACAAATTAAAACACACTAACCAATTCTAAAAATTGTTTTCTTTGTGGAAAGATAAATTATTTTCTATAAACCTCTCTTTTCAAAGAATATATATAATAAAAAATACCAACACAGTGACACGCATTTCTAGTCCGAACTATGTCGACTTTGATCCCTATTGCAGGGTACGTAGGCCCCAGACTTTCATTCTGGGTCAAGTCCACCTTTGTAAATAAATAAATATTTTTCTGATTTATTTGGTGTTTTTTATCTTAATTTAATAAATATTTACCAATTTATTTTTTCAAGTCCACTTTTGTAAATAAATAATATTTTTCTCTTATTTTATTTTTCAAGGACTTTTCATATTTTCATTTTTTTTTTCATTTTTACATTTTTCTTATTTTTATATTTATTTATTTTTGCATGTGAATGGTAAAAGGGCAACTAAAATAAATTTGAAAAAAGCCATAAAAATTGCATGATCAACCTAAGGTAACCGTTCTTCGGAACGGGTGTTGTTGGGGTGCCTAACACCTTCCCCACTCACAATCGTACTCCCGAACCCAACTCTGATTCGCAGACCATCCTTATCTTTTTTGTTTTTTTTGTTCCGGTTTTCCAAAATTTCCCTCAAAATTTTGGTGGCGACTCCCTCCGAAATTGGTCTCCCGTCGTGTGGGCCGATTTCCCATTTTTTTTCTTTTTCCGCTCCATCCGCGTCGCATTTTCGGGTGTGACAGAAATGGAACAAAAGAGAACCCGTATGGATGAATGGAGTTGTCATCTGTTTGGAGTGGCATGGTGGTAGAGTACTAGAAAATGACTTTGTAATCATGATTGCATGTTTTGTAAAAACCGCTATTGTGCCTGTTGCACCTGGAAAAATGCGACGAAAGGAAAAAGAGTTAGAGAGAAACAAATTGGGTTTCCTTACTAAAACCGACTTGTGAAGAGTCGCCACTAAAATTTTGAAGAAAAAATCTTGGGAAACCGAATTAAAGAGGAAAAGGATGGTATGTATAATCAGAGTTGAGTTCGAGAGTTGATTGTGCGTGGGGAAGGTGTTAGGCACCCTACGACATCTGTTCTTAGGAACGGTTACCTTACGTTGATTGTGTAAATCAACATAGCTTTAAAAGTATTTTAGTTTTCCTTTTATCATTCACATGCGAGAATAAGAGTAGAGAATAAAGAAATTAAGAAAATTTGGAAAATTTGGAAGACAAAATAAAGAGAATGAATTGAATTAAAATTAAGGAGATTTAGGAAAAAATGAGCAAAAGGAATTTAAGAAGATAAATTGAAAATTATTTATTTATTTACAAGGGTGGACTTGACTCAGGATCAGAGTCTGGGGCCTACGTACCCTGTGATGGGGATCAAAGTTCACGTAGTTCAGGCTAAAAATGCGTGTCTGTTGTTGGGTATTTTTTTATTATAATTTTTGTAATAAGAGAAAACTAATTGAGAATAATTTATCTTTTTGCAAACAAAATAATTTTCTAAGATTGAATTGGTGTGTTTTAATTTACAAAAAATAATTTAATTCTGGTTACTTACTCTTATTTTATTTTGTTTGAAAATATTTTTTTCTTTGATTTTTGAAAAATGCTTTTATTTGATTTTTGGCTTTTGAAAAACCACCATATTTTTCTTATACTTTTTAAAATTTTCTTTTTTTTTTCTTTAAAATAAAGAAAACTAATCTAGTTGTTGCAGACTCACAGTCATGTCTGATAGACCGATTCCTTAAATACCTGCAGAAGTTCTAAATCTCGCGACATAAAGGCTTTATTATAATTTTAAAGTGATAATTTGGAAAATACTATTATTATTTGTAATAACATTTGAAAACTTGTTATATTATTATTATTATTCATTTTTTATGAGATATAATTGTTTTGTAAAGAGAAATCGTCTAACCGGTATATTTACATGGATTCGCAATCTCACGCAATAACATGAACAACCAGAATACCTGCGAAAGTTCCGAAACCTCCGTGGCATGGTTATTTGGCAATTATTTATTTATCCACTATATTTTTATTTTATTTATTATTTTTGTGAGAAAGTAAAATTTTCAATGGAAAGGTCATTATGACCTTTTATAAGTATACATTTATAATACACTCGTGCAGCCCCATAGGCTCACATGGTGTGATTGTTTTTAGGGCTTGCAAAAGCTTTAGAAACCTTCATGATCAATTTTTAAAGGCAAACAAGAAGAGTATATATTATGACAAATATTTACAAATATGTAGGCTTTTGTGATGGTGTGTGTTAATGTGTAAACTCAAGCAAGTTAGAAACAATCATAAGTTGAGGAGATGCAAACTCTTATGTCTTCCTTTTCTCTTCCTTTGCTTGGAAGTTGATTACCCAATTATAAGCTTGAATCATGCTCTCGTGACACTCATGCAGAAAGCTTATGCATTGATCTCCCCCTTGGCATCCACATTGGTCATCAACTTCTTTTCATTCTCCTAGAAGTCCAAAATTGAATTCTCGCGTGGTAAGGATGCAAGAGACAAATAAGAAACAAGGAAATTAGCAATGCATTTTCATGGCCATTGGTTACCAATGGCAATAGTAAAGAAATCATCAAAGAAGCTTTTGGAAATCTCAATTCAACCCATTCAATTTTACATGACCTAAAGGAGATATACGAGAGCTAAAGACAATATCCTTAGCAACCTTCCAAGCTATTTTAAGTCATCCATTTGACCACGTTTAAGCTAAAGAGTCTAACATTTATAACCAAACCACATAATACCGAACCCACTAATTTGAGACATCAAGGACTAGCTTATACTATCAAGGTAGAAGCAATAAGCATGATTTATAACTTGAAACAGAAACATAAAGCAGACCCTACTATTTCATTCTATCTCCAATTTTACCATTAAAAGGAGAAGTTTAAGGACCTGCAGAACATAACTCTAATGACTCTACTTTAGTATTTAGACAAGCTTTTCTTATGAACAAAAGTTACAACAAGGAAGAATTAGAAACAGAAGCACATAGTATAACCATGGGCCAGCAAGCAATATGCATTCCAATTTATTTTAGCTTAAAGACATAGCCTGTAGTTCCATTTTTGAGTGGAAAGCAAGAAAAACTTAACAGAATATACAAAATGCAACTAAGCACTTACTTTCGAACTTACCAAAACTCATACAATGGATTACAAACACAATAATACAGCACTATATCTCATGAGTTTTCAAACTCACGATGGTGGTTCATTTACAAGTTTGGAACAACACCCACATGAATGTATCAAGTAAAGAAGAATTATGTGGGAAGACAAGACCATATGGAGCATTCTTCATGCTTAAACTATTTGTCGTCATCACTTTCAAGCCCAAACCAGAACATCCATAAGCAGTAAATTAAAATCATATTTTTCCCATAGAAAACATATTCACATGGTCAGTTTTAAACCCAAACTCGAGCAACATTAGGCAGTAATTAACACAGAACTCTTTTCTTTTCTTTATAGGAAAACATGATAATACAATCACATCAAGAGTTTAATGGTAGTCTACGCATATGCATAGAGTAAAATATAAATATATATGACCATCTCTTTTGAGCTCACACCCAAATCTATATGTCACAAGCAATCAACATTTCCATCAGTTGCATGGTTGCATTATATCCAAAGCTAAAATCGGACATTTGACCCTTACTAAGCTAGTCACCGTTCTCATGTAAGTTACATCTCACATAAGCATTTTGTCAAACATTTCATGCGCAGGCTTTAGAAAAGCAAATAGCATAATTGTTCTAAGTGCATAGCATGCCAAACAATACCTATGTATTTCGATAAGCCAACATCAATATTGCAGCAAAGATGAAGCCAGTAAGTGCAAAGAAACATTACCTATATAAGTAATCTGAATCCTTTTGTTGCTCTTGCTTAGGGTTCTTGGCGTCTGAGTCTCTCGCCTGCGAAGCCATCATGGCTCCTTTATCTTCCATGCTTAGCCTCTTTTCTTCATTTTTTTTTGTTCCTTTTTCTGGCCGGCACCTCCTCTGCATCAGGCCCCCATATTTGGATCTACTATATTCCTCCTAGATTTCGCACCTCTCCTGTCTCCGAGCCTCTTCCTTTCTTTTCGTCCGTGTCCCCTTTGAAATTTTCTCCGCCTCCCCCTCTTTCATTGTGTTCCTCTGATCCATTTTATAGCAATTTCACTAGTAAAGGACAGAGGAATCTTGAGCGCGTAGCTGCTTTTCAATCTTACTTTTCATGCGCCGCCCGATTGCTCCCCTGTTCCTGTTACTTACAACTATGCTAGTCGCCTTTGCCTCCTGTGCTCTACTATGGCAGGTGGAGTGACTTCCTTTTCTTGCTTCCTAGCCTTCCCTTTCACTCAACTTCTCTCCCGCGTGCTCCCTCTCTTTTTCTCTTTGTCTCTCTCGTGCATATCTCCCTCTGCCTTTTCATTCGCACTTTCTCTAGTCTTCTCTGCTCAAACACGACTCCCCTTTTCCTTCGCCTTCTCGTGCTTCTGTGGAGTCAATAGGTTAGGGCAAAAATTAGGGGAGTGAAACGCAAAGTCATACCTACATTTCACTCCATTTTCCTTTTTATTATTATTATTTTTTATTAATTTTTAATTAATAAAAATTTTAATTAAAATTTTTTATTTTAAAGTAAGTATTTTGAGTTGTTTTTTACTTCTTAACTATTAACTTTTTGAAAAAGATTGGATTTTTGAAAAATCAAAATAAAGGGATAAGATTTTTGAAATTCCTAAAATAAAGGAGACTGATTTTGGATAGTTTTTAGGATTTCTCTATGGATTTTTCATTCAGATTAAAGGGAAATTCTAAAGATATTTTTTTTATTTTTATATTCTCCTTTTGAAAATCCTAAAAAAAGGATTGGATTTAGAGAATATATTATTATTTATATTTTTCCTTTATTTTATAAAATTTGCATTAAAAGGAAAGTTTTGTGTCAATTTTTTTTTATTTTTTTTACACATATAGTCTGGACAAAATATGGTGTTCACAGTACCTAATGGAGAAATTTGCTAAAATATAAACCTTTCCTTCCTGTAGAAGTTGCTTGAATTTTGAGACAAAAGATCTCTTCACCACCGCAATGATATGATCATTCTATAAACAAAAAGGATTGGGAATGTTAACCAAACACATGTAAGTAGGACATGGAAATCATTTGATCCATGTCATAAATAGATTAGCTATTTTACTGCATCGTCTTGGAGGACTAATTCTATAGAGTTGATTTCATCTGGTGAATAGTAACATGGCGTAATCCATAATCGTAATACCTTAACCTTAATCTTCCATTCGTCTTGAAGAGCACTGATAGATCTAATTGAATCAAATTATCCAGCCATCTAAGCAAACAAAGAAGACATGTTGAATAACATAATAAGAAAATGGTTATCAAATAGAACGAAGGTGAATATAAATACACATGTCAATATCTCAAGATGAAGGATATAACATATACCAAGTTTATAGGAGATAAAGTTGGTAGAAGTACCAAGCAAGAGAATGATGAAATCAGAGTGGAAGCATGGGATTATCAACATTGAGGCAAAAATGTATAGACTAGCAACAACGACATCATGATAATAATGGCGTAAACCTCATCAAAATCAATGATATATTTGAATATACAAATATATATTTAAGAAATTAATTTTGGAGAAAATGATGTAGAACAATTTGGCAAAATTTACATCATGTTTTGAATTAAAAAAATTCCTTTTTAAATGTAAAAATTACAGTAAATACCAACAATAAAATCTAAAATAGTTTATTTTTGTTATTTGCCTCACTAAATGATAATTGCTTAAACCAAATTCAAATTGTAGGAATATATTAATCTCAAATGTATAAATTCAAATGCAAATACACAAAAAGAAAAAGTAAAATAATAGTAAAAAAATTATGAAAGTAATGATATGTCATTAGCATTACTTAATTTATGATAAATAATGAAAAGATAAATGCAATAGTTGACTATCAATGAAATAGACAATAAGGTATTATGAAAATGATTGCCTAAGTAAACGAATATAGGAATTAATGAGAATTAATATTATTAATTATATTAATTAATAAATTGGATACTTGAAAATAAAAAATTAACAATATAGCCACCCCAATCAATTTTGCGTTTTTGTTTATTGGAATTAATAATTATAATAAGTTGAATTTGTTATGAAATAATGAAGAAGGGAAGAGAGAAAAGTAGAAGGAGAGAGTGAGCTTTCTAATTGATTGATGTGTAGAATATAACTGAGGTGCCTTCTATTTATAGGCACATGTTTACAACTAAAAGTCTACAAAATAATAATAATAAAGATAATATGAGATATTTTGTGATAACTAAAAGATATAGTGAGATAATGGATAACCACCATAATCTATTATTCATAACACTCTTCTTTGGATATTCATTATCAAAATATTATGTCTCGTTAAAACCTTACCAGGAAAAACCCAGTGGGACAAAATTCTAGTGAAGGAAAAAGAGTACATAATATGTTCATGACACTACCTCATTAAAAACCTTATCACAAAAAACCCAATGGGAAAAAAATGGTTAAGGGAAAGAGAGTACAGTGTATATAAACTCCCCCTTAAGATGATATCAATTGATAGTTATGAGTCTGCGAACTCCAATGCTATAAACAAGCTTCTCAAATGTTGTAGTAGGAAGAGATTTGATCAATAAATCTGCCAAATTATCACTAGAATGAACTTGTTGAATTTTGATTTCATCATTTTTCTGAAGATCATGTGTGAAAAAGAATTTTGGTAAGACATACTTTGTTCTGTCTCCTTTGATGTATCTTTCCTTCAACGATGCATCACATGCAACATTATCTTCATAAATGGTTGTTGGGATCATTATTCTAGAAGACAGACCACAAGTGCTTTGTATGTGATGGACTACGAATCTTAACCAAATGCATTCTCGGCTTGCTTTATGTATCACTATAATTTCTGCATGATTAGATGAGGTGGCTGTAATAGTTTGTTTCATGGATCGCCAGAAACAGCTGTACCGCCATACACAAACAAGTAGCCTGTTTGAGATCGACCATTGTGGGGATCAGACCTGAATCCAACAAATGCATAACCAACTAAATCCAGCTTGGTTTTGTTAGAATATAATAAACCCATATTCATAGTACCTCTAAGGTAGCATAGGATATGTTTAACTCTATTCTAATGCCTTTGGATTAGTGAAGAACTATATATGCTAATAGGTTAATTGAAAATGATATATCTGGTCGTGTATGACTATCAAGATACATCAGTGCCCTAATTACACTAAGATATGATACTTCTAGATTAAGTAGTTTTTTATCCTTTTCCTGAGGTCTAAAAGGATCTTTGTCCTCATCCAAAGATCTAACAATTATTGGAGTACTTAAAGGATGTAATTTGTCCATATAAAATAATTTTAAGACCCGTTTTGTATATGCTTCTTGATACACAAAAATACCTTTATATAAATATTCAATTTGTAATCTAAGACAAAATTTTGTTTTTCGTAAATCTTTCATCCCAGATTCTTGCTTCAAGCAATTTACAGCTTTAGTGAGCTCCATAGGAGTTTCAATTATATTTATGTCATTAACATAAATTGCAATTATATCATATTCATTTCCATCTTTTTTTCATAAAGATACATGGACAAATAAGATCATTCTTATGTCCTTCTTCGGGAAAATATTCACTAAGGTGATTGTATCACATACGCCCAGATTGCTTTAACTCATAAAGGGATTTATTCAACTTAATTGAGTATTGTTCTTGAGAATTAGATTTGTATGTTTCACATGCTGTAACAAGTAAATATCAGTATCAAGTGAGCCATATAGATAGGCTGTAATAACATCCATCAGGAGCAAATCAAGCCCTTTATGTGCTGCCATACTAGTTAAGTATTGATGGGTAGTTGCATCCACTACAGGTGAATATGTTTCTTCATAATCAATACTAAGTCTTTTGTGAAAAACCTTAAACAACGAGTCGTGCTTTATATCTTATAATTTTGTCTATTTCATTTTGTTTTCAAACAAAGGCCCATCTATACCTAATAGGTTTCACATCTTTAGGTGTGCGGACTACGGGTTCAAAGACTTTATGTTTTTCAAGAGAGCTTAACTCTGCTTCCATTGCGTCTTTCCATATTGGCCAATCATCTCTTTGTCTGCATTCTCTAACAGACATTGGTTCATGATCCTTATTGTCATTCATCACATTTAATGTAATATTATATGCGAAAGTGTTGTCAACGTTGACTTTATTTCGATCCCATCAGATTCCATCTATGATATAATTTATTGAGATCTCATTATGTTTATCCATTTCAGATACCTGTGTTTTATCTAGAGTTGAGACATTACTTATGTTTAATAACTCTTCTAGAGTTTCCTTTTCCTCGATTTGACCATCTATATCCTTAGCTCCTTTTCTTTTTTGAGGGTTTTTATCTTTGGAACCGATAGATCTGCCACGTTTCATGCGGGCTTTAGACTCATTTATGGTAAATTGTCTGACAAAGACATCAATCTTAACTGGAGCAATAGTATTTGGAACATGTGATTTAGTCACTCTTTTTAGGTCAGTAAACGTGTCTGACAATTGGTTTGCTAAATCTTGCAATTGAATTATCTTTTGAACTTGTTATTCACATTGTTTTGTACGAGGATTTAAATGAGACAAGGATAATTCATTCCAGCTAATTTCTTTTTCCAACTGCTTCTACTCCCCCCCAATGTTTGAAAAATTGATTCATCAAAGTAATAATAAGCAAAATGTGCTATGAATAAATCTCCTATTGATGGTTTAAGATATCTTATTATTGATGGAGATTCATATCCAACATATGTCCCTAACCTTCTCTGAGGTTCCATCTTAGTGCATTGTGGTGGAGCAATTGACACATAAATCGCATACTCAAGTACTCTTAGAAGGGAAATATTAGGTTCCTGACCGAGAACCATTTGTAAAGGGGAGGATTGTTTGTAACTTGTTGTCCTGATGCGAATCAATGTTGCGGCATGCAAAATTGCATGCCCCCAAACAAATATTGGGAGTTTTGATCTCATAAGCAATGATCTTGCAATTTAATTTCAAATATTTAATGAATGATTCTACAAGTCTATTTTATGTATGAACATGTGCTACAAATATTTAATCTCAATTCCAATGGACACACAATAATCATTAAAAGCTTGTGATATAAATTTAGCAGCATTGTCAATGCGTATTTTCTTAATTGGATAATTAGGGAATTGAGCCCTTATTCGAATTAATTGGGCAAGTAGTCTCACAAACGCCTGGTTACGAGTTGACAATAAACAACATGTGAACATTTAGTCGATGCATAGATTAAAATCATAAAATATCTAAATGATCCATATGATAGGTGGATTAGCCCACAAATATCGCCTTGTATACATTCTAAAAAGCTTATTAATTCACTCTCAATTTTAGTTGGTGATGGCCAAATTATCAGTTTTCATTGGGAACAAGTAGGACATGAGAAACTATCAGATTGAAGAACCTACTGACTTTTCAAGTTATGTCCATGTGTATTTTTATTATTCTTCGCATCATAATTGAACTGGGATGGCTCTACCGGTCATGCCAACCAAGAAACACAGGATTTGTAAACTTCTGGTTTACAATGACATGTGATTCAATTATATTAATATATGTGTAGTATAAACTAGAGGAAAATGCAGGTAATTTTTCCAACATACATCTTTCATTTGAAATAGTTCTTGTAATATAAAGATACTCGACATACTTTTCAGTAGTAGTCTCAATATGATATCTATTTTTGCGGATATCTTTAAATCTCAATAAATTTCTACGAGGCTTAGAGGAATATAATGCATCATCAATTTGCAATTTTGTTCTTCTTTGTAATATCATATTGGTTCTTCCGGAGCCTTCGATTAGTTTTGTACTAGCGGATATAATACTAACATAGGCTTTTCGCATTACTAAATTTGAAAAATATTTCATATATTTGAGAATTGTATGCGTTGTGGCACTATCCGCAAGACATCTATCCTTATGGTTAATGTTGGTTCCAACCAATGGAATAGTCATTCTTCAAGGACATTAAAATAAATATAAGAAAATATGTAAATCATAAATTCATAAACATTCAATGTTCTAACAATGCTTGAAATATAAATTTCAATTAAAAGAAAAACTTAAATGTTATAGAAAAGACAATGCATAAAATAAAATATGCTAATATAATTTATTTTTTAGACAGTTCCATCACCAATCAGGTCGTTAATCCTTCGATTTGAGTTTGCAAAGAAATCAGCAACATTTAAGTGGGAGACATCCATATTTCTATAATCAAAATTACTATCATAAGATGTAAAGTTTGTCTCCATCTTATTTTCCATTTTAAGAAATTCTTGATAAAGATCAACAAGGTATTTTAGGGTACGACAGGTACGAGACCAATGACCAATTCCACCACAATAGTAGCATTTATTTTCAACATTTTTGTTATTTTGTCCACCCTTTCTCTTATTATTTTTCTCAATTTGTCGCTTTGGGTGGAAATTTGTATTCTGCATATTGCCACTTTGACCTTGTCCCTATCCACGACCATAACCACGATCACGTCCACGACCGCAGTTAAGACCATGATCACGAGATTGCTCAAAAGTGTGGTTGTCATGAGTTACTATATTCACTTCAGGGAATGGAGCGGTGTCAATGGGGCGTGACTCATGGTTTTTCATCAAAAGTTCATTGTTTTGCTCAGCAACTAAAAGACATGATATCAGTTCAAAATATTTCTTAAAACCCTTTTCACGTTACTGCTACCGCAGGAGCATGTTAGATGCATGAAAAGTGGAGAATGTTTTTTTCTAATATATCAGTATCAATGACTTTTTCTCCACATAGTTTGAGTTTAGAACTAATTCTAAACATAGCTGAATTATAATCACTTACAGGTTTAAAATCCTGTAAGCTTAGATGCATCCATTCATAACAGGCTTTAAGAAGAATAATAATTGTTAGATGATCAAACCTTTCTTTTAGGCTTTTCCAAAGGACAATGAGGTCTTTTATTGTAAGGTACCCATCCTTTAACCCTTCATGGAGGTGGTGACATAGGAAAATCACTACCTTTGACTTTTCTTGTTCGGATGCGGTATTCTCTTCTTTAATAGCCTTGCTAAGACCATTTGTATTCAAGTGAATTACAGCATCCAAAACTTATGATAAGTAATTCTTTCCAGTAATAACTACCGGTACAAATTCAAGTTTGGGTAGGTTTGACGTGTTTGTACTATAAAAGAAATAATAAATAAATTAGAACTCATTTACTAAGAATAATTTTATGATTTATGAAAAATTAAACTTATTTACATTCAATAAATAAATGAGAAGAGCTAATAGAGCAAGTAATAAAATTTATGTATGAACACACAATAACCTTTGATATGGGAGAAAAGAAAATAAGACATATATATATGGAGGTAATTAAGTATCCTCAATAATAAGAGAATCATTTAATAAGAAGTATATTTTTTTTTGAGTCAAATTTGATTGGAGTGGATAATCAATTGAGAGGAGAAGGTAAAAATACTTATTAAATTATTTTTGCAATTGAATGAAATTAGTTATAACAAACAACTCTAATATACAATATACATATAGGGGACTAAGTCAGCCAATGACATACTTATATTTGCAATATTAGATGAAGAAATTTCCAATTCTATTGATTTTTTTTTCAATTTCTAATGGTTTAGAACAAAAATAACAAACATACAATTTTAAGTAATAAATAAATAAATAAATTTAAATATAAATATATTCAGAATCTACTCTGTATTCTATATTGATAACTTCAATATCCACTTTAAATTCTATATGGATATATTCAAGATCCACTCTATAAATTTGAATGTAAATATCTTTTAGATTTATAATATGTTCTGTGTGAATATCTACTGGATTCACTTTATGTTTTTATGTGACTGACTTCAGGATTTACTTTGTATTTTATTTATGTAGATAACTTCATAATCCACTTTATATTCTTTACATCTATTTATTTTAGAATTTTAATTGTACCATATACTTCTGGATATGGTATATCTTTTTCTATTCTCAATAGATAAAATAGTTTTTTTTTTATTATTAAGAGAGAGGTAGAAGAAAAAGAATAAGAAAGCAATTGTACAAAGAATTAATTTGACAAATAAATAGTAGATGAATGTAAAGAACTTTAGTAACAAGTCTAATAATACATATTAAATAAAAATACCTAAATGATGAAAATATAATGGGATAATGGATAACCACTATAATCTATTATTAGGGATGAGAATAAGTCAAACCCCTTTCAGTTGGTCTAGGGTCTGGCCTATTTAAAAAATAGGCCAGGGATAGGCTTTTCTAATGGCCTATTTATGTAAACAGGCCTAGCCTGTTTACTTCAGGCCTAGCTTGAAGCCTACCAGGCCAGGCCTGTTTATATATTATATATAATATAATAATATATTTTTTATAATATAATAACATATAATATAATTTAAATTAATTTTATTAAATTTTATTAATTTATTAATAAAACATAATATTATTTTCTTGTCAAAACTAAATCGTTCCTAATTCTGTTTGTATGCATCAGCATCACTACTCATCTAATCTGAACATGCCCTAAAGAGTGAACCCTAGCCTCCATCCATCACATTCGCCTTCGTCTCTGCTTCGCCTTCTCCTCCACCTCCGCGTCACCTTCGCCTCCGTCTCCCAACTGCGAGTCTGTAACTCTGCTAGCTGCCTCCATCTGTTGCCTCCCTCTCCCCGTTGACATCTCCTATAGTTGTGATTGCGAGTTGCCTCCATTGTATCCCTCCACAACTCCACCGTAGCCGTGAATCTGACCTTGCTATACGTGTTCTCAACCCTTCCCTCATCTCTTTTGCTTTATTTGCTTGTGCTTTTTTTTTTTTCAGATTTGTTAGTATTTCTGTGTTTTATTTTTTGATTTGTTTGTAGTACAGAGGGAAGAAGATCAAAGCAATACAGATAGCACCGTCCCAAGACAAGACTCCAGATTCAATTAGACCCTCAGGAATGTTCAAGGGTATTACTGATTTTACGCCTTAAAATCCCTCATTTTCTGCCTTTGATTATTTTCTTCTTATAAACTAAAGCCATTACGACGTAACTTTATGTTCCCTGTAATTCCGTTGAATGCTGACTGATCTAATCTGGTGGCTCCCGGAACACCTGTCCTCCTATGTTATTTTGCTTCATTTTTTGAATTTAGAGAGGCTAATTCATAATTTTTATTTGAATGTTAAAATCACTATTTTTGATCGATGAAATTTACATGCTTCTATAGTGCTTGATTCATACAAACCTGATGGACTTCAATAATGGGCATGATCTATGCTAACTGATATGGTGCCTTCATAAATGTTCCAGCTAAAGGATTATGGACTGGAATTTTAATCCCTGTCTATCTTTGGTTGATCTGATTGTAGTTAACACTGAAGATGATATATATTTTAACCTCTGCACAACAAATGAGTCACACTTTATGATTTATGAATAGTTTGTCTCCAAAGAGTTTTTATATTTTATATTGATGATTATCCTTTGTCGATACTATGGGTTGGCATAATTGAGATAGATTGATGGATTGAATGATTTTCTTTGTCCCTTCAAATTATTGATCAGTTTCACCTATAATGGAAAGTATATAACTCAAAATATAGCTAATAACAATTTTATATTCTTTTATCTTCAAGCTTGCTCAAAGGTCGTAGCATCCCTGGTAAAATATTATTGACTCGAAGACTAGACCTGCTAGATAACTCAAACTCAAAGGAATATTCACCAAATTTTGGAAGGAGCTTCTCCTTCAATGATGCTGGCACAAGTGATCACCCAGCTAAGGCAGCAGAGGTTTCTCATATTTTAATTAATTTCCCTTCTTTTTTCTATTCAAGTTTTTTGTCCCATAGCTTCTTACCAATGACTGAACTTCTATTCTCATGGGATTCTTTTGTTTTTTCAGCCATTGCATGTTGGATTTACTATTGACAAAGGAGGAAACAATATAGCACTACACTGGTTTAGGCACAAATCCAATCCCCACCATGTAGGTTTTATCTTTATCATCAGTCTTCTCCCCAAAATAGAGGAACAATCAAAGAAGGAAATGTCAAAATCATGTAGTCTGATATGCAAAAATGAATTAAGGGGAAGAACTTAATTGAGTGTACATATGTTGTGCGGTCTTGTATATAATCAAATTTTAATTTCTTGGAATCTCACGTTTGTTTAAGTTTCCTTTAGTCTTTGTTAAAGTCTCTATGTTACATGTTTGTTTGTAAATAATATTATGATTTGAGATATTTTGCTTATATTGAATTATGTATTTTATTACTTGTTAAAGTCTCTATGTTACATGTTATATACTTTTTTTTCTTGATGTAGGCTTTAAATAGGCTTCTAGCCTATTTAAAGCCTTCAAGGTCTAAGCCTTTAAGCCTATTTAAAGGCCTACTAGTTTAGTAGGCCTTTAAATAGGCTTCAAGTTAGGCCAGACCTTTTGAAGGCTAAGGTTTGAGCCTAAGAGGAGACCTGATATAAGCCAACAGGCCAGGCTTAGGCCTAAGGCCTGCCACACAGGCCTAGCCTATTTAGGGAAGGCCTGGCCTGGCCTGGCCTGGCCTGATCTGTTTCCACCCTTATCTATTATTCATAATAGAATTAATATATTTAAGGGAAAACTAAACATTTGGTCCTTATAGTTCGTGTCTATTTTCAATTTGGTCCCTGTAATTTCAAAACTTTTAAAACAGTCCCTATACTTTTCCACTGTTAATGTGTTACTCCCTTTGGTTTTGCAAAGTTACAAAGTCCATCCTTGTATTGTCCAAATCAGTAAACGACGTGCAGAGGTGGCAAATAGGTGCGTGGATATAAGGTTTTCCAAGGTTGAAAATGCTAAACGCTATGTAGGTGTTCTCTAAAAGCAAAATAACATCTTGAGTTACAGAGCACACATAGGACTCCATCTATCTGCACCGAATCACAAATCCAAGAACACACACTTGTTGCCTTGCATGTGCTTTCAAACAGTAGCGCATCAATGGTGATGGTTTTGACGAGAGATATCGACTTTTTGAATCAAACTTCCATGAAGGAGCTATCTTCTCTTATACTCTGTTTTTTGTGGAAGGTGGAACCATCTTCTTCTACGAAACTCAAAGCAAAGGAAATGCATAAAGTAATTGAATTTCTATATATATATATATATATGTGAAAGTAGGTTTCAACTATTTTTTTATAATTAAATTTGATTGTACTAGCATGATTCAAATATGACAGTCCAAAGAACCCGAGGTGTAAAGTAAGAATTGCTAGTAAGAAGTGAGCTAAAGAACTTGAGATGATTGAATGAGCTATTTTAAGTTTGAAAAATCAATTCTTTTCTGGCCAAAACCTAAAAGGAAAAATCAATTCTTTTTTAAAAAAATTAAAATATCAGCTTCATAATAAGATATTAAAAATATTAGAAGAGGAATATGTTTTTTTTATTTAACTATTATTTTGATTCATTACCATGCATTTTTAATTTGATTCTTTAACTTTTTAGTTTAATTTAATTTTTTATCTTCAATTAATGTCATAAATTTTTTTCTTTGAGGAATTCTCAAGTTTAGTGTTGTGACAACAAATTTGAAGATTTTACACCATTGTCTTACCTTGGTTTTGGGCCTCTGTTCACTGGACCCAAAACAGAGGATGGAAGATTTTACTCCATTTTGTTTGCTCACTCTAATAAGCCTCTAACCTTTTTTTAGTAAATATGGCTCGTAGATAAACTTGTCTTGGTTCATAATCCAAAGCTTGGGACCGCAAGGCATAAACAAAATGTTCACTCAAGTTTGGGACCACTTCCGAAGTACGTAAATGAAGATGTCCAAAAGTTAATGGTATCCCAAACTCATAATGCACAAAAGCTTGATTCCCAAGACATAATGGCCAGTGGCCACTATTAATTTTTTGCAACTCTTCCTTCACTGTCGATCTATCACTTTAGGTGCCCTTCTTCCTTCACTAATGGGGACCAGTGGCCATTGCGCACTATTAATTTTCACCTGTTATTCTTGCAATGAGATGCATTGTTGAAGAAGAAGAAGAGTAGCTATTGCGCTCAAACGATGAAGAGTCGCTATTTGTCTTTCCCTAGTAGCTCTACATTTGGAACTTTCTGATGTGCTGGAAGCAAGAAGATGAAGGCTTTTCTTCCTTGATGTGCGTTTCGGTCTTTCCCTGGAAAATGAAAGTAAAAGATTGAGTCAGCTAATTTTAATTTACATGGCATGCCATCTCATATATATGTTTAACACATCAGCAAAAATAAAGGGAGTTAATGCCACATAGAAGCCTGAGGGATTTATTTTTAAACGTTTTATATTTTGAGGATTAACTCATTAATGGTTTGAAACTATAGGGACTAATTTGAAACAATTTAAATTATAGGGACCAAATTAAAAAATTGAGTAAAACTATAAGGAGTAAAAGATTAATTTTCCCTATATTTAAAACATCTATTATATGATGCCATTTCAAATATAGATGAGGTGGAAAAATTCAAATTTAAAAATGCATTAATGGTTACAATATTCATAGTGGATTATAGAAATAAGATGGTTTTAATTAATGGACATAAGGGTGAAGTTTATGGTTTTGGAATTGAAGAGAACAAAAAATGATAATTCAATTGAAATAGAATGATTATGTGGCATAAAAAAATATAAACTAAGATATATAAGCAGACATTAAATTAAAATTAATGTAACATTAATATCTTTCACTTTTAATTTTAAAATTAAAGATATATATTTAGGATTTAAAACTTTAAAATTTAAACTGCATTAATAGATATGTGATGTTATTATGTATTTATTCATTTCATATTATATGACAGCATTCTATGTAAGTATATATGACATACACATATAATACTTCATCCCATGAGCATTAAAATAGAATTATTGTACAATTAATCCCTTTCATCTTTAATTATATATATAAATGATTAAAATGACCTAAAAATAAAAAATAGGTCCTAAATAAATAGCCTCACCTTTATAAGGGGGAAAAAACCCTAAAGCGCGGACGTACTATAAAATCGCATTGAAGTGCTACTACGTTTTTGTTAGCTGAAAACCCTAAACCCCAGTAGAAGCAGAGCTTGAAATGATCGTTTCTCTTCATCTCTTTGCCGCTTGCCCATAACTGTCCAAATTTTATTTTTCAATCTTCAATGGCACTCTATATACTCTATGAATCTGCTTCTGGCTTCGCTCTATTCCATGCTCATGGCCTTGATGAAATAGGTCAGAACACTGAAGCGGTTCGGAACTCTGTTTTGGACCTGAACCGCTTCGGGAAGGTTGTGCAGCTGACGGCTTTTCTTCCTTTTGAGTCCGCACTTGATGCCCTCAAACAGTGTAACGCGGTCTCTGAAGGTAACTCTCAAGCTCTTAACTTTCACTGTCAGGATGAATTTGTAGTATCTCAAATCTCAAGTCACTAGACATTTTATTCCATTTTTATTGTCTGCTCATATATCTGTTAACATTGGTGCGTGCTTCCGAAAGCTGATCAATTGCTGGTGTATTTTGGCGTCATGACTTTTTCTGTAGTCCTGCCGCTGGCGGGTCTTATCCGAGGTTGCTATATCAGTTATTAAGGCTCACTCAAGCCAAAGTTTTAATATAATTGTTATTCTTCTCCGGTGGCTTTTGATTTTTCTTTCAGCTTTTTTTCCTATTCTAGCATTTCAACTCTTCGCGGAAGACTGACGGAAAATTAATGTTCTATACAACATTTACATAGTTATAGCGCTTTTCAGAGCGTCTCACGGGCAGGCGGCTTTGATAACTTTATTCTTTAGATTATCTTCCTCAGTTAAAATTTGAGATTTTTCAGCGGTACTAACTTCCTTGTAATTGTGAAAAGGTCTATCTCTCTTGAATTGAGATCGTATAAGTTTCCGCGCATTCTCATCCTTTAGTTCCTTTGTGGAGTATGGAGAAGCATCCAGGAAATTGGAAGCTTGGATCTTAGGTTAATAACATATTTTAAATTTTCTGAAAATTTGGAACATATAACTTTGCTAACTAGTAAACTAACTTAAACTAGTAGGTAGTAACTTAATGTCACCATTTTACTGGGGGTAGATGTGCTTATTGCAATGTCACCATTTTGCTAGGAGTAGATGTGCTTATTGCAAATTTAAATTTCTTGTTCTTGCCTGACAACTGTTGACACTGGCATTCTTAGTACAGAATTATAATGTGGTCCTGCTGCTGTTTGTTTGAAATGTTCTTTTCTGCCTTCTACTCATGTCTGATTTTCAGGCTTATTGACTGATGAACTGAGGAGCTTTCTGGAGCTTAATCTCCCTAAAGTCAAGGAAGGTAAAAAGGCAAAGTTCAGCTTAGGAGTAGCAGATCCTAAGATTGGTTCACAGATTGCAGAACTTACTAAGATTCCTTGCCAAAGTAATGAGTTTGTGGGTGAGCTGCTACGTGGTGTGCGGCTTCATTTTGATAGGTTTATGAAGGATCTTAAGGTTAGCATTTTTTCTGGCCTCCTCATTGTTTGTTTGTCCAATATCCCTTGCCCTTCGTGGATATTGCTTTCTGTTTATTGTATCATCACTTCTCTTCCACTTTCTTTAATTTCATAGCCAGGAGATTTGGAAAAAGCACAGCTTGGGCTGGGGCACAGTTATAGCAGGGCAAAGGTGAAATTTAATGTTAATCGAGTTGACAACATGGTCATTCAAGCAATTTTCCTTCTTGATACGCTTGATAAGGATATCAATTCCTTCGCAATGAGAGTTAGGTACATTGTTGACATTGATTGAAAAATATAATCAATTCTTGAACATTGAATCATTTTATTCGATTAGGATTACTCTTTCTTGGAAAATTTTTAACATTTACTGGATAAATCTGAGGAATTTTAAAAAAAATTTATTGAGTATAAGCTGTAGTTATCTAAAGCAAAACAATCAATTCTTTGCAGAGAATGGTACTCATGGCATTTTCCTGAACTTGTGAAGATTGTAAATGACAATTATCTGTATGCGAAAGTAGCTAAATTTATTGAGGATAAATCGAAGTTGGCAGAAGACAAAATCCCTGGCTTAACAGAGATAGTTGGAGATGAGGATAAGGCAAAGGAGATAGTTGAAGCTGCCAAGGCATCTATGGGTAGAATTCTTGTACATTTTTATTTGTAACCTTTGTCTCAATTTTATCTAAAAGGTGCTTTCTGCTTTTTTTTTTTTTCAGGACAGGATTTGTCCCCAGTGGACTTAATTAATGTCCAGCAATTTGCACAGAGGGTAATGGATCTCTCTGAGTATAGAAGGAAGCTTTATGATTATTTGGTTACTAAGATGAACGATATAGCACCAAATTTGGCCTCTTTGATTGGTGAAGTTGTTGGCGCACGCTTGATTTCCCATGCGGGTAGTCTCACCAACTTGGCTAAGTGCCCCTCTTCTACTCTCCAAATTCTTGGTGCAGAGAAGGCCTTGTTCAGGTTTTGAACCCAATACTTGTTTCTTCATCAGTTTAAGTTGTAATTACTTATAGTATCCTCTGAAACTAAAAGGATTCAGAAGTAAACTTCCAGGTCATTTTATTTTATCTTCGATGTTAGGATTTGTATTTTGCGGTGATAACAACTGAATCGATCTTCAATGTCAACTGCTAATTTATATTTTACCCAGGATGCTGTTATTACTTCTAAAACTTTTTACGTTTCAGATGGTGCACATTTTAAATTAAATATCTTTGTCCAATTCAGGGCACTGAAAACCCGGGGAAACACTCCCAAATATGGCCTGATATTCCATTCATCTTTTATTGGTCGAGCATCTGCTAGAAACAAGGGGCGAATGGCTCGCTATCTTGCAAATAAGTGTTCAATTGCATCGCGCATTGACTGCTTCTCTGGTTAGTTTCTCATTTAAAAAAATTTTAGCGTTATTTATTTCTTATGACATCTTTTCTGTCTTGTTATTCCCTCCCTGTGTTTGATTAGGTTTTGTTTAACTGGGATGCAGAGGCTGGCACATCTGCTTTTGGGGAGAAACTTCGTGAACAAGTTGAGGAGCGACTTGACTTTTATGATAAGGGAGTTGCCCCCCGTAAGAACATAGATGTAATGAAGGCTGCCATTGAAACTGCTCAAAGCAAAGGTTTGTACGATGCAAAGATAACACTATTTGTCACTGCCCTTTCTCTTCTCCCTTCCATTTTTGATTCCTCTTAAAAAATTGAGATTTTTTTGCTTGGCTACTTACGGAAGTAAATATCAGTGGAAATGTCCCGCGAGTGGTCGAGTCGTTTTTGGTAATTGACACCCATTGGATTAGGTTCCCATTCATATGTTACCATTCATAGTGAAGTAGCCCTCTTTTTGATGCCTGAGTGCCTTGTTCTATCTATCAGAGAAAAATGTCATTGACAATAGCTTGTAAAGTTAAATTGGGTTTAACCAGTATATATGTTTTTCCTGAGGTGATGAAAGTTCAATAGTGCGATTTTGCTGATTTATAGTTAAATGCTGCAGACACACAGATGGAAACAGAAGTGCCTGTTGAAGCATCAGGCAAGAAAAGCAAGAAGAAGTCAAAAGCTGCTGCAGATGAAGGTGAAGATATGGTTGTGGATAAGCCCACTACAATTACAAATGGCGGTGCATTGGAGGATCTTAAATCAGAACAGAAGAAGAAAAAGAAAGAGAAGAGGAAATTGGAGCAGGAGATGGAGCTTCAGGATGCGGATGGTGCTAATGGGGTTGGTAATGAGCAACATGAAACGATTAAAAAGAAAAAGAAGGGTAAAAGAGATGATGGTGAGGTATTTGAGAATGATAATGAAACTAAGAAGAAGAAGAAAAAGAAGAAAGCAAAAGGTGCGGATGCTGAGTAGTGTGTAGACTAGCTGAACACAAACGTCTTGATATTTTTGTGGATGATGATAAATTTATGTTAATTTAATTTTGAATGCCTTCTGCATGCATAAAAGTCTATATGGTGGAACCTGTCTTAAGTTGTCTTTGATATTCATGTCTGAAATTTTGGCCGGCAAGTTTGTGTATCGTTTTAGTATCCTCATGCTTTAACAAGTAGAATCACATGGCTTGAGGTCCTCCAATGTCATATGGACTTTTTATACTGTTTCCCAACTGAATGTTTAGATCAATGATTGTTCTCCTGCGTCATTTTAACAAGAAATCTTCAGTTAAAATTTAATACTAGTTTTTTTAATGGAAATATTTTCTTTAGTAAGTAGAATTATTTTTAGTTTTGAATATCATAATATTTTTTAATCGTATGTATTGCACGGTTAAATTATTTTTTTCCTTCCAAAAAAGACCAACATATCATTAAAGAAAAAATAGTACAGCCAAAGTCAACGTAAGATGGCAAAACAAACAAAAGCTGCAGAAACAAGACAAGATTCAACCAACGGTACAAAAGCCCAGTCCTTGTTCAGAAAACGGAGGAGAGAAGATAGGGGATTCAATAATCATTACCTAACGAGCTGGGTACATCTCCTTCAAAGTGGATTTAGTCACCCGATTAAGATTAGTATTTCTAGCAGTCCATATAAAACAATGGCATCCTAATAATTTTCTCTTCTCGAGAATGTTCTCCACTTGAGTATTATTCTGGAATCCGGACAGTCACTCTCCAAAGTAACTACACTAACAAGAGGGAGATTGTCTGATTCAGACATGATGTTCTCCGTATCATTGCTAATCGCAAAATCTACCGCATCATTTAGAGCAATGGCTTCCGCCATTAAAGGAGAAGCGGCAATGTAGTTATATATATTTGTGTGTGTGTTTGTGTAGTCTGTAGTCATCTTGGTTATACATATGCTTTTTCTTTTGTGGTCAATATCCATTTGATTTTTAAAATATACATCTTCTGGTTCGAAATGGAATGGGATGAAAAAAAATAAAATAAGAAATTTTCTTTTAAATATAAAATATCATATGTATTTTTAGATAAAAAATTGATAATAAAAATAATTATTGTTGAGTAATAATCGTAGCGAAATAATAGATATTCTATATTTCGATTTTTATATAACTAAAAAAGATTCCTTTTTCTTAGTGGTAATCAAATGGGCCTAATTTTTTAACTAAAATAATTATATATATATATATATATATTTATATATCTGTCTCACAATTTTCACGTACAATGTAAAATATTTTGATGATGATATTTTTGCCTAGCCTACAAAAAATGCTCTTCAATTGTAAGAGTGTGAGAGATGGTTCAATAAAATTATTTTGGTTATAATTGTTAATCATAAATATAAAAATTATATAATTATAAAGTCAAAAAGTTTGATTATAAAAGTTATAGTTTGAAAGTTTTAACTATACTGCTCTTTGAATTTTTTTTAGGAAATAAATTGAATTTTCCCCATCTGCTATTGCTGCCATTTTCAACTAATTTTTATTTGACTATCGACTACAGTATTTGCTAAAGGTAGAAAGTTTACCATTGGAGTTAATTTTTTTATTAAAAATTAGACGTGTTTTCTCATTCATTATAATTTGGTCTTTTATGATATGATCTCTAAAATTAACTTGAACTACTTATAATTTATAAATAAAAATAAATTTTAGTATTATATTTTAATTAATTAATATATTGATGTTGAATACAGATATATATATTATATTTTTTTTAAAAGAAAGGTTGGTGCCGTTTAAACCTTCACCTAACACATGTAACGAAGTTGGCAAAAAAAAATTATCCATGTAGCGACTGGCGAAGGGCAAGACGGTCACTTCAAGGTAATCTGTTGTCACGGCGGCTTGAGTTTGAAGCTTTGGAGGGTCCGAAACGTGGGGCGTTCGGAAACTTAAATTCTCGTCGTTTCTCTCATGCGCGAGCTCTTCTGCTAGCTACTTGGGTTTCTGCTCTGAGACGAGGAAACCAAGGCCATTAAAGAAGGATAAGCGAAAGGGCAGAAGAAAAGGAAGAGGAAGAGGCATGGCGAGCAGTAGTGCGGCAGTTAACTTGGAGGATGTTCCCTCTGTGGATCTCATGACTGAGCTCCTCCGTCGCATGAAATGCGCCTCCAAACCTGACAAGCGCCTCATTCTCATTGGTATACATATGTTTTCTACCTCCATTTTTCTAAAGTTTTCATTTTTTCCTGGTTTTGCTTTTAGATCTGAAAATCTTATCTGTATGTTTAGAAAAAGTTTGATGCTTTTGCCTTTAGGAGTTTTTCTGCCGTCATTAGGGTTTCGTTTAGGGATTGCACGAGGTACCCCATAATTTTTACGTGTATATTTTTAATCACTTGACGGTCTAGGTATAATTTGGGGTAGCATTATACGAGAAAGAAGCGAAAACTGGTGTTCGAAGATACCTTGGTTGAATAAGCTAAGCTCTTTGTCTAATGGAGTTGTAAATGATATCAAATTCCTTTTGCTGGTTCACGATCTTAGATTATCACGTCCTCGGGTTTTTTTCCGTCTTTGGTAATATATGGGTTAGGTGGTCCAAGGTATGGTTTCAGTTGTCTATGAGCGTTTTTCTTATGTTTGGAGGTTATTTTATGATCTAGAGCCTAGTGTTTTTTGAAACCCACCTGTGTCTCTTCGAGGCGTTCCTCATCGTGCTCAAGACTATGCTTCCTTTTGTAGGTGACCCTACTGATGGTGATTGTGGGACGGATAAGACAATATGTCGTTTCTCGTGTGTTTTTATTGGTCATCGTTTCACAACGACAATTTACGTTACTGGGTTAATTTTTTTGTTTTCAGAAAATAATACATCTGATGTAAGCTGTCTACTGTTGCTTTTAGTTGAGGTAGATGGCATTCCTGCTACATTGGTTGTTTAGAATGGCTTATTGTTCAATTATATAAAGGGAGAGTTTCTCCCTTTTAAGGTTCCCCTCTATTTTTTCATACTATTCTTTCGAATTGCAAAACTAGAATGTCGAGACAGTGAATCACTACTACATTTTGTTGCTTTCTTTAATTATCAAAAATGGGGAAATTTTAATGTGATTGCTCCTGTTAAAAATGGGAAATAGCTTTTTGGCTCTTTGCTTGGTATTTCTTTAATAATTTTATTTGACTAACCTTTATATTAATGGCATGCTGTTGTCGGTGCCATTCCCCATTGCCAGTTGTGGCATTATCATATCTTTTTGCCCAGCCATGGCATGCCATCTGTGCCATGAGCAATAGTACATTGTGTGTTCCATTGGGTCAATGTGAATTTGACATAGACCCATTGAAGAAGACTTTTGAGGCTTTCTAGCTTATTTTTTTCCCCCGAGTCACTGATTCTTTCTTCACCTCAATGTTTGCTTCTTTGTGAGTTATTATTCTGATGTGCACTCAAGTGGAATGGGAATCTTCCTTTAAAAGCTGGTATTGAAGTAGAGCCGTAGAGGAGCCAATTGCCCTATCCATTTAGGTACTTAATAGGGCATCCCATACTACTCATTACTCACTGGGGGACTAAGCATCCCATACTCATAGCACCTTGGTCTCCATCATATTTCTTTCTTCCTATCAATAATCAGCAGTTCACCTCATTGTTTGCTTCTTCTTCTTTGAGTTACTGTTTCTTTCTTCCCCTAATTAGCCAGCAACTTGGATGCTAGGTGTAGGACAGAATCACAGAACACTTAATATATACTCGTGCCTGTGGGTCGTGGCATTGATTGCTTGTTTACTATTGGTGAATATGTATGGACTCAGTGAAATGAGTAGTACTTTCCAGTGGACATCCTGATCTGTTTCTGGTGGCAATTATTCATGGCTTAATTTATATTTTGGATGTGTGTGTGTGTATTATATACACATATACATACTTACATATATACATGTATATGTACATATACATACATTGCATATACACATATATAATTATTGCGCCTTACACTTAAATGTTGTCATGTACCATGCAATGCATTGTGTGCTATTGCTCTAGGAGCCATTGCAACAGTGTACCCCCGTGCTGTCAACCATATGGAAATAACATTCGTTTACTCTCTTAAGTTATTTGTTAATCGTGATTTTCATCAGATATCTAAGTAAGTTTTGATGACTGGATTGCTTGTTGCCTTGCACTTGGCATGCATTTATGCCAATCAATTTAAAAAACAGAATATTCATTAATCTGTAGGAATTGTAGCGTGTGACAAGAGCCATCAGGTCAATATTAATAGTTATGATCCCATATTCATATTTGAATTTAACTTTCTTAGGATTATAAGCTGTAAAAATCATAATTTTTTACGTCATAGAGGTCTGAAAAAGTATGAAGGTATGTGCATCATCATATGCTGAAATGCTTCTTTAGCTCTAAGCTTGAAAATTGTATATTTAGGTCCACCTGGATCAGGAAAAGGCACCCAATCGCCAATAGTTAAAGATGAGTACTGCTTGTGCCACTTAGCCACTGGTGATATGTTAAGAACAGCTGTAGCTGCTAAAACCCCTCTTGGCATCAAGGCTAAAGAAGCTATGGATGCGGTAAAGCCTCTTTGGATGAAGTGGATTTGCTGTATCACTTTTTATGCACTTATTAGAAGAAATTGCTAACATGACATTATGTGACTTCTTTTCAGGGACAACTTGTTTCTGATGACTTAGTTGTTGGCATTATTAATGAAGCAATAAAGAAACCATCATGCCAGAAAGGTTTTATTCTCGATGGATTTCCAAGAACTGTGGTCCAAGCAGAGAAGGTATTACATTGTTGGGCATCTGAATTACTGTGTGAGTTTCTTTTGTTTGAAAAGTGGGGTTGTGCACATTTTTGTTTGTATGCTGTGCCAGTCATAAACTTAATTATTTGCATGTTTGGACCTGTTCTCCTGCATCTACAAATGTGAAAGTTAAACCCTTTAGCTGTTTTTCTTACTTGCAGCTTGATGAGATGCTGGAGAAGAAGGGGGTTAAAATTGATAAAGTGCTCAATTTTGCAATTGATGATACAATCCTCGAAGAGCGTATCACTGGTCGTTGGATCCACCCATCTAGTGGGAAAACCTACCATACTAAATTTGCTCCTCCCAAGGTTCCTGGGGTTGATGATGTAAGTCCTCGACTTTGTTAATATTTTCTTTCTTTTCATCTTATCTTTAGAAAAAAAATTTTAGTTGGCAGAATATGATTGATGCTTATAGGGAGTAGGGACATCAATGAGAATTGAGAGTTCTGTAAAGGCTTTTATGATCTAGCCGAGTAGGATATGAGTTCTGAATTTAGTGAGGTTCTACACTTGATTTATTTTTGCTTTTCACTGTAAATCAACTTAGTTACTAGCCACAATGATCCTGTCTATGAGGGCTGTTTTTGTTTGGGAATTGTGCTTAGAACTTAGAATGAGAAATTTGTTTTTGCTTAGGTTACTGGTGAGCCTCTCATTCAGCGCAAGGATGATACAGCAGCTGTTCTCAAGTCAAGATTGGAGGCATTTCACAAACAAACTGAACCGGTATGATTTTCAACTTCATGGAAGCAAAGATTCAAACTTTGAGGAAACGAAAGAAATAGTTTGTTTATTTATTTATTTTTATCATCAAAATCATTTTTAATTTTATTATGTATACTAAACGATTCCTAATGAGAATTTATATGATGGAAATGCAGGTTATTGATTACTATTCAAAGAAGGGCATTGTTGCTAATCTCGCAGCTGAGAAGTCTCCAAAAGAGGTAACAGCTGAAGTGGAGAAGGTGCTATCTTCATAAGAGAAGAGTTAGTGTCAGCTCAAAATGCATTTGTTTACTTTTTCCCGTTGATCATCAAGTTTGCCAATTTGTATTTTAATATTATACACTAAATTTTACTGACCTTTCCGCTTAAACTCATTTGTTTCAAAAGAAACGCCGGCTTTTGTCATACTCCCAGATTTGGTGATGAGTTACTTTAATGAAATAAAAATTCAATTGGGTCTTACTTCTTCTTTTTTCTTTGAGACTTTTTCTGACCAATTTACGTGTGATTCGTGATAAATGTTGGTTTAACTCTTTGCATGAACTTGGTCTTTCGACCTACGACGTGGGTTGTTTCATGGGAAAATTACATTCAAAAGCCGTAATTTTGTAAAATTTATTGTAAAAAAAATTCAAAATTTAAAATATTTGGGATGGTTCAATCGAATTAGATTTATATTCTTTTTAAAATTATTGCTCCATTCTTTCAGTTTAAAATATAAGTTTTATTTTACTTCTTCTAGTTCAAAATAGAAATATATTTTAGTAATTTAGTAATATGACTTATATTTTGCATTAAAGAGAGTATTAAATATTATTTTTAAATTATGATAATATATATATAATTTAAATTATAATATAAAGAATTTAATTGTCAGACCTTTTAAAATTGTAATTTTTGTCGTTTTGAATATATATAGGATTTTAAGATTACTAACATAAAAAATAATAATAACAGCAAGGCTACAATTTTTTTCCTTTGTAAATGTTGGATCCATTTGAGCTCAAACATGAGAGTGGAAACAGTACTAATGAGCCGAAATTTATAAACATATTTATTTTTTTTTTGGGGCCTAAAAGACATGCAATTTTTTTTTGTCCTGAACATACAATAAAAATTTTTCTTTTAATATTAAACTGAAATTAATTAAACTTCTATTTTGGTGGCCAAAAAATGAAACGATTTATTTTTTAAATAGTTTTACTAAATTTTAATATGCTTTTTATAGTTAAAAAATTGTAATAAAATTTTACGATTAATTTACTTTTTGCCATCAAACTTCTTATAGTATAATGTTTAATTTTGTTGACATGCCAAAAATATATCACTTTCATACTGAATTTTTTTTCAGAAAATTTAGAAGCATATCCATCCAATGATCAAGACTGGTTCTGTACATGTATGTGTGATGCAAAATATGTATATGGAATTATGTAAACTATATATGCATCTAAGAATTTTTTGAACACTTTAAATATGCATAAATTATATAACAGAAGTTGGCAAAAAAAAATTATATACCAGATGAGGATGTTACAAACAAATAAAGCAAGCAGACAGTGAAAAGCAGAATTTATGATGGCCAAAGAAAAACACCAAAACCAATGATTTCGTTGCTGCCAATAAAATTTAATATTCGTCCGACGAAAAAACGTAATTTAATTTAATTACTAAAAGATTGTATATTGTGTTTTACCGAGTCAGGCTCTAATTAACAGTTCTCCAGGAGAGAGAGATTTTTCTTTATAACTATATATATATATATATATATATACTTCTTCAATCCGTATTTTCTATCCATATTATGAAATATTTTATATGATAAGTTTCTATTTTAAAATAAAGGGTATTAGTTATTTTTCTCCTTATATTACTCATATTTTTAACTCTTTCCTACCCCCTATTTATAATTTCATAATAATAATAGTATGAAATATTTAATAAGAGTAAAATAAAAAATATTAATATTTTTTATATTAATTTTAAGTAAAAAATAATTATATTTAATATACTTGATATAAAATATCTGTGAATCAGAGAAATATATTTTAATTTTTCAGTTTCGGTTGAGTTAACTAGACTAACATAGCGGCACTTCACCGGAGTGCAATTTGGCGAGAACTAGAGACGAAGAATAAAAAACAACCCTGCCAGCCTTTTTTGATTGAGACAAAAAAAAAAAGTAAATGGTAAGAACAAAAAACAAAATTATATTAAAAAAAAACTTAATCATGAAAGAGCAAGCTACGATTGACCTTGTTGTGATCCAACTTCTTGCATTATTGAGGCCAAAAAATGAAATTCTTGCATTATTAACGTAAATTTGGTTGACTCTCGACCGCTAATATACTGAGCTCGAGATCCACGATTAAAGAATGTTGAGCTCGAGATCGAGATGGAAACACAAGTCTCTAGGTAGTATATATAATTAATTAAAGAATGTCATTGCATTGAATACAAATAAATAAGAGATTTTAAATATAGGATTTTTTTAGTTTAGTTTTAATTTTTTTTTAATATATAAGATAATATTTATTATATATTTTAAAAAATATTTATATTTAATGTAAGGAGCAATAAGAATAGTTTTAAAAAAATATTATGATTTTTATAAAAATTGAGATAATTAATTTATTTTAACTTATATTCTTAATTCACGTGAATCGATCAAAATAATCTTATATTAAGAATCAAAGAAAGTAATATACTCTCTTTCATAAGTCATATTTTAAAAAAATTTAAGTATATAAAATATAAGTCATTTTATTAATTTTAAATATTTATTTTTATATTTATTTCTTATTAAATAATTAAAAAATAATTAAGATAAGTATAATTTAATTTGAATAATAGTGAATAGTTATGGTAAATTTTATAAAATTAAAAAAAATTAATTATTTTTTTTAATATATGTAAAATGTTTAAAAATATCTTATAATATTTGAAAATTGGGGAACAGAAAATCATATTACGCACCCGCTCTCCTTTCTGAATCATTGTCCGAAAGCTCCACAGTCAACGGCATCTTCATTTCCATGGCGAGCCAATCCCTAGCGAAGCCTAAGCACTCCATCGACCCAAACTCCGGCTTTTGCTCCCTAACTAAAACATTCCATAGCCTCCGTCCTGACTTCCCTATTCCTCCTCTCTCTCAACCTCTCTCCATCGCTGACTATGCATTCTCTCTCCTTCCGCCCGCCGCTTCCTCCACCACATTCCTCATCGACTCCGCCACCGACCACCGCGTGTCCTACTCCCTCTTCCTTCACCAAGTCAAAAATCTCGTTTCTTCCCTCGCTTCCCTCACCCCTCTTTCCAAAGGCCACGTCGCCTTCGTTCTCTCCCCTTCTTCCTTACACATTCCCGTTCTCTATTTCTCTCTCCTCTCTTTAGGGGTCATAATCTCACCCGCTAACCCACTCAGCTCCGGCTCGGAGGTGGCTCACCAGCTTCGACTCAGTCAACCCGTCATCGCATTCGCCACCTCCTCTGCTGCCCAAAAGATCCCCAACCTTCAATACGGGACCCTATTGCTTGACTCCCCTCAGTTCCTTTCCATGTTGAATGGAACTCCCAGAAGTTTTAATAATAACAGGGGAATCCAGAGAGTTCAGGTGAGTCAATCTGATACGGCGGCGATTCTCTTCTCTTCAGGAACCACAGGCCGAGTCAAGGGTGCTTTGTTGACTCACAGGAATTTTATTTCATTTATCAGCGCCCTTTATCACACGAGAAGCCTGAATAAGAATCACGAAGCACATCGTGTGTACTTGTTCCCCTTGCCCCTGTTTCATGTGTTTGGGGTTTTCATGCTGCTTTCGGCCGTGGCATCGGGGGACACCTTGGTTTTGATGCACAAGTTCGATTTCGAAGGGATGCTGAAGGCTGTAGAGAGGTTCAAAATCACAAGCATGCCGGTGTCGCCGCCCGTTGTGGTGGCGCTGAACAAGTCGGAGCTAGTGAACAAGTACGACCTTAGCTCGCTTCGACTCCTTGGGTGCGGCGGCGCTCCCCTTGGCAAGGAGGTGGCCGAGGACTTCAAAGTCAAATTCCCCTACGTGGAAATTGGCGAGGTGGATTGGATTTTTCATAATACTGTTAACGTTAATATTATTAATCATATACAATCTGCTCTCGTAAATAGCTAATATAACAATACTTTTGATTCTAACAGTAAGCCTTTCAAAAGCCACAAGAGTGGAGAAAAGAAAAACGGTACAAAACTAACTTATTGGCTAGCAAAATTATGATTAAAAAAACTCAACGTCCGATTAAGTTTACGTGAAATACTATTGCTGGCTTGAAAAATGAATTCAGCAATATGATCTAACTTGGTTTTTTTTTTTTCCCTCTGTCACTCTGCTTATTTTATTTTCTTCATACCACACAGGGCTATGGTTTAACAGAGAGTACAGGTTCAGCAACGAGAGTGATAGGGCCCGATGAGACTAAGCGTCATGGTTCAGCGGGTCGACTCGAAAGGAATTTGGAAGCCAAAGTAGTGGATCCTCTGTCAGGACAAGCATTACCTCCTGGCGAGAAAGGCGAAATATGGCTGCGAGGTCCTACAATTATGAAAGGTGTAGAACTAGCTATATATGTCCTTCTATAATTCTTGGAGAATAAAGAAATTCTCCGAGTGGGATTATAGGGTGATTCATAGTGACAGGTTGATCTGCTATATATATTATGAGCTTGATTGGTTGGTTGGGGGATTAATGCAGGTTATGTAGGAGATGAGAAGGCGACGGCTGAAACATTGGATTCAGAAGGATGGCTCAAGACTGGTGATCTTTGTTATTTTGACTCTGATGGCTTCCTCTACATTGTTGACAGGATTAAGGAATTGATCAAATACAAAGCATACCAGGTGATGATGTACTGTTCATGAATACAACTACTTCGTCGAAGTTAAAAGGAAAAATGGTGAAAATAGAGAAACTAAACTGTATGCATGTTCATGTTTCGCCCCCCCCCCCCCCCATCATTTTAGAGACATTTTTATTTCAAGATTCAACTTATAGAATCCACTGGGATATAATCCGGTGATTAATGTCATTTTAATACCAATACATTTTGCTCATTAAAATCTGAACCCTGAAACAAAAGCAGGTTCCCCCAGCTGAGTTGGAACTTTTACTTCTCTCCAATCCCAAAATTGCTGATGCTGCTGTAATTCCGTATGTATCTCGTGAAAATCATATTTTCCATTGCTTTCCATTTTTCATAGCATGTTTCCAATAATTCCTAACCTATTCTCATGAGTGTTACAGTTCTATGAAAAAAAAAATAGCAATATCTATCCACAAAATTTGCAGAATCTCCAAGAATATAATATTTGAAAATTTGCATTTGGCTACCAGTTAAAAACGACGTATTTTTTTTTAAAAAAAAGCCTTTATATCTCTGGATTTTCATGGTAAAGATTAAAGATATATACAAGCATTATTGTGTCTTTTGTTGAACCATAAAGATCATTGACGAGCCACCTGGGTGTCACTGTGACAGCTACCCAGATGAAGATGCAGGACAGATACCAATGGCATTTGTGGTGAGAAAATCTGGAAGCAATATTAGTGCATCTGAGGTGATGGACTTTGTGGCAAAGCAGGTAATTTCTGCTACTAAACCTGTCTGTAATGGGTATAAATTAATGCATAAAAAGATGAGAATGAGTTTTGCTGTACAATAATTGATTTTATTCCAATGGAATGAGGTTGTTGCAGGTTGCACCATACAAGAAAATAAGGCGGGTATGTTTTGTGAACAATATCCCAAAATCTCCATCGGGCAAAATATTGAGAAGGGAATTAGCTGCTCATGCTCTATCTGCTGCTTCCTCCAAATTGTGATTAGGGTAATGTTGGTGTCAAATAAGCTGAGGCTCCGTCATATCATAGAAACGGGTGAATTCAGTTAAATAAAACATTCAGTTGATCTGTAGAAGTTAATTTTTTTTTTTTCAAAATGTAGTACTGCTGTAATAAAATTAATATTTTCTTAAAAAACATGTACAGGTGTCAGGGTGTGCGAACTATATTTCACAATTAAGTTATTACAAATATTGAAAAATAAAATTTAAAATACATATTGCGATTCTGAATAATACCTTTTTTTTATTAAACTGCCCAAAATGCGACAATTACATTGAATTTCGATTGATCTTTAAATATTAAACAACCTCACCAGTCATGAGTAGAGAGGAGAAATCTAACATTTCAAAGATTTTACATTTGGGTGCCATCTTCTCTTAATATTACAATATACTTCATCATAACCTTAATATAAATTACTTTTAACTATTTTATATAGATTAAGAAAAATAGTTAAAATCATTAAATTTTACAAAATACAAAATTGCCCTAATTAAATTAAGTTTGCTATGGTCTCATGTTAATTGTGGAGTGTAATTAGTAAGAGCATTTATAATTTTATCAAAAAAGTAAGAGCATTTATAAAAAGACAAATTAAATACTTCAATTACTTTGCATTATAACTTATATTTACAACCATAAAAATAAAAATCTTTGAGGAGGTGATAAAACTAGTGGGAGTAGATATATTGTCCAGGAAAAAAAATACTGTTTGATGAACATGAAGGCCGAATATTGTTATTACCGCTCTGTCACATACCCGCATTTGTAAAGGGATATATTGTAAAAAAAAATAATGCTATTATGTTTGATGAAGATTTTTATTACCAATCCCTCACACGCCCGCATCCCTAGAAGCGATGTTACGGCCTCATGGTTCGTGAGCCGTTTCTGTTGTCTCGGGCTGCGTATTCCACTTTTCTTTTTCTTATCTTCCCGTTTGGTAACTGCCTAGTGCCTATTCTATACAAGTAATTCTATTGCTAGTACTCCCTCATATGATTGATACCGAATTTTTTAACTAAATTTTAAATATAAAGTATTTTTCAAAATAAAAAATAAGTATGTATTATATATTTTTTTAAAATATATTTTAATTTAATTTATCCAAAAAATATTAAATAAAAATAATTTTAAAAAACATCTTAATTTTTAAAAAAATTAAATTAATTAACTATTTTTAATTTTTATACTTAATTCATATGATTCATTAAAAAAAACCTTATAAAAAAACCAGGAAATATTACTTTTCTTCCTTCCTTGGATTTCAACTCATTTTGTTTGAAAACCGTCACATGAAATCCACGACGACCCACAGACTCCTTCTAGATCCGAGGTGATAACAGTTGGCCAGAGTGTGATATTGTGAATGAGGCCAAACAAAGGGAAGGATGGCCATGGTAAAGCTATTCTTTTTTTGTAATGTTTTAAAAATTAAACAGGATATGAATCTGAAAATATTATCATGTTATGATTTTTATGGCTCAACTGATTAGACTGGTAGTGGAAATGATGATGTAATAATTAAGTAAAAATAATATAATATATAATAATATATATATATAAATAAAATATCAAATTGTTAAGAGAATAAATTTAAATAGTTTAAGTTCATAATAAGTTAATAAACTCACATAGTAATAATATATGTTAAATCATTAAAAGTAATGTTAAAACATTTTAACATGATAACACTATATGACTATAATATTATAAAATAACTATACTCTCTCTATTTCTAATTATAAAAAATAAATAATTACTTCATTTATATCAAGAAAAAATGGTTTTGGTAGTTAAACTCATTAATTGTACTAAAATTTTAATTTTTTTTCTAGAATTGCCCATATTAAAAATTTGGAGTAAGACTAATTAATTATTAGTAATTATCAATACGACCTTAATTATTCAAGGGTATACAAGAAAAATGATATTAATTACTTCACAAATTTTATCCATATCTCCTATATTTTGGGATAAATAAAGAATCTCAAAATTCTCTTATAATTTGAGACAGAGGAAGTATAATACAATGAAAATTTTCATTTTTATAATTAGTAATTTTAAAATAAAAAGGGAAATAACGTTTTACTCTCTAATAATTTTTATAATTAATAATTTTGGTAAAAAAAAATAAATTTAATTTAAATTTTACCCAATTTAAAAAATTGTCCGGTTCTCTAAAAATCACTCCGATTCCCGGCTCAATTTCTATTTCTGGCTCAAAAGCTGATTCAAAGCAGTTCAATCCGATCCAACCTCTAAAGTGGTCTAAAGCTGAAAACTGAGTTATTCTTCACTCCGAGTGACGGTCCCACCGATTTGACCATCCGATCCGGTTTGATTCTCAGAACATTACATTTTTGGCTAAGTATAGCTACTCATACTTAATTTTGAAATTGATGCAAAACCCACTTGCACATTGCTTTTCCCCCAACCAATGCATAATGTTACTCCCACCTCTATTTTAAAAATTTTTCCGATCCGAAATATAAATCTTATTTAATTAATTATATAAAAATTAATAAAGATAGTTTACTAATTAAATTTATGAAAAATACATTATTTTTTAATAGTATTCTAATTTAATATATTATATTTAAAGTCTGTTATTTCTCCTATATTTAATTACATATAAGGGCAAAATAAGAAAAAATATTTAATATTTTAAAAATTACCAAGCAGAACTTATATTTTGGATCAAAACAAACTTTTAAAATAAAACTTACATTTTGTATTGAAGAGAGTATATAATAAGTTATTGGAAAAAGAATTTTCATTGTCCAAAATACTATATAAGTTATATCTAGTTCATTAAATAATTTTTTTCTAAATATCACCCATTAAGAATGTTAAAAAAAATGCAATTTACAATTGGAGAAATAGATCTTTTAATTAGGGATAAATCTGGAAAATAAATAAAATTTGAGACAAATTTAATAAATTTTACAATTTTTCTTAATATGTATGGAATGATTAAAGGTAATTTATATTTAAGACAAGAGAGAGTATTTCTATTGGTATCTCATGAACGGCTTTATTTTGATTATTTTGACTATTGTATTTGAATTACTTCTCTATATTCTATTAGGGGTAAGCATGGGTTGAACCAGACTCAGGTTAGCGCAAACCCACAGCCTGGCCAGACAATAGCTCGGGTTGATCCAGTCTACATCGGGTTGATGGGTTTGTAGGAAAAATAAAGAAAGAAGAAGAAGAATCTGGTTGTTAGGAATACTGGCTTTCCAAAAGGGGGTAAATTGGAAAGTATGAAATTTTTCTGTAAAAATGAAGTATAATGGTGAAAGCAAAAGTTTATAGAAAAATAGAATATAATAAATATAAATGTAAAAGAGACAGGGAAAGTGAGAAACTCAGAGATTTATCCTGGTTCTATCTAATCCACTTAACCTATATCCGGTCCTTAAGTCACCACTTGAAATTTTCCACTATCTGTAATGATTCAATGGACTTCTTGTAATGTCATAGTACAATCCAAGTGCTCTGTTCTAAGAATACTAAAAATTACACCCAACACTTCTTACAAGTGTTTACCTAAATTTCTTTGTGATTCCCCTCACAAAGAATCTTTCTTTTAAAGAAAGAAAATATTTTATATAGATATAAATACTCTCTAAAGTTAAGTAGATATGAAGGTTGTAGTATAATAAATGTAGTGGGTGGGTGAAAAAATTTTGTCTAATAAATTCAGTAGAGTTTTAGTAAAGATAAACTTAAATTTATTACTCACAACTTTAAATGAAGTTTTATTTATATATTTGTGACTTAACTAGTCGATAGACACAAGATCTAGTCGTTAGAAGCTTTAACCAACGGTTACTCTATAGAAATAATTGTTCCCCAACCGTATTTAATATGTTTGACATGCCAAAGTTAGAATTTTAGGGTTCAATAGATGAATTTCATAGAGACAAAAGATTGAAAATTTCAACGTTGAACTTCAATATTCGTCTGTTCAAATGTGACATTCGAATTTTGAATTTCTCAAAGATATCTTATGTTAGAATATATGAATTTTCATATTAAAAGTGCATCTGTTATGGTTGAATAGTTTGTCTTATATTTTCACAGTACACTCAAAATTAGAATTTTATAAGCTGAAATTTGTCTGTCAAAAGCATGTTCAACATGACACAAAAGTTCTCCTCTGTGTAATTTGAATGTTGAACTACAAATTTTGTTTATCAGAGGTATGTTCTAACGAGACTCATAAATTTTTATTTCGAAATTCGTACTTTGAAGTTCAAAATTCATTTCTCAGAGAAAGTGACTCTGAACTTTTTTTAAACTTCACCAACATTTAAATTTTGACTAAACTTCACACAAATTTTGCACATTTTCACCAACAATACTTAACTCGAAATTCGAATTTCTGAACTGAAATTTGTTTGTTAGAGATAAAATCTTTGTATCTTTAAATTTCACTAAGCAAAATTCAAATTTTGCATAAAATATACATAAGTCAAATACAAAATTCGTTTATTAGTTAGTATTTTTCAATTTTAACATATACTAACATAGGACAATTATGAAATGACTTATTTAAGTGCTGTGGTAATATAAATAAATAAGAATCAAAGTTTTTTTACCTAATGTACATAGTGAGAAATTCTAACAAATAAGGGCTTGTTTGATTCTATTTCTGAAAATAGTTTTTCTGTTTTTGGAAACAGAAAACTCAGAAAACTTATTTGGTAAACCTGTTTTTTATAAATTGTTATGGAAAACAGAAAAACAAAAGAACAGAAAACTCAAAACACCTTTAAGGTGTTTAGTAGTTTTTGTTTTGGAAAACATAAGGAAATGTGAGAAACATCCACCTCATTAATGGTAAAGTTATAAATTTTGAATAACTCATCTATCACCCACTAGTTATGATTTTGAGAACAATTATTCAAACAGATTTTTTTGTTTTCTTGTTTTCAAAACTTATTCTCGAAAACAGTTTTACAAAACTATTCTCAGAACAATAAAACAGAAAACACTGTCAGACATGCCCTAAATCTTCACTTGTTCTTTATTATATTTCTTCACTTTATCTTTTTATATTCCTTTGATATTCTCCTTTCCAAACTCTAAATTTTTTGAAATCATCAAAACTTCTAATTCAACACCGGTGAGATGAGAGAAGGAAAAAAAATATACAAAACTAGCAGGTTTATCAACAATCTTTAGTCCAATCTTTTGTCTAGATTTAAAAGAAAACAATAGATATGAAAAACTAGGTCAACAATCTTCAGCACAAAAACAAAGAAAGAAACAATAGCACAAAAAAATAGCTTCGATTGTGAAGTATTGAAGTTAGATCTGCAAACAACATAATCGAGCTACAATTGAAACTTTGTCTTTTCATTCCTCACTCAAATAGCATATTGGTGAAGTGAAGAAGCTTGTTGAGAGGAACGATTTAAAGGAAGGTGAGTGCATACAGTGACAAAATAGAGGAAAGGGAAGATAATGAAAAGAAGGCAGAGGAGGAGAGTGAACAACAACAACAATGATTGCAAAGCTAGATCTATGGGGAGCGCAGTGAAGAAAGGCAGAGAAGGAGAGTAGTGTTAATGTCAAAGAAGAAAGATAGTGAAGGAGTTCAACATCGGTGAAGAACGGCTGTGAAGGAGAGATATGTCGGCAAAGAGAGAAAACGAGAGAAAAGGTGTGTCAGTGAGAATGAATAATGATGTGTGTGGGAGGCAAAAAGCTTTTTTTTTCTAGAAAAAAAAGTTACTTGTATCGATTGGTCCAAGCTTTTGAAGACCAGACTCTAGACCTGTAATCGGGCCGGCTTGATTTTCATCAACCTAAATAATAGCAGGGTGGCTGAGTTAATCGAGTAGTGAGTTAATGCTCATCTCTAATTCTAGTCCATAATTTCAAATTACTTCAAGAAAATTTAAAATAAGAAAATTGATTAAAATTAGTTGGAAGTTTTATTTTTTAAAAAATTATCAAAACTTTTTAAAATTACCATAACTAAATTATAATCACATTTTAATTGTATCTCTTTTCATTTCTCTCCATTATAACTTCTTTTAATTATTCCCAAGAAAAATAAAAAAGAAAAACTACAATTAAATATTGTATAAAATTTATAAAGTAACTTATATTATAAAACATTAATTCTAAAAATATACCTCATATTTTGAAACAAATGAAGTAATAAATATATGATACTAGTATATAATATACAGAAAATTGTTGTTATTTATCAGCATAAATTATAAATTATGAATAATATGATTTCTTTTTACTAAGGATGAATAATAATAATAATATGATTGATATTTTATTGTCGGCTACACGTGGCTCCGAAGCTTTTTCAGTTGGCCTTGTCTCAGGTTGCATGTAATGCTTTTCATTAGTTGGATTTCTGAAAACCTTGAACATCACCCCACTGTCACGGATTTTTCAAGGGGTTTAATTAAAAGCCTCCAGAAGGTTCTGGAGATATCTTGAAAAGGTTTAATTTCTCTTGAACTATGTAGATAGTTCTAGAATTTTGTAAATTTCTCTTGTACATAGGATTTCTAGAGATTTCTTTTGTAAATATCTTGTAGAGAATTCTAGAGATTCGATTTAGACCATTAGATCGAATTGATTTCCACCATCCATTAAGGGGGTGGGAAAGTTCTGGAAACCTTAGGAGGCCTATAAATACTCCCTCCCACCTCATTTGTAACCATCCAAGCATTTGAGTTTATTTGTGAATTCTCTCAAACTCTCTCTTATGTGAGTGTTTTCTTGAGTGTTCTCTTGTTTTCTAGTTCACTTGTCTTTGCGTACTTGAGGGTTTAACTGACTTAGCGTGGGATCAAGAGGATTGATCAAGCTAAGGCGGGCATAATTCAAGGCGAGAAAGTTCCAAGGCCGTGACAACATGATATCAGAGCTTTGGTTCGAGGGAACCTTGTTCAAGCTTTGTTTCGTGGGCAAGGATGTCGGAAGAGATATGAGTACTCAACGTAGAGGTACAAGGCAAGGAGACCTAACCTACTCATCAAGGGAGCAAGAGAGGTTAAAGCACTAGTAAGGTAAGTGCTGAATACTTTGCTTCTCTTTCGATTCAAGTTGGCTATTTAGAGGATGCCTTGTTAGAGGTAACCAATAAGGTGAATAAGCTCGAGGGTGACTTCACGATCCTTGAGTCTTATACATTGGATGAGCTTGAGGTTCTCAAAGCTACTGTGGAGAATCTCCAAAATTCTGAGGATCAGCGCGCTGAGGCTATAAAGAGCCTCAAGGCAAATGTGATGGATGCCATCGCAATCATGCAGCAACAGCTGGATGCTCTCAAGACTTCCTTGGAGAACCAAGGGAGAAACCCTCTAGTGGCTGGAACTAGTGAAGTGAAGCTGGATCTTCCCAGATCGAAGGTGTTCAAGGGTGTTCGTGATGCTAAGGAGGTGGAGAACTTCCTATGGCAGATGGAGCGATATGCCAAAAGCTTGGGGTTAAGTGATGACCAAGCTAAGGTACGTACTGCTTCTTTGTTCCTTATTGATAATGCTATGTTATGGTGGCATAGGAAGCATGTGGACATGGAGAAAGGCCTTTGCACCATCAATACTTGGGAAGACTTCAAGAAGGAATTGAAGAGACAAATCTTCCCAGAGAACATGGTCTATGAAGCACGCAAGAAGCTGAGGGAGCTCAAGCACAAGACCATTATCTCTGACTATGTGAAGGAGTTCACAACCTTGATGCTCCAGATCCCCAACTGGAGCAGCGAGGATCTTCTCTTCCACTTCATTGATGACCTTCAAAACTGGGCCAAGTATGAGTTGCAGTGCCGTGGTGTGAAGGACATTGATGAAGCCATAGCCGTGGCTGAAAGTCTCACCAACTATCAGAAGGAGAAGAGTGAATTCTCCAAGCCTAAGTCTTCCAAACCTAATAATCAAGGTAAAGATAGGGGAGACAAGGGTAAGGGAGTGAACAAGGGTGGAGACAACAAGTCACTACAAAAGAAGTATGATAATCAGAAGAAGAGCTCCAACACCAACATTAGTTGCTTTGTGTGCAAGGGTCCTTACTGCATGAAGGATTTCCCAAAGTTAGAGAGCTTGGTTGCTATAGTGGAGGAACAAGAGGCACATGCAGATGAAAGTGCAGAGTTGGGTTCCCTCTGACTCCTTAATGCCTTGAAGTTCAAGCCCTCGTCCACACCTACCAAGAGCACGGGGTTAATGTATGTAGAGGTGAAGCTGAATGGGAAGTTTGTCTCAATCATGGTGGATATAGGGGTAGGCAACAACTTCATTACTCCAGAGGAGGCCAAGAGGATTGGTCTCAGGGTTGTGGCAGGAGGAGGAATAATAAAGGCTGTTAACTCTCCTCCTAAACCGATTCATGGCATAGTTCAAGGGGTTGAGTTGTGCTTGGAATCATGGAGTAGCAAGGCGGATCTCACAGTCGCTCTAATGAATGACTACAAAGTTGTGCTTGGCTAGGAGTTCATGAGAAAACATAACATCTTCCCTATGCCCCATTACAATGCCTTATGTGTTCTAAACCAGGGAGTCGCTGCCATGATACCTGCAATTAGTGGACCTAGTAGGAATCGGTTGTTAGCCATGCAAGTGAAGAAGGGCTTTAAGAGGGGAAAAGTTACATACCTGGCAGTCTTGAAGGAGGTAGATCTTGGGGAGAAGATGAGTGAGGATCTTCCCTTGATCATCTAGCAGGTTCTTGAGGAGAACCATGACATGATGCCACCGGAGCTACCAAAGAAGCTCTCACCTCGTCGGGAGGTAGACCACAAGATTGAGTAAGAATTGGGAGCTAAGCCACCCGCCATGGCGCCTTACAGGATGACACCGCCTGAGCTAGAAGAGTTGTGAAGGCAACTAAAGAAGGATCGGTGCTGGGCATATCCAACCATCAAAGGCACCTTATAGAGCACCGGTCTTGTTCCAGAAGAAGCATGATGGATTATTGCGATTGTGCATTGACTACCAAGCTCTTAATAAGGTAACCATTAAGAACAAGTATCCTATTCCTTTGATAGCTGACTTGTTTGACAGGTTAGGGAAGGCAAGGTACTTCTCCAAGTTGGACTTGAGGTCGGGGCATCATCAAGTTCATATTGCCAAAGGAGATGAACCTAAGACTACTTTTGTTACACACTATGGGTCTTTTGAGTGGTTGGTGATGCCTTTTGGATTGACTAATGCACTAGCCACATTCTGTACTCTCATGAACAAAATCTTTCATCCATATTTTGATCGGTTCGTGGTAGTATACTTGGATGACATTGTGGTCTATAGCGACTCATTGAAGGAGCATGCTGAGCACCTACGAGCCGTGTTCAAGACCCTACGTGAGAACGAATTGTATGTGAAGAAGGATAAGTGTTCCTTTGCCAAGGAAGAGGTGAACTTCCTTGGGCACGTCATAGCCCAAGGGACTTTATGCATGGATGGGAAGAAGGTTCAAGCTATCAAAGAGTGGGAGCTTTTGACTTAAGTGACAGAGTTGAGATCTTTCCTTGGATTAGTTAACTATTATAGGCGATTCATCAAGGGCTCCTCTACTAGAGCAGCCCCTCTCACTAAGCTGTTGAAGAAGAACAAGCCATGGGTGTGGACTGAGGGATGCCAGGAGGCTTTTGAGGAGCTTAAGATGGCATTGATAGAGGAACCTGTGTTAGCTCTCCTGGATTTCACCAAGCCTTTTGAGGTACACACTGATGCCTCTGACTTCGCTATTGGAGGGGTCCTGATGTAAGAGAGGCATCCTATTGCTTTTGAAAGTCGCAAGCTCAATGATATTGAGAGGCGGTACGCGGTGCAAGAGAAGAAGATGACAGTCGTGGTTCATTGCTTGTGCACTTGGAGGCATTACTTGCTAGGGGCATGATTTGTGATCAAGACTGATAATGTCACCACTAGCTACTTCCAGAGTTAGAAGAAGCTCTCCACTAAGCAAGCAAGATGGCAAGATTTCCTGGCTGAATTTGATTATGTGTTGGAATACAAGCTGGGGACAGCGAATGTAGTTGCTGATGCCTTGAGCAGGAAAGCTAAACTAGCAGCTATAAGCCAAGCCAGTAGGGACTTGATCACCAAGATCAAGCAAGATATTACTCAAGGCCCTCTAGCCTAGCAGCTTGTGGAGTTGGCTAAGGAGGGTAAAACCAAGAGGTTTTGGGTCGAGGATGAAATCCTATACATTGTGGGAATGAGACTCTTTATTCCTAAGTGGGACAACCTAAGGAAGGAATTGATCAAGGAGTGTCATAACTCCAAATGGTCTGGTCACCCGGGACAGAGGTGGACGTTGGCATTGTTGGAAGCTGCCTACTATTAGCCTTACATGAGGGATGACGTGAAGGCCTGTGTGAAGACTTGTCTTGTGTGCCAACAGGACAAGGTAGACAACCAACTTCTCGCAGGATTGTTAGAGTCGTTGCCTACACCTAGCCAACCATGGGAGAGTGTCTCCATGGACTTCATCTCAGCATTGCCTAAGTCCTAAGGGTTTGGTTCCATCATGGTAGTGGTGGATCGCTTCTCTAAGTATGTGACCTTCATTCTAGCCCTGACAGACTGTACAGCGGAGGAAGTGGCTCATCTATTTTTCAAGAACATGGTGAAGTTTTGGGGATTGCCGAAGACCATCATTATTGATAGAGATCCACATTTCACGGGCAAGCTATAGACTGAGCCTTTCAAGCTATTAGGGACAGAGTTGCATTTCTCTACTAGCTTTCACTCTCAGACTGATGGGCAGACGAAATAGGTGAATGCTTTGTTGGAGTGTTATCTTCGGCACTTTGTGAGTGCCAACTAGAAGGATTAGGCTAAGTTGATGGATACAACCCAGTTCTTGTACAACTTGCAAAAGAGCGAGTCCACAGGAAGAAGTCTCTTTGAAGTGGTGATGGGACAATAACCTCTGACATCTCATGCCTTTGCAACAACATATAAGGGCAAGAGTCCAGGAGCCTTCCATATGGCTAAGTCTTGGCATGAGCAAGCTGACGAGACTAGATCCTTCCTTGTCAAGGTAGCCAAGAGGATGAAGAAGTTCGCTGACAGAAAGAGGTGAGTTATAGAGTTCCAAGTGGGAGACATGGTGATGGTGAAACTTTTTCCACAACAATTCAAGGCCTTTAGGAAGGTTCATAAGGGCCTCATTTGAAAATACAAGGGTCCCTACATGGTGTCGAAGAAGGTTGGGAAGGTCTCCTACAAGGTGAATTTGGCACCTAACTTGAAGATTCATCCTGTCTTCGATGTGAGCATGCTCAAGCCTTTCCACAGAGACAAGGATAATCCTGATCGAGGAGTCTCTACCAGAGCACCACCTGTGACAACCAAGTCTTACGATAAACAGGTCGAGGAGATACTTGCTCATAGGGTCGTGCGACGAAGGGGAGTACCACCAAGTACCTAATATTTGGTGAAGTGGAAGGGACTGCCAGAGAGCAAGGCAACCTGGGAATCACAAGAAGATCTTTGGCAGTTTGAAGACCACCTACACTGGTATAGAGATAAAGACGTGACGAGGACGTCACCGGATTAGATGGGGGAGAGTGTCATGGATTTTTCAAGAGGTTTAATTGGAAGCCTCCAAAAGGTTCCGGAGATATCTTGAAGAGGCTTGATTTCTCTTGAACTATGTAGATAGTTCTAGAACTTTGTAGACTTCTCTTGTACATAGGATTTCTAGAGATTTCTTTATAAATATCTTGTAAAAAATTCTAGAGATTCGATTTAGGCCGTTAGATCGAATTGATCTCCTCCATTGAGGAGGTAGGAAAGTTCTGGAAACCTTGGGAGGCCTATATATACCCCCTCCTACCTCATTTGTAACCATACAAGCATTTGAGTTCATTTGTGAATTCTCTCAAACTCTCTCTTATGTGAGTGTTCTCTTGAGTGTTTTCTTGTTCTCTACTTCGCTTGTTTTTGCGTACTCGAGGGTTTGGCTGACTTAGCGTAGGATCAAGGGGGTTGATCAAGCTAAGGTCGGCACGGTTCAAGGCGAGAAAGTTCCAAGGCCGTGACACCACGCTCTAGTTGTTAATCAGAATTGTTTATATTCAGGAGATAAACATATGATTTGTAATCATCAGTAAAAATATTCAAGATCAGGTGTACTCTTTCAAGTTTGAAACTTCTTTATCAACTTGAAAAATTATTTTAATTTTTTTTTATAAAATTAATTTTAATTAAACCGAACTCTATAATTGAACCATCAAAAAATACCCCAATTTTAATCAAATCACCGCATCATTATTTTTTGGCTTAGTTTCTATTTGGTTCAATAAGTGATTATGGGGAACCATAATTGCTTATTTCTAAAATTTGCCAAGCACATTGTCCATTTCAATAATTAATTATATTTTAAATAAGTGATTATAGGATAAACTATTTTATTACTTATAATAATCACTTTTTCTTCCATAATTATTTATTTCACTTCTCATTTTTATTATTCACTCAATAATCACTTAAACCCTAAAAACCTAACATTTATTTTTTTAAAATCATTTCTTAGTTAAAAACATTTAAATATGAATTACTTTTGATATAATCACTTATCCTCATAATTAATTATAAATAATTACTTATTCTCATAATTAATTATAGAAAAGTTAATCAAACATGCAATTTGTCTGCTCAGGTTCAATTATTTTAATTTATGGGATCAACATATATCATATACACAAGTTCTATTTGGATTTTTACACTTGTTTTATTGTTCAATTAAGATGTACTAATAATCCCAATCCTCATGATACTTTTTTCACACACATGATTAAGAATTAAACTCTAAATAATATTTTTAAGAAATTTAGCTATCTCTCCATTGTATTTGTTTAATTATCTATTAATTATGTTAGATTTTGTTGGTTAATTATATTTTAAGTTGAAAATGTGTTAATTTAATAACCAAATGTATTGAATTAAGTAGTAGGAATATAATCATATTAAATAATTAATAAAAAAAATTTATTATCTAAAAATTTATAAATTAATTTAAATCTCAATAAATTTTGCCGTGTGAAGTGTGTTAGTTACCTTAAGGTGTTAAGTGTAGATAATAAAAATAAGACATGTGGTTTGCCAAAAATAAATTAAAAAACAAAACACGTGGTATAAAAGAAAGATGATATTTCACATTCTGAGGGCTGGCCTAAGTGAAAACTTCGGGTTGAAACGCCTCAGAAGTGGTTTCTTTTGGGAATTTGACTTTTCTCAATCCAATACACTCTTAATTCGGACACCCAATTTCGGCAAGACCCTGTCTTTGCAGACTTTCATCCATGGCGAACAAAGTCGATCCGAGCTCCGGCTTTTGCCCTCAAACCGGAACATTCCATAGTCTCCGGCCTGACGTCCCTCTCCCTCCACCCTCTCAACCTCTCTCCATTACCGACTACGCCCTCTCTCTCATTCCCCCGACCGCTTCCTCCACCGTGGTCCTCATCGACTCCGCCACCGACCGTCACGTCCCCTACTCTCTCTTCCTTCAACAAATCAAAAGCCTCGCCTCCTCTCTCGCGTCACTCACCCCTCTTTCCAAAGGCCACGTCGCCTTCATTCTCTCCCCCGCTTCTCTTCACATACCTGTTCTCTACTACTCGCTCTTGTCTCTAGGAGTCACCATTTCACCCGCTAACCCAATCGGCTCTGACTCTGAGGTCGCTCACCAGGTTGAACTCGCTCAACCCGTCGTCGCATTCGCTACCTCCACTACAGCTCACAAGATCCCTAAGCTTCAATACGGTACCGTCTTAATCGACTCGCCTGAGTTCCTTTCCATGATCAATGGAAGTTCTGGAAGTAATAATGCTGATAACAGGGGTGGAGGAAGAGTTCAGATGAGCCAATCTGACCGGGCAGCGATTCTCTTCTCATCTGGGACCACCGGAAGAGTGAAAGGTGTGTTATTGACACACGGGAATTTGATTGCCTTAATTGGGGGATTTTACCACCTGAGGCACCTGGTAGATCCAGTAGAGAATGAACCCGACCCGGTCTCCCTCTTCACTCTGCCACTTTTCCACGTGTTTGGGTTTTTCATGCTGATTAGGGCTATATCGATGGGGGAGACCTTGGTTTTGATGCAGAGGTTCGATTTCGAAGGGATGTTGAAGGCGGTAGAAAGGTACAAGATTACTTACATGCCAGTTTCGCCTCCGCTCATTGTGGCTCTGGCCAAGTCGGAGTTAGTGAACAAGTACGACCTTAGCTCACTGAGGTTGCTGGGGTGCGGCGGCGCTCCGCTTGGCAAGGAGGTGGCCGAGAATTTCAATGCCAGATTCCCTGATGTGGAAATAGTGCAGGTGAGTCGCTTTTTTTTTTTTTTAAACGCTTAAATGCAACATCATTCTTTAAGGCCGGCTATATGTATGGATCATGCAATGGCATTGGTTCTATCAAAAACCATTTCTTAAATGTTGTTTTTTTTAATGAAATTAATGTTAGTTTTTTGCTTGTTTTAAGGATGCCATATTAGTATTTTAGACCTTTTTATGCTAATCTGACTCACCTGAATCATTTATTAAATCTCACCAAGAATGGAGTGTGAACCTATTGTTAGTAAGTCCTGAACCAGACAGGACATTACCTATTGCACATTTTGTTAGACATCCATTACTTACAATGCTAGACAAACAAATGTAGTGCCTTTTGCGATTTGTTTTATGATGTGGTTATTTCTTCGTCTTTTATGTCTCATTTAGAGCCTTAGAGGCCATTTGTTTGTGCATTTTTCTTCTTTTTTGTTGATTTGGTTGTAATGGTGAGACTAGGGTTATGGCCTGACTGAGAGTGGAGGAGGGGCAACGAGAATGATAGGACCTGAAGAGGCTAAGCGTCATGGCTCTGTGGGTCGACTTGCAGAGAATATGGAAGCCAAAATAGTGGATCCTGTGACTGGAGAGGCATTGCCACCTGGTCAGAAAGGGGAACTATGGTTGAAAGGCCCAACAATTATGAAAGGTGACCCATTATTTTCAGTGAAAAGATGAACTGGTTTTTTGGACCAATTGCACAAAAGGTTCTTAAATCCTAACTGTTAATGATGCCTATTGTGGGAGTGCAGGTTATGTAAGAAATGAGGAAGCAACGAAGGAGACATTGGATCCAGAGGGATGGCTCAAGACTGGAGATCTTTGTTATTTTGATTCTGATGGTTTCCTCTTCATTGTAGACAGGCTTAAGGAATTGATCAAATATAAGGCATATCAGGTGATTTTATTACTCTTGGCAAACTTCCTTTTTTCTCTTGGTGGCTATTGTTCAAGTCCATTATGCTCAGTATGTCTAAAATGAAATGCAGGTTCCTCCAGCTGAACTGGAACATATACTTCACACCCACCCTGAAATTGCTGATGCTGCCGTAGTTCCGTATGTATCTATTGCATAATCTTCTCTGAAATTAGACCTGAAATTATGGAAAATCGTGAAGATGTCTGGGTTCATCTTTATGCTTAAAAAATAGAACTTCTTTTCCAATTTTTATTGAACAAGTTTTGCTGACTCTGTTAAAAAATTCTGTGGGGTAGGTATCCTGATGAAGATGCAGGGCAGATTCCAATGGCCTTTGTGGTAAGAAAGCCTGGAAGCAACATCAACGCAGATCAGATTATGGATTTTGTGGCAAAGCAGGTAGATATGCATCTCAACGTTTCTATTTTAAAATTTCAGATACTCATCATATTATACAGTTCCAGACTCCAGTTTATGTTCTTGTGCCTGAGTTCTGAACATTGAACTTGTCTTGTTCTTGCAGGTTGCACCATACAAGAAGATACGTCGTGTGGCTTTCATTAATGCTATCCCAAAAAATCCGGCTGGCAAAATTTTGAGAAGAGAATTAGTTAATTCTGCTCTATCCAGTGGTTCTTCCAAATTATGATTGGCATGTCACACTTTCTTTTTGGGTATTGCCTTGTTATATTTTACTTGAGATTTCAGAATGTGATTTAAAACTGAGAAAAAATGTACAGCTAAATGAAGGTACCTGTCGGTGAAATGGTCTTCACCCCCATATTACTCGCTGGAAATTTTTTTTTATGAGGATGAGTTTTTATAGAATAAAAAATTATGTTTCGTATGTTATGAAAAGAAATAAATATTTTTTCCAAAATTTAATTTGGTTGGATGAAAATAGTGTGAGAAGGGGAAAAAAAAAACTGATCAAATGATTATAAGTTTATAACTATAGTTTATGAAATAATTTTAAATAAGAATGTGGATGGTAATAAGAATAAAAATGTGAATGCGCTTTAAAATATTTATTATTAATTTTTAAACAAATTAAAAGACTTTTTATTAAATGATATTATTTATGATATTTCTTTGGTAGAATAATAAAGAATATTGATTTTGATTCTCTAGATGTAGATTATCAACAAAAAGATATCGAAAAACATTTGAACACTGGAGGTTGTTTTAATCATATATTTCAAGAATGCCTCACCATTTTATTGGCTTTTTGATAAAGTTAAGATTGTCACACAAGATAGAATTATGATTGATGATGGAATGGAATCATAAATGCAAGAATCAACTAAACAAACCAACTTTTCTTGCGTATTGGGTTAGAAATATTTTCTGGGGCATAAAAACTAATATCTTATGGAGTGTTGAAAACAATTTTTAGATCCCTTCCAATTAGGCTTGTCAGTACATTCCAACATAAAAGTTGGTAGGACATGCTTTCTTGGCATATCGAAACTTAATATTCATGTTTATTAATTCGAATTTGTTGGAGCTCTGACTGTAACGTTTGTTTAATAAGGCATTACTTTTAAATCGATGTGGTCCTTTTGGGTGTTAGATTGAATCTTGAATAAATAAATATTTTATCTGTTGCGGTCAATATTGAATTTTTATTTTGCTTGAATGTTTAAAATTATTATTAAATTGTAAGAATATATGCTCAATCACGATAATCCCAGTCCAATATCTCATAATTAACTCCTTGGTCTTCTCAATAACATTTCTATATGAGTGGCTTTTCGTGTTATCATGAGTTATAAGGTTAATAGTCTTTAAAGAGTCACTGCAAACACGTGCTCTCTCAAACCAACTAGCAAAGTTTGATTTGGGTGCTTCTTTTTTAATGGTAAAAGAAAAAAGGATTTTTCATCTTCCAAATACCAATACGACAACTTCGACTAGTAGAACGGACCAGACATTGGATTTCAATGATTCTACCTTGACATAGATGCTGACACGAGACACCTCAAATGACATGTACCAAGAGCAAGAAGCATATCAACATTGAAAACTGAAAAGTATGTCTAATTAATTATATAAGGTTTCATTAATTTTTCCGTAAGTCAAGTCAAACACACTTACCGTATTATGACAATTATTTTCGTGCATCACACAATACTATGTTGGTTTGTAGGGTGAATCATGACTCTAATAATTCAGTACATTGGATATGTACATTGTGATTTGTAATCTAACGAGATACAAATTAGTACGCATCTCTTTTTGTTTTTCAATATTTTTTTTATACAAAGGACAAACAGGATAAAAACTTACAAAAAATTGAAAGAAAAAATTTACGTATCTAAACTTATATATTTAAGATACTATTTTCCATTCATATGTGTAATTGTTTATGCATTGCTTATTCTGTGACTAATTCTTATTTTATTTTAAATTTAAAATTCACTTGTTCTAATTTAATTAAAAATATTTTAAATATATAAATTTAAGTACTTAAATTTTCTCTAAAAGGAAAATTTGACGCAATAACTCAGTAAATAAACATCTTCATAGTTCGATTTATTAGCATATCTCTTTAAAGTGATGCAGCAAATTGAAAGAAAGTGGCATTTGCCCCTATCACATATTCGCCGGCAAAGTCAGTTACAAGCCGTTAGCTTCAGAAGCCTAAAATCACAGAACACCAAAATTACCCCCTGAAACTTGACCCAGTTTAAGGCATATTTTGATTTGACAAATGGTGGTGCCTTAAAATGAACTTGTTTGTACTTATCTTTGAGTCATTCATTCAACCACTTGCTCAATTATGTTACGATATTGTGTTTTGGCCAGCTTGTTCGTCAATAAAAGTTAGCAGTCAGACTCTGCAAACTCATCAAAGTCAACATTTCTGATCTGATAAGCTTGAGTGCTTCTCCTGATAATCTCCACGCATGCAGCCGATAAACTCTCTTCCTCCTTGCATTTTTCAATCTGTTTATGTTTGTTTCTTCAGAAATTACGTGCGAGTTGAAACATTCTCTAGTTTATCCACACTCTTCTCTTCACAGAAACCGTCACTGAATCCTCTATTTATTTATTTGCGTTCGAATTTAAATCCTTCTTCAAGCATTTAACCCCATTCCCAAATTTGAGTTGATTTTTCTCTCTCTGACAATTCAAATTAAGATCATCATCAATCATTTTGTTCTTGGCTCAAAGGCAAAATGACAATCTCTAGCAGCATTTTAGCAATTAGTTTGCTTGTGTGGATGTCTCTGGAGCTTCAAGGTTTGTCATCCGCAGTTTTTCATCTTCAAGTTGAAATAAAATCTGATTAATCCGTTTGGTTGTTTATTTTCTTTTCCAGTGCAATGTGCTGAGTTTAGTTCTGGATTGATACATTCCACAACAACATCTGATGAGCTGAATATTAGAAGATCAGATTTTCCTAGTGATTTTGTCTTTGGGGTTGCTACTTCGGCTGCTCAGGTAAATACCATAAATAATCAATGTTCATCACTTACACACAATTCACAATTCTATTTAACATTTTAAAACAATGGTTAGATTTCTTTTTATGTGGATGCAGATTGAAGGAGCTGCAAATGAAGGAGGGAAAGGACCCAGCATTTGGGACTACTTTGTCCGAAAATTCCCAGGTAAAACAAGTTTGATTTCTTAAATCAACAAACATGCGCGTTCCTGTTATAGAAACTACATATTGTGGTACTCCCAGCAATAATATAATCTTCTGTTCTTGCAGAGAGGATCCAGGACCACAGTAGCAATCGTCGTGCTCTCGAACATTACAAGCGATACAAGGTTCAGCTTGAGCTGCTTTAAATATCGTTTAACATGATATATATACGTATATACAAAGCATTAAATGTTTGAAATGATGGAATTTTCAGGAAGACGTGAAACTTATCAAGGATCTTGGTGTGGATAGTTACCGATTTTCCCTTTCCTGGACCAGGATTTTGCCCAGTTAGTTTCTTAGTCCATCAGTTTGGTCTTTCATTTCACGAGATCTATGTTTCTCTTTTTGTGACTTTTCTTTATGCAGAGGATCCATTGAGTGAAGGAGTAAACCAAGAGGGTGTTGATCACTACAACAATCTGATTGATGAATTGCTCAAAAATGGTAAGAACTAAGAGGCCATAATTTCAACATCAATTGTTTTATATAAGTAGTACAGTAATTTGACCTTTTTCTGTCTGTGTTATGATTTAGGCATTAAACCTTTTGTGACTCTGCTGCACTTTGACACACCCCAAGTCTTACAAGAGAAGTATGGAGGACCCTTGAGCCGCTCATTTGTGTAAGCACATTATATTCAATTTCTTATGAACATTCCTTATATTACTAAGAGGAGATATAGCCATTTAGGGATGTTATTGGTTTGTCTTCATTTATAGGGATGACTTTAAAGACTATGCTGAACTGTGCTTCAAAATATATGGAGATAGAGTGAAGCATTGGTTTACAATCAATGAGCCGTTCATGGTTGCTGCAATAGGGCACGGTCTCGGTGCAGCTGCACCAGGGAGATGTTCATCTGGACCTTTTGAATGTCATGCAGGGAACTCATCCACTGAACCATATATTGTAAGCCACAACCTTCTCCTTGCTCACGCTGCTGCTGTCAAGCTCTACAGAGACAAGTTCCAGGTGAGGCGCCATACCAATGACACTAAAACGATATACTATCTGGGTGTAATTTAAATTGTCACATCATTTCTAACAGAAACGTCACACTCTGGTTTTGAAGTATCAGTGTTTCATAAATAATGCCAAATGAAGTTTGCATTGCCCATGACAGAACTTAAATTTGCAGGTAAAACAAGGGAGAGAAATTGGAATCTGTCATGTTGGACAATATGCTGAGCCTTATTCAGAATCACAAGAGGATAAAGCAGCAGCCAGAAGAGCAATGGACTTCAGCCTTGGATGGTTTGTCAGTTCTCTCTAAGCAGGCTTATAAATAGTATCACTATCACAGAAGAAACTTTTGATTCATCAGTATTTGTTTTGACCAGGTTTATGGAGCCATTGGTGTTTGGAGATTATCCAAAAATCATGAGAGATTTGGTCAAGGACAGGCTGCCCTATTTCACCCAAGAAGAGAAGAACTTGATCAAGGGGTCCTTTGATTTTATTGGCATCAATTATTATACTTCAAGATATGTCAAAGGTGCCCCACCCAATCCGAATGCACCAGCACACTGCATGACTGACAGTTTAACGGAAGAACAAGGTAAACATGTTTTCACAGTTACTGTAGTGGAGAAATTCTTTGCTATATTAAGTTAAATAAGGATAAACATCTATGTCAACCTAAATGTGTAACCCATACACCTATATGCGTATATTCATGAATAGTTTGGTCTATTAGTGTTTTGAATCTTGCATATACTAATAATTTTATTTTTTGTTTTCTGGTATAGTGGAGAAGAAAGGAGTTCCTATTGGTCCTCATGTAAGAAGTATTATACACGTGTGTGTGCGTGTTGTAGAACGTAAACTCTATTAACAGTCTTGTTTATAATTTACTCTGTAGGCTGAAGGAAGCATGTTCATATATGTGTACCCAATGGGACTAGAGAAGCTACTGAATTTCATGAAGGACGAGTATGATAGTCCTAAAATCTACATATCTGAAAATGGTGGGTCTCTGGCTCTTTCTGCATAATTTTCTCCTTCATTTTATTTATAAAGCATGATCTATATATCCTTGGTTTGGTTTATATATATATATATATATTTTCCGGGTTTTTGGGTCAGGGATCACTGAAGCAAATATAGAGAATATTAAATTGAAGGATGCACTGTGGGATACACATCGAATCAGCAGCATCCTTAGGCATTTATACAGGATCCACAATGCAATTAAGTAAGGATTTCGTCTGCTTCCAATATTTTGTTTGTCTTCAATTTATTAGTTTGGAAAAAGTTGTGACTAGGCTTTTGTGCATGTTTGGGCAGAAATGGAGTGAAGGTGAAGGGGTATATGTATTGGAGTCTGTTTGATGACTTTGAATGGGGAGAAGGTTATGTTCCAAGATTCGGACTTTACTATATAGATTTCAGGAACGACCTTAAGCGTGTTCCTAAACTCTCTGTACAGTGGTTCCGCAACTTTCTCAGAGGATCACACTCTCAGCCTTATTCAATATAACTGACTTGTTCTCCATATGGATAAATTAGACACATTTTTTAGTGCATTACATAAAGTTTGAGATAAGCCGCTTTGTTAATAATTAATAAATAGTGTGATTTGTTATAAATTATTAATATAAAATAAAAAATATAAGAAGTCATATTGTTTATAAGTTATTAACAATGTTGTTTGTCTCAAGTTTAGTAAACCTAGCTACTATATATAATGAATATTGATTTGTATAAACTTAGTGAAATGTGAAGCCTAGTGGCACATCTCATAGCTTTAAGAAAACAAGGGAGTTTTTCAGTTTTTTTTCCTTCAAGTGCTGTAAGATATGAATTGTTGTACATTTTCACACTTCAAATTATTATATACAGTATTAAGTAAATAGAATAGTGTGTATTAAAGCACTAAATACTTTAAGATAATAAATGACTTGTCAGTGTATGATAAAGTATGAAAATGTATGTTTGAATTTTAAATACACCAACAGAGAATTAACTTATAAAGTTACTAGAAAAATGAAAAACATATATATATATATATATATATATATAATACAAACCAGTTGGAAATCAATTCTTAGGAAGCCGTACTCTCAACCCAAAAGTGAAACACATATAAAAATATATGCGTATTTATAGTTTAATTTTTGGATTGAGTTTGCATCATTCTAATTTTTTTTAAAAATATTGACATTAATTAATTAACGAACTAAATCAGTGAAATTCATCATTTATCAAGAAACATCTAAATATCACATTAATTTGCACCTATTATAATTTGATTCAATTTGACTTTAATAGTACCGAATATAAGATAGTTACAAAAAGAAATATACTCCCAAGAAGAAAGAAAAATGAAAAACCATTAATTATATCACACTACCATAGAAATAAGGACCAGTCTCATGCATTAGAGGGAATATAGTCAAGTAGAACTTCATCGGATCCAAATACCATCCTCTAAACTCAAAACTCAAATCAGATGTTTTCTTCCCTTGTGAAAGACATAACTTGCATGCAAAGGCTTACATCATAAATCATAATCATCAATATTATATTTACAAGGGACATTTTGGACTTTTTCAGCACAAAAAAATATTTCTAATTTAATATCTTGGCATTTAAAAGTACGAATCATCCAATTGATTATAAAAGTATATATTTCAAATAATATTTATTTCTTTATATATATTTACTTTTATTTTTTAAAAATTTGATATGACACCAAAAAAAGCATTTTTTTCTTTATAAATATATAAAAGTATCTTTATAGATATGCCACCCAATTATTTTTATGTCTAATTAATGATATAAAATTGATATTGGATGATTTAAAATTTATTTTTTAATTGATTATGATATGTTTCGATGCTGGCCAAAAGAAAAAAAGATTATAATATGTTTCCATATTAATGCATTCACACCTATTTATATGATTAGCCTTAACCATATTACTCTAAATGCTCATTGCTTTGAATGTAACATTGTTGATCTTGGTATGACATTTTTGCATTCAATTATATATAGTTCATTTGATTTTTCTATTATTTTTGTCATCAATTTTGTTTTATTATTATTTTTTTTGTAGTTGGCTAAAATGCATTCAAGAGTGGTGAATAAAAATCTGTTTGTGAAGGTCATTACATATATATATATATATTATTTTTCAATTTTTTATTCACTGATTTTTTATGATTTTGCAATATCTTCTACTATCTTTTATAACATCTTTGCCATTCTCTTTTGCTATCTCCTATGCTTTGAGACATGTGGATTTAAGTTTTTTTTATTCACACTCTAAGCTTTTATTTTATGATTTATTGAGATTTTGGATTCATAGAAAATTTTGAAATTGTATTGATTTTGGATTCTAAGAAAATATTTTTAAAAATCTTGATTCTGTATTGGTTTTATATTAATGGGAGATCTCTTGATTTCTTAAAAAAATCTTAAGATTTTGTATTGATGGAAAATTTTTAATAATTGTATGATTGATTCTATATTGAGAGTAAGATAAAAATCCCAATTTGGAACATTCCTTGAATTGAACACACCCATTACATGAGGGATGCTCAACAGCTCATCAAATGAGTTCATACAATATTTGTTTTTTTTGGTGATTATTTTATAGCTTTGAAAATCTAATACTTCATGTTTTGATCTGTCCAGCTAGCAGAGAGAATGTTTAATAGAGTTGATAGGAAGGTAAATGGCTAATATGCATGTTGACTCACTAGTCACTACCATGTAAGTTGCGACACAAAGTCTTTTTTTTTTTTAAAAAAAAAGCATTGGATTAAAAAAAGAGAGAGAGAGAAAGATCGGAATTTTAAAGTTATAGGAATTTAAAGTTTGACGCAACTGTAAAGAAAAATTTGGGATAACTTAACATGATAATGTTTCTATTGTACACCATATATGTTATACATATTAGTGTTAAAGTGATAATAAATTTTTTCAATATGATAATTATATAATTATAAGATACCAAAAATATACCATATTTATACTCATTTTATTATATTCACATTTATATGATTTGATTAAATATACTTAAAATTTTCCATACATAGCACGGCTTTAAAATTCTAGTTAGACCTAATTTGGGTGCCAAATTGAATATATTATGTTACCTTAGAGCTTATGTATCATTTTCCCTTGCTTAATCAGTGGTTATCACATCAACTAATTATTGAACTTGCTATATGTATATCCTAATAATAAAATAGGTGCCATCAATACTATCGATTCGGGATTCAAATCATAAAATTTCCAAATATCTGTACAAAACTTTCGTTTTTTGAATGACCACTAGTTTAACCTGTCAAAATTAAGAATAATATTGATTGTTGATTTTCCATCTTCATGCCATGTTGAATTTGCTTGACTTTTTCAACTGATGAACTAATGAAATAGAAATTTCAAACATATTCACACTCAACCAATCATAATTAATTAAGTTTAATTGAACAAATAATTTTATGCAATTTGTTGATCAAATTAATGAATCAAAATTGATTTATTTAAACACACGTTTTTAATTGAAATATGCTAGAATTGGGCCTTATATGTCTATAATATTTTAAGGTCCAGAGACATTCTTCTTTCTGATATATATATATATATATATATATATCCTCTTCGGGTTTGAGGGTGGTAGGAATGGAGACAAGTTCTTATGGGAATCAAGGAGCTAATCAAAGAGCTAAACAACCATATGGAGAAGCAATGTGCCAAGAAATCTTTTGCAAAACATTGGAGGCCCAATGACTAAAACTCGGACCAAAGTCATGAAGCAAGTATTACAAGGATTAATCATGGAGTTCTAAGAGAATGAGCCATTCTACCTTGAAGATTATCAGGCATCCTTAAAACCCTATTTTCCCATGAAAATGGCGTCTTATCTTAGCCCAAGAAGTATGGTGATTGTATTGCAAGTCTCAAATCAAGAGAATCAAACTTCAAGTGACAAATTCTTAGGGAGCTCATTTAATCCATAAAAGCATCACTTATAACCCATTGTTCTTAATGATTATTTGGGTAGACTTGATTTTAATTAAATAAAGACCATTGTGAGTTTTTAGTATTTTAATTATGATTTTGAGTTTAATTTTCGTGTATTTAATTAAGCCTAATATTTAGGCGTCTTAAGTTTCTTTTTGTTGGGTTCCTAATTGTATTTTTAAGGGTTCAAAGCATTGTCTTGAGCTTAAGGTCTATCATGACTACTTAAGTCTCAAGTAGTTCATAATTTAGGTACGTTTTTAGTGTGTCAATCTTCCTATGCATTTTTTGAGATTTACTTTCTTAATTTATGTTGTGTCCTGTTCTTTAAGAGCTTACTAAAAGTTTCTACAACTTTCATAAAGAATAATTAGGGCTTGTTTAGCAGTATTTTCTGTTTTATTGTTCTTAAAATAGTTTTATAAAACTGTTTTCGAGAATAAGTTTTAAAAACAAGAAAATAAAAGAATATGTTTGAATAACTGTTCTCAAAATCATAACTAATGAGTGATAGATGAGTTATTCAAAATTTATAACTTTATCATCAATGAGGTGGGTGTTTTTTACCTTTTCTTATATTTTCCAGAATAAAAACTACAAAACACCTTAAAGATATTCTGAGTTTTCTGTTCTTTTATTTTTTTATTTTCCAAAACAAATTTACCAAATAAGTTTTTTTGTTTTTCTGTTTTCAAAAACAGAAAAATTGTTTTCAAATTAAACATATGCCAAACAGGCCCTTAGTTTCCTAATTTAGGCACATGTTAGATTTATTCCTAGATTTATTTCTTTTTCCTTAGTCTTTTAGGAGAATTTAATGAATCTATAAACACCCCCTATTGTAATGAGTTTTAGACAGCAATAAAGAGCAAATTTTCTTGCAAACTTGTGAGTTTGTGTGCATTCTTATATTCTTTTAAGAATACAAGTTCTTGACTTATCCAAGGGAGTGATTAACCTTTGATGGCATCTCAAGTTAGGGATTTTGTTGCAAAACATCAAGGGTCCTAACTCCTTTGATCTCAACTTGGTTCTATTCGAATCTTCCATTTCTACTGTACGTATGGATGTCTCAAGCATTGACTTGTTGTGTCTACATCAAATTCAATAGTCTAATCTGATTGCTCGTGAAATTGTTTTTGTTTGATGAAAATAACAACAAAAAATGCATAATTTATTTGCTACTAAATCCAAATAAAAAAAATTAAACTAAAATAATATTCTTGTGTTCCCATGTTCATCAGCATGTTTGTAAATGGAAAATCCCGTATCTGCAACCTAAGCAGCATCTGTGTGGAACCCTGAAAAGTTATATATTACGTAAAGAAAATTTTTCTAAAGATCAACCACAATAATATTGAGCAAATATCCTTCGGAAAAAAATTTGACACATCATATATAATAGCAACTTCAATCTGCTACCATCTATACCATTATAAATGCAAAACATTATTGGAAAATCGATGAAAATTTATGTTAGTAGGTGGAAGTCTAATGAGTGTCATCATGTTGATGGAATAAAGAATACTAACACTACCAACGACAGTTGGGTTGAGTGATAAGTGACTCAACATCTCTTAAGTAAGATCTCAAGCTCGAGCCTCGTGAATGAAAAAAATCACATTGGGAGAGTTATCCAATTTGAGTCTGACAATACTCAAATATGACCTAATCAAATAAATATATAAAAAAAAGAATACTAACACTCTTTCTAGATCAAGATCTACATTTTTCTTGTATAAAAACAAGAAACATTTTTCCTGGCAATAACTAACTACCATGAGTGGAAAATATTCACTTTTCTTATGGGGAATGAAAATAATGCATTTATGAAATATGAAATAAAGAGCATAGAAATATAAAATATCACAAATTAAAATTTTGGCCCATGCCATGCACGTGGATCAATAACATTTGCATTAATATTTAATCAGATAAAATAGCAATATAAAAAAAATGGAAAGCAAAATAACATAATACTAATGAAAGTAAAATAATAATTCAATGTGCAAAGCTATTACAACTTAAATTGACATAACTTGAGGCGAAAACAAAATGAGAAACGATGGAAATTAAAGTTGTTATGTATCCAAAGAAGATTGTGCAAGGAAAAAGGCACGTGCAGATTAGTGTCAACGATTGCTATATCATGTGACAACAAAATGCATCCAAAATGATAATTCACCTTTCTCCCCAATATATTGTTCATATCAAGCAAGTATTCTAGTGGCAAAAAAAAAAAAACCAAGTATTCTCACCTTGTTGTTTGAAATGCATAATTCAATTAACTTTAGCTTGTAAAGGGCAAATTAGTGTGACAAGAAATTACTGGCCAAAAAACAAAGCGTGACAAGAAATTAAAACAACAGTGTGAAATATCATTCTAATAGATCCTTAAACATTGCACAGGAAGCCTATGCAAAATTCTCAATAGATGTGTAGGAATTATTTTTTATCAACAATAGATGTAGGAATTAGACCAAGAAACTCTGGAAAGAAATGACATTAATTTGTCAACCTCCAAAACATGAGTTTGAACTAATTAAGACACACTTGAAGTGTGGAGTACTCTCTCTCTTTATAAATATAAGATACACACTTGGTATTTAAATCTAGTACTTTGGCTTAGTCCCATCTTTTTAATTAAAATGAACCAAGCACGCATATTTCCAACAAGAAGAATCTCTGAACTCAATCCACCTGTTTTCTTCCTTGTGAAGAAAGACATGGAGGAGCATCAGCTTTTAATTTATTTGCTGCTAATTAAATCCAAATAAAAAAAACAAATTAAACCAAAACAGCATTCCTGTGTTCCCATGTTCATCAACAACGAGGTGGGAGAATGCCGTATCTGCAACCTAAGCAGCATCTGCGTTGAACCATAAGCATAATATACAAACTGAGAAAACACACAAACTAAAAAATGTATTAAAATATATATTTATCTGAAATTTAAATTATTTTCCTAAATGCTGTCATTTATATAATCTCATGAAACTCAATTGATGTTTAAACTGATATTTAATGTGAAGGTAAAATTAAAAAAAAAATATATTGAACAACCCCTTTATATATCTTATATTTAGAAACAAAATAAACTTATATTTTGTATCTTATAGTTAAAAAAAAAGGGAGTATTAGGGAAGAAAAAGACGATCTCACATTTCCAACAAGAAGAAGGCATTATCACATGTTTTCTTCTTGTGAAAGGCAGGACTTTCATGCAAAGTCTCTCACCCATAATCATAATATATAATAATAATAATTCTGAATTCAAATCTAGTCTTCCCTAAATTAATTACAAACTTGCTAAATGTCAATCTGGCGATAAAATTAACTAGGCAATATATTTAGACTCCTATTTGTTTATGCTTCCAATAATTAACGAATAAATGTTGTGAATGCCAATGGCACCGACCATGAATAAATTTGCTATCAATTTCTGTGTCTGTGTGTAATTTCTTCTATGGCAATCTAAATAAAAGCAAGATTAAGAAACACAACTGGCGGGGTTTTTTTTTTTGCCAGAAAAAACATCAAAATAACATTAAAATGAAAGAAGTCACAGTACAAGAGGATAAATCTAGCCTACACCAGAACGAGTTGAAGTAAAAATTGAATCAAACAATAAAAAAATAGAAAGAGCAGATGGAGGGCAAAGCACCCAGCCTTCCAGGCAAATCTCCTGTAAACAAGATTTAGCAACCCAATCAGCCACTAAATTAGCTTCCTTAGGGATCCACCCAAAAGAATGGTTTCTTAGAGATTTCCTTATAGAAAGAATATTCTCAAAAATAGGTTCACAACTCCATTCAGGTCCCAAATTTTGCAAGTTAATAGCTTGAATCAGAGACAAGTTGTCTGATTCAAAAATGACATTGTTTAAGCCATTATCGTCAGTGAAACAAACAGCTTTCAAACATTGCTATAGCTTCAGCAAAAAGAGAGGAAGACGCTTGAATTGATTTGCATGCCCCATCAAGCAAGATGCCACTTGAATCTCTAACAACAAAGCTTATAGCAGCATTTCCATCATCCTGCGAGAAAACACCATTAGTATTAATTTTAATAAAGTCATCAGGAGGGGGAGACCATACCTTCTTAGTATAATCATGTTTGCTTGAGGAAGACAAGCATGCATTCCATCCATTAGCAAACCAAAATTCTGAAATGGTTGCCTCAGCCAAACTGAAGGTTGTTACAGCGTTTGGAAATTTAGCTTCATAAATAAAATTACATCTACCTTTCCAGATATACCACATAATCATTGTTAGTTTGGCTTTAATCCATCCATCTAGATTAACATCACATAAAACCTTACCCAGCCATAACTCAATTCTAGAAATATTTTCCTTCAAAATATTTATGGAGAGTGAACAGCCAAACCAAACTTTCTTAACCCAATCACAGAGCAAAAAAATATGTTCAAGAAATTCTGATGCTTGGTTACAAATTGGGCAGATAGAAGATAGACAATATCCTTTCTTTTGAAGGGACTCAAAGCAAGGCAAGGCATTTGAGATGGCCTTTCAAAGAAAAAATTTAACTTTATTTGGGATTTTCAGTTTCCAAACCATCTTCCACAAATCACTAGGAACAGTAAAAGAACAACCACGTTTAGATATAGCAAGAGACGTATCAAGTGATTTTGCAATATAGTACCCTTCTTTTATAGAATAACAACCCCTTTTCCCCCCTGTCCACATCCATCTATCATTCCTATTAGAAATTATACAAGTAGAATTTAAAATGGCTTCAATTTCATCATCAACCAGCCAACACTCTAAAGTAGAAAGATCCCATCAGTTATCATTAATGATCGCAGTAACAGTCATATGCTTCATCTCAGTGAAAGGGCAAACTGAATGGATTTTCTTACCTGGTAATGATGGTAGCCAATGATCCTTCCAAAATTGTGTGTTTAGGCCATTTCCCATGCTTATCCAGACTCTATCTTCCAAAATTTCTCTTCCTACAAGAATACTATTCCAAATCCATGAGGCTCTACAACCCTTTTTGGCAACCATGAAGCTACAATTAGGAAAGTAAAGGCCTTTAAGAATTTTAACCCATAGAGCTTGCGGCTCAGTAAGGATTCTCCAACCAATTTTAGCTAGTAAAGCCTTATTAAAGGCCATAAAATCCCTAAAACCCAAGACTCCATTAGATTTGGCCTTACTTAATTTATCCCAATAAACCTAGTGAACTTTCTTGTTACCCTCTGAATCCCCCCACCAGGAATTAGAAATAAGACGATCCAAATTTTTGCAAACATTCTTGGGAAATAAAAAACAAGACATTGGAAAAACTGGAATGGCATTTGCAACAGATTTAATCATTACTTCCTTACCTCCAATGGAGAGAACACTTTTATGCCATCCTTGCATCTTCCCCTTAACCCGATCAGTGACATATCCTAATGCTTGTGCTTTAGATCTACCCTAGAGGATGGGTAGACCCAAGTACTTGCCTGGTGCATCCATAGTGCCAATTTGAAATATATAACCAATATCTTCTTTGACACTCTCTGACGTATTCTTAGAGAAGAATAGATAAGATTTATGCACATTAATAGTTTGACCCGAGGCTTCACAATACATATCTAAAATATTTTTAAGGCACCTGCAATTATCAAGATTAGCTTGCAAAAAGAAAACAGAATCATTAGCAAACAAACAATGAGTCAGACTAGGTGATGCCTCTGATATGCCCATTCTCTTCATGCTTCCTTATTGCCTTCGAAAGCACTTCTCCAACTAAAATTAAAAGATAAAGGGAGAGTGGATCTCCTTGCCTTAGCCCTCTCATAGGAGTTACAGAAGAGATAGGTTTACCAAAGAGAAGAATATTGACGGAAACAAACATTACACACATCATAACCAATTGAACCCATTTTTTATCGAAACCCATTTTGAGAAGCACGGCATTAAGAAAGTCCCACTTGATTCTATCATATGCTTTTTTCATATCTAGTTTAAGAGCAACTTCCTCTTTGCCACCTTTTTTCATTTTCAAATGATGAAAAGCTCCATGTACAATAGTGATATTATCTTGTATCAATCTATTAGGCACAAAAGCTCTTTGATTTTCTGAGATTAAATTGTCAAGCATGAGCTTCAATCTATTAGTGATTATTTTTTAAATGATTTTATAGGAAAAATTACAAAGATTAATGGGGCAAAAATGATGGACTGATTCAATATTGTCTACTTTAGGTATGAGCACAAGGTTTGTTTGATTGAGACTAGACAAATCAAAAACCTCTGCAAAAAAACTTTTTACCATACTGCAAACCTGTTCTCCAATTGTATCCCAAGAATTCTGATAAAAGGCAACTATAAATCCATATGGTCCCAGTGCTTTAGATTCACCCAGATCAAATAAAACTTTTTTAACTTCTTCATTTAAGATAGGAGCCAATAGACACTCATTATTCTCCACATAAATTACATTATCCATATAACACAAAATATCAGAAAAATCTCTCCTACCCAAAGAGGAGAAAAGGTTTTCGTAAAAGTTTGAAAAACAAATGCCAATTTCTTTTTCCTCATCTAACCATTGCCTATGCTCATTGCATAATCTAACAATTATGTTTCTATTTCTCCTTTGAACAGTGGATAAATGAAAAAAATTTGAATTTTTACCACCCCATTTTAACCACTGAATTCGAGACTTTTGGGCCCAATAGATTTCTTCCTGATTCCAAAGTTCACTAATTTTTACTTTTAATTCTCTCACTTTTGCTGCCACATATTCATTCCATTGTTCTTGTAATAGCTTTTGAATCTGATCAAGAAATTTGTTAATCATATTGGATGAATTTTTAAATTCCCTTATACTCCATTTGATAAAAAAATTCTTTAAGACTATCTAGACAAGAAATAAACTCTTGGACAACTAAAACAGGGGGAGCAGGGGAAGGGCACCAATTTTGTTTAATAATATCGAAGTAATAAGGGTGTGAGAGCCATCTAAGATCAAATTTAAAGCTTACCGAAGCTCTAGACTCAAAGTACTCAAAGTGAAGAACAATTGGGCTATGATTTGATCCAATAGGCTCTAAAGCTTGGCAGAGGCCGTTCTCGAATTGTTCTCTCCATTTGATATTTGCCACTGCTCTATCAAGCTTTTCTCTGATAAAAGAGTCGCCATCCCTGTTGTTAGACCAAGTATACTTTATTCCTTTTGATTCAACTTCAAAGAGTTCTCCATCTACCATGAAACTCCTAAAATTGTCAAACCTAGAAAAAGACTTGACATGTCTTCCTTCTTTATCTGAATGATAAAGCATGTCATTGAAATCTCCCATCACTATCCATGGAGTTTCTTGATCAGGGCAGAAGCCATGCATTTTGCTCCATCATTCACTTTTTTCTTCTTTATTCGGCAGACCATAAACGAATGTAATATTACCAAATTTACAACCACTGCTATATACATTCGAGAGATGAATAAAATTCCTGCTTGAAGAAACTAAATCAAAATGAGTACCTTCTTTCCACTATAAGGTTAAGCCTCCGGACAAGCCAATAAGATCTACACATATAGAATAATCATATTTCAACTTCTTCTGATGCCTTCCACTTTCTTCGACTTCATTCTTGTTTCAAATATAAAAACAAGTTGGGGATTAAATTTCCTACACATGAACTTTAAATTTCGGACTGTCAGGGTAATCCTTAACCCCTAACAGTTCCAACAAAGGCAAATTATGGTGCCTTCCTTCAGCTTCATTTTCTTTTGTTGCCTAGAAAACAACTTTAATCCAGTCTATTGGCACCCAACTGTCAAGAATAGGAGATTTTGCCATTGAGACATCCTTACTGGCAAAAGAGAGACGTTTAGCAGCTTTCTTTAGCAACTTTCTTTCTTTTCTGTGAAACTCCTTTCTTAACGTGATTGGTTTCCTACTAGAATCAGGGCTTCCTCTCAGAACTCTTGGCCAAGCAACTCTATTTGAGCGCTTTATAGCATCAGTTGGAGATTCATCCTTAAGCGATTTAATTCTTTTTGCCTCAGAAGAGTTCAGTTGCTCGAGAGCTGATCTCTTCAAATTGACCCCACCAAGTCTGTGAACCAATGATGAAATTGAAAATTGATTTTGGATAGGGATTAATGCATTTTGTCTTGTCATGTTTGGTGATTCATTTGGAAACTAGACATAGTAATTTGCCTTTTCTAGAGACTCAGAGATAATTGGGCCTTGGTTAACCCGTGGTGAAGAGAGAGGCCTAAAAGAAACAACCTGTGGTAATTGTGGGCCACTAGGGGAGACATGGACAGGAGTGTTACTCTCATTTTCACTTGGGCCCACTTGAGAAGATTCCCAAATTTGAGGAGATATAGTGAAGGCATGTGAAGAAAAAGAAAACTGAGACCTTTTACTACTGAAAGATCTTTTCGGGGGACGTGATGCATTAATGCCACTACAATTCCCCAAGTCTGCATGGGAATTATTTACCTCATTTATACCTGGAGAATCTCGATAACCACTCTTACTATTCTTTCCCCACTGATATTCATGGCATTAGAATCATAAGACATTGAAACATTCTCATTGCCGTCCTTTTGACTGGATGCTTCCATTTCTGAATTTGAAGGACTATCTTTCTTGATTATTTCACCATTATCATCTACAAAGACGATATTGGCCAAATTCCTTAGAGGTGCTACACAACAGTTAGAACTGTACATAACTTGAGAACAATCAAAGGCTGCCATTGCTCTTTGTTTCTCACAGGATCAATCATCATGACCCAAAAGACCACAATTAAAACAGAAAGTGGCTAATTTCTCATACTTCAAATGAATCCACAAATTATCATACAAGGACCTTGCAACCCAAAAACCCGCCAAAAATGGTTTTGAGATATCAATCATCACTCGAACTCTAATAAAACTTCTAACTGGACCTCCATGAAGAAATGGCTCCTCGAAAGCAATGACTTTCCCAACATAAGAGCCCAATTTCAGTACATTGGAATTTGACATGCCTTTTAAAGAGATACCATGAAATTGCACCCACATGTCAAATCTATCAAGATTTATTTCTTTAAGGCTCAAATCTACTGACCAGGATTTAAGAATAAGAATATGCCCTTTCATAGTCTAAGGACTATCTTGTACCACCTTGTTAAGATCACCCTTATGCTCAAACTTAAAGAAAAACAAATTATCATCATCATCTGAGATGTGCATAGGGTGATCTCTTGACTCTTCACCAATTTTCAGATTCCAAGTATTCAGGATCACTGGTTCTATATGTCGCTTGCTATAAACTTTATTAGAAATCAATCTACCAATAAGGGTGGAGTCACCTAGTGGACTAAAATTTTGCTGTGACTGTTCATTATCTAGCAAAACCATGGGCAACTGAAATTCTGCCATCCTCACAAGAGAACTTGCTCCTAACCAAAACCTTATACACTTCGTTACTACACTCAAATATCAGCCAATAGAGTTTCCACAACACTAAGCCAAGAATGAAAAGAAAAGAGAGCAAAGAAGAGGATGAAATGGATAAGGGTAAGAGAAAGCGACAAAAAAGAACCCCACAAAGGAGGAAAGGAACTCTAAGGGTGAGAGAGAAAAGCTCTCAAGAAGAGAGTACGTGCACGGTATTTCTGTCTGACTATTATTACTCCAAAGCAAGAAACCGAACAATTGGCAGGGTTAATATAAGGATAGAAAGGTAGTATAAAAGCAATGGTAATGATCATCCTTAATCAAGAACTTCATTTTCTTTGTTAGAATAAAACAAGGTTAATTGGAGTCACTTCAAATTTAAAAAGTCTAAAACTAAGGATAACGACTTCCAACATATTGAAACCTACATCAACATTCAAATGTAACTGCAATAACATACACAAACCCTGAAAACAATAAATTAAAATACCATTTGAGCAACAGGACACGAAGTCGAACCATTTGAAAAGCCCACTACAACTCTCCTCCAGACAAACCTCAGCTTTCAATTTATTTTCTACAAAATCCAAATCACGAAAAAAAAACCGACTTTTCCATGTTCTTCATCTCTTTCTTAATCATTGTCCCTTCACCAATCAAAGTTATAGTAAAACATATATTCTCTCTCAAATTTTTAATTTAAGTCACTTTTAATTACCTTACAAAAATTAAGAAAGTTAGTTATATTAATAAAATTATCTAATATTTACTTTAGTTTCCATTCTTATCTTAATTAATACTATATATTTGAACTTTCTAAAGTAATTAATACTCCATAAAATAATTTTTAAGAAAAATATTTTTAGAATAAAGTAATTAATACTTCACAAACTTTTACAAAGTAATTTATATTTGGGACCATAGAATTCTTTTAAAATGTGACTTATATAAAGGACCGGAAAGAGTACTTACTTTGATCCAAAATATAAGTTATCTTTTAAAATTTTTTTTTGTCCTAAATATAAGTTTTATTTAGATAAAGTCAAAAGTATTAATTTTTCTTTCTAATCTATCCTCATCTTTAATAACTTATGAAAGAGAAAATTGTCTTTATTAAAGGTAGTATTGAAAAATAACATAAACTTTTTACAAATTTAATTAGTTTAACTCATTTTCTTAGTTTGTATGCAGTTAGTCAAATATAACTTATATTCTTAAATGAAGGCGATAGCTAGTAACCTCATGTTTGATTGTTGTCAGCTATTTATATTCATGGGAAACGCCCAACAACTACTTATAACAACAAAATGATTTTCGCCACAATTATGAAAAACCAAGAAAAAATTCTTACTAAATACATAAATAAATTAGACTAATTGTAGATAAATATTTAAATATGCTTTTTTAGATTAAATTCCTTACTTAGGAGCCATATCAGCGAACTCGTTCAGTTCATACTTGCCACTGGAATTCTTCAGGTTCTCGTGGTGGAGAAACATGTCGTTGGCTCTGAACAAATGGAACCCTATACGTTTCTGATGAAGACTTTGACGAGGAATTTTGTAGTGGCTCATCCATCTCTCGTACAAATCCCATATTTTCCCTCTCGTTAACACATCCTTCTCATAAAAAACAAAGCCCTTGGACACTCTTGAGAATGAAATCCAGTGAAAGATGATTAGATGGGGAACATAGCAGATCGTTGCCTCTTATCACAGCAAGAGCTTCTTCATTTCCGTTACTGGAGTAAGATGATTAGATGGGGAACATTGCAGATCGTGAAGATCGATGCTGTATATAGAGAAATGAGATACAGAAGTAGGAGGACACAGAGTCGGAGGTTCCTAGCTAGGGGAATCAATATTAATAACATATTCATTTGAATTATATACTCCCTGGAGTCAGAATAAAGATGCTTACGTGTTTTCTTCGTCAGATAAAACTTCATCTTCATCCATTTGATTTCCTTCTATCATTTCAGTAGCTTAAAAAGTGAGAAACAAAATAGTGACCTACTTAACGAGGATATAAGTTTCACTTAATAAACTACGCATAAAAAGAAATATTCAGGCGTTTCAATTTCAAGACATCGTACCGACGGGGGATTCATTCTGGTCCAAGGATCCAGCTCCTGTTAATTCAACTTTACTTTTATAATAAATTTACAATAAAACATAACTAAATAATTTCATATTTTTTAGAACTAGAATTAGAATAAATTAATCACTGCCAATAAATCAATAATTAATTTGAATTCAGTATATAATGTGACGCAAATCTAAATTGTAATAAATTGATTGTCAAATTACTAAACTAATGAATTATAACTAATTGGTTTATAGTTAAGCACCCATTATACTTTCAATCTATTGAAATTGGAATTATAATTAATTAAAGATATCAAATTCAGAGACTTTTGTTTATTGGTCAAACCAAAAAATGGATTTTTAAAATGATTGCTATTTAAATCTAGTACATTGATTTAATCACATTTTTTTATTAACATGAATCAAGCGCATGTTTTTTAGTGGGATGTGTTTATCTTTATAGGATGTTAATCCCTCATCCCCTTTACCTGTTTTTCTTATGAACTCTGTTGTGCTTGGTAGAAGTTTGATACTCTCTCTGGACATGTAATCTTTTTAGTATACTAATGATAAATAGGCGCCGGTGCAAAATCACTAAATCTGAATAAACTTTTTTTAACCGAAAATTTTGAATAAAATTGAATCAACAATAATAATTAGAATATTTTTATCAGCCAAAAATAAAATCTTAACTAGAATAATATCACATTGAATCATTCATTTTAAATATAAATCCAACTTAACTCAATCCAAATTAATCGGAGTCAATAAGACTATGAATATTGGGTGATTTGCTATAAAAAAGAGAGTGAGAGAGAAATTGGTGGCTATAAATAAAATATGTAGGTTTTATTTATTTACTTTGCAAGAAAAGCAGAATGTATCCTAGAAAATTTTATTTTTTGTGATGCCATACTCAAATTTTGTTAGTTTTGTCTACCAACATTGCGCTTGTGTGGTTAATAAATATTTTATGAATTCAACTTTACTATTATCATAAATTTATAATAAAACATACTCCCTTTATCTCATATTATAAAGTAATTAAAGAGATTTCATAAATATTAAGAAATATTTATTACATTCTTAAACTTTTAAAAAATCCATAATTTTCAGTTTTACTTCATTAATTCCACTATTTTATTAAATATAGCACAAATTACAATGCTAATAATACAATAAATAAGGGGTAAACATGATAAATCACTACATAATACATTATATTATGAGACAAGAAAAACCCCTCATATTACTTTATAATATGGGAGAGGAAAAGTAAGTAATCAATTTCATATTTTTAGAACTATGATTTGAATAAAATAATCACCATCAATTAAACAATAATTAATTTGAATTCAATATATAATCTGGCGCAAAATCTAAATTATAATAAATTGATTGGTGAAATTACTTAACTAATAGTAAATTATAATTAATGGATTTATAAGCACCCATTTTAATTTAAATCTATTGAAATTGGAGTTATCATTAAAGATATCAAATTGATGGGAGATTTTTTGTTTACTGGTCAGACCAAAAAATGCAATTTTAAAATGATTGGTAGTCTCTTTAAATATATCACACTACGATAGAATAAGAACCTGTCTCAAATGAGATGTTTTTTCCCCTTGTGAAAGACATGAACTTGCGTGCAAAGTCTTTCATCAAAATCATCACAATAGTTCTGAATCCAACTGTTCTAGTCTTCCTAAAAAATCACAAGCTTGCCAAATGATCATCTTTAATTAATCAAGAACTTCATTTTCATTTTCTTAGAATAAAACATTAAGGTTGGTCACTTAAATTGAAAAATAAAAGAAAAACTAGGGATGGAGACTTCCAACATATCGAAATCTACATGAACATTAAAAAATGTAAATGCAAACATACACAAATCATTCAAACCATAAGTTAAACCATTTGAGCAATGAGAAACGAATTCAAACCATTTGAAAAACTCACTGCAACTTTACTCCGGACAAGCAATATTCAGCTTTTAATCTATTCACTGCTAAATCCAAAGCACAAAAAAAAAAGAACAAAAACAAAACAAAAATAACATTCTTGTGTTCAATGCTCATCAACTTTCTTAATTATTGTCTCTTCGCCAATCGGACTTATTGTCAACAAAGGCGAAGAAAGCGAATATCGAATCTGCAACCGAAGCAGCATCTGCGTCAAAAAAGTTACATACTTTTACATTTAGAAAATTTTTCTAAAGATCAACCACAATAATAAGCAAATAATTTTCAGGGAGAAAAAAAAAACTTGGCACGTTATAATTTTTTTTGATAAACCGGAAAGAACTTGGCATGTTATAATAATAGCAACTTCAATTAAACTGCCACCATCCACCATGACAAATGCAAATTCTAACTGGAAAATTGATTAATATAATTATATCGTTAGACTACCTAACATAGCAATAAAAAAACCAATAGAATAAAATATCACAATTAAATAAGTTCTTACTAAATACATAAATAAATAAAACCAAGAATAAACGTTTTTAGATTCCTTACTTAGGACCCTTAGGCGACTTGGCACTCGAATTCTTCTCCTCCGTTAACAAATCCTTTTCTTCAAAATCAGAGCCCATACATGAACATTCTAAGAATCAAAGCCAATGACACAAGCTTGACAAGAATTGAATGAAAACTAGAATTTTATAAAAAATCAAAGATCTACTGGGAGGGGAGTAGCAAGTATCACACGCTTTCAATTCTAACATCCCAAGGAGAATCTCTTAAATACAAATGGAAAAAACAATAATTCTACGTCTTGTGTAGGTTATTAGCGGCCTCTTATCACAGCAAGAGCTTCTTCATTTCCATAACTTCAGTGAAAGATGATTAGAGACAATGAGGAACATAACAGAGCATGAAGATGCTTTATATATATTGAGAAATGATAAGAAGTAGGAGACAATTAATTGGAGGTTCCCCGTGTGAATCAATAGTGTGTAATGATGAAGAACATGCTAAGGCTAGCAGGCACTTGAGAATTATGAAGAAGAAAAAAGGATGAGTTTAGTTTTGCTTTGCTTAATCAAGGAGTCAATTTTCTTGGTTAGAGAAATAAACATTGTATCCTTTTTGTGTTAAATAATTAATAGGCAGTAGTTTTGCGAAGCATGAAGCGTATGAGAAGGGCAAATAACACACTTGGAAACGAGAAAACCACTTCTTTCACAACAGAGAAAGAAAAAAGATTATTTAACTCCAACCAACACTTGAATCCAATCCATACATACAAACATACAGATATATATCCCTTTTATTCTTTGTCTACCATATAAATATATATAAAGAGAAATTTAAGTCACTCAGGAAAATAACATCCATTTGAATTATACACACACACACACACACTCCCTAGAGTTAAAAATAAGGATACTTACGTGTCTTCTTCATCGGATGAAACTTCCTCTATTTCATTTCCTTCGATCCTTTCAGTAGCTGAAAAGTGATAAACAGAAAAGTTACTAAAATACTTAACCAGGATATAAGCTACCCTTAATAAAATTACTAAACAAAAAGAAATTCAGGTGTCACATCCTCGTACCGGTGGCGGTGGGGTCAGTGTCGTCGAAGGATCCGGCGTTCCGTGGGCTATACCTCCGGTGGCAAAATCGTGGCAGAACCTGGAGCGCCGGCGCCGGCTACGCTCCCGAAATTCTCTTGGAAACCAAGCTCAGCATTCACTGGTAGATTCCCGATCCTCTTCCTCTCCAACGCTTCCCCTTCAATTTTCATATGGTGTTCCTCCATCTACCTGTTCACATATATACTCAGGAGTTAACGTGATTCCGTGATTGCCACGAAGTTCCCACTAAACTAATTTTTTAATAAAAAATTAAAAAAGGTATTAATCGTTTTAGTAAGTATGTCCTATATATCAAATTGATTTTAAAGGCTACAGATATCAAATCAACTAGATTTATTGTATTTAATAAATTTTAATTTATCAATCAACTAATCACCTATAATCAAGCAAATCTATCTATATTTAATTAGAAAACTAAAAATTATATTACTTGGTTAGAAATTTGTATATAAAATTATTTAAAATTACAATTCATTTGAGTGAGCATATATTTAAAATTATTATTTATTTTTAAATCTCAAACTACAACGCACATTATAATCATATTAAATCAATATAATTAAATGTACCTATAATATTCAAATATGGTTATGTTTATATGAATACTAATCTTATATCCTCAAAACAAAAAATACGAATACCAATCAATACATTTATAACTATAATTATATTTGTAATTTCAAATTCTCAATATCTCTTCTAGCGCATGCATTTCATCTGTACAAGCTGAGGCTCTTTTTTTTCAGTTTGCTTCCTCTAATTGTAAAGGAAGATTTATTTGAGTTTCATTTTTGTTAGCATTCGTTATCGAAGAGGTGAATGAGAGGTAGCAAATAAAATGAAAAGAGAAATTGGTGGCTATAAAACATGTACGTTTTATTTACGTACTTATATATCTTGCAAGAAAAGGATAACCTATCCCAGAAAATTTGACTGATACTTTTTGTTATGCCATACTCATATAGGATTGTAAGTTTAATTCTATTTGCTTGATCAGTCAGTGGTTATCATATCAAATAATTACAAGACTTGCTATATATATATGTATACTAATAATAAAATAGGGATAGGTGCCATGCATCAATAGTATAGCTTCCTAATACAAATCTTAAAATTTCGAAATATATAAAAAAAAAATAAAAACTTTCGATTTTGAATGACCACTGGTTTGACCAATTAAGAATACTGAAAATTAGCAACACTATAGCTAGATCATTTGCAGAGTTTAGAATATTGAAATTATATACTGCAACTTCTTCCGAGGATCACACTCTCAGGTTTGTTCAATGTAATTTGTTTTCATTATGGATAAACTAGACATATAATCTACAGGAGCATTATATAAAGCTTGAGATATAATAATTTATAAATAAGACGACTTGTTATAAATTATTAAAATAAAATAGAAAAAAAAAAGAGAGTGACAATGTTTACAAGCCATTTAAACATGCGCGACATTTAATAGCCCGTTTGGTTTAATTACACATGGAGTTAGGTAATATGATATAAAATGTGTGAAGGGATGTGATAAGATGATAATTATAAATAAGTTTATTTGGTATAATATAAAAGAACAATGGAATGATGTTTATTTTTTATTAGAAAAAATACAAATAAATGTGAAATGCCCATTTTACCCTTAGCCCTGAATTACCCCCACCTCCTGAGTTCTTCCCAGTTGGTGCAACTGCCACCAATCTCATCTCCGGTGGTAGATCACAAAATAGAAAGCAAAGTTTCCATCTCCAAAGCTTGAGCACAAATCTTTTCGGCCATTTCTCCTAGGTGATGAGATAATGTTCAAATTGGCAACAAAATGAAAGAGATGACATCCAAAGCTTGAGCACAGACTTGTTTGAAGGTCTAATGGAGGTGCAATGACAAGATCAGAGGTTAGGGGTGGAGATGATGTCAGATTAGAGGTTGGGATGAAGAAGATGATGGGATCAAATTTGCTCTAGTGGACTCGACGCCAAATCTAACAGAAGAAGATGAAGTTGGGGAAGGTATGTCATCGATGTGGATGGTTGCCGATATGGGGGGAAGATGAGCATTTGATGGTAACCTCGATGGGAATGGAAGAATGAGGAAGGTGGCGGTGGGAAGACAATGGGAATGGAATTGGGGAGAAATTTTTTATTTCTCAAGAGAAAAAATGTATTTTGGATTTGGATTATAGCAGTATAACAACCATCACTTAATAAAATATGTGTGATCGTCATTACCAGAATTGAGGTAATCAGCAGCACCTAATGTAATGCCTATCATATGTAATCTGTCCAACCAAACAAGTCAATTCATGTAATGTGAAGGCCATCACACTTCCCACCCATCACATGTAAACAAACCAAATAGGCACTTAGGTTTCATACATAATTTTAAAAGAGTTCATGGACGTCCGTGTCAGCTAGCATCATCAATTCGACTTCATCTTTGTCAACATTGTCATCTTCCTTGTGAAAAATTACTGAATTTGAATCAACTTTTTCTTTTGACCGGAAAATTTGAACAAACTTGAATCCATAATCTTTGCTAGAATATCACATTGAATCATTCACATTTTTTTTGGGGAGTTTTTCTCTGTCAGTTTTCTAAGGCCTATTTCTCAAATAATTTGATGCGATGAGTTCTCCTGAGCCTTATGATACTCTTAGCCCAACTTTCTCTTGGGCTCAATTCGACTTTGACAAAAAAACAGTTTCGATTGAGATTTAGCAACACTAAAGCCCAACTCAATACATAGTCAAGTAGACACGGAAGGACGAATCTAGCATACCGAACAATCTTTTTGTATGGATTTCACTTCCACTTTCATGAGGCGTAGGCTCTTATGGGCCGTATCTTAGCATGGTGACATTCGATGGCCGAAAAAGAAAGCATATGATGCTCAGGACTGAATTCTACTCCTAAGTAAACTTCGAGTCAGGATCTCATTCTCATTTCCAGTTTCAAGTAATCAGTTCTGAGAGACAGTCTTGTAGCTATTGAAGCTTCTTGTCAGAAGCATGGCTAAGGAAGAAGACTACTCCGTCGCTTCTGATCTGATCAACTTCCTAAATGCTTCTCCTACTGCTTTCCACGCCGTTGGTAAAACTCTCCTCTCTCGCATCTTTCTCTGAGTTCCTCTATTACCTCTCACGGTTTTACATTTCGTTTCATTTATTTTAATCGTCTAGATTTTGACTTATTGGGACGCCTTTATATTTCAGATGAGGCAAAGAAACGGTTGCAAAGCGCTGGCTTTGAGCAACTTTCAGAGAGAGATGACTGGAAATTGGCAGCCGGCAAAAGATATTTCTTCACGAGGAACCACTCAACTATTGTCGCTTTTGCCGTTGGGAAAAAGTATGATTCTTGCAGCTTCATTTTGAGGTTTTGGGTTAGCTGTTGCACCCACTCCTTTACTTTTACTTGTTCAAACTTGGATCAATTACAAATGAAATAGAGAAATATTACCCAATATCTCATTTTGAATTTAAAGTTCCCCTTGAAAATCATTATCTTGCCATATAGCTCAGGCTGGACTACACTCATTCCTTTTTGAGTCTATACTATCTCATCTTAACAAAATTAAAAGAGTCCATGATTCCATAGATGTCCTATTATGATTTTTTATGGCCATCCTTTATAGACTTAGAAAGAGTTAGTTATTACATCTCTATAAGATAATCTTTAATGATGTCACTACTGTTTGTAGCGCCTAGTCCTATCTATTCGTCCAATATGCTAAAATTTTTGCTCAGATATGTTGCTGGAAATGGATTCCACATTCTTGGTGCTCATACTGATAGTCCTTGTCTGAAACTGAAGCCTGCTACCAAGGTAATTTGGATAAGTTGAAGTAGTAACTTTGTGAGCCAGGTAAGTAATTTTATTCAGAAATTGTTAGTTAGTTTTGGCATGAATTGTTTGGGCAGGTGGTTAAAGGTGGATATTTGGAGGTTGCAGTCCAAACATATGGGGGTGGATTGTGGCATACATGGTTTGATAGGGATTTAACAATCGCTGGCAGGGTTATTATAAGACAAGAAAAAGAATTTTCTACTTCATACTTGCACCGACTTGTTAGGATTGAGGAACCAATAATGCGGATCCCAACTTTGGCAATTCATCTAGACAGGTTACCTTGTTGAGATGGATCTTGCCTGTTGATTTTCTTCATCAACACCTCTCTCCTTAAAATGACTATACCATGGCCTTTGGACAGGAACGTCAACGATGGATTTAAAGCAAACACTCAGAGTCAACTTGTTCCTGTTTTGGCAACATCAGTAAAGGTAATCCTGAAATTAAAGTTGACTTATGCTTTTTCTGCTGGTTGTGAACTACCTGTGGCATTGGTAATTTAGTTATCTTTTAATGATAGCAGTTTATAGAAATAATTTTGATGGAAAATGTCTCAGTTTTGGTGTGTCAAGTCTGAGATGAAATGCCTTTTTTATTTTATGTTTGTTTGTTTTCTGTTAAAATTACTCTGCCAGTTATTCATATGATTGCATGTGATCACGAAGTTCAATTATCAGATAGATTTGCGCATCTTGTTACGTGCATCATTGGGTTGTTTACTTGTTTTGATGTGTAGTAGTTTTATGTTAGTTACTATCATGGTTATATTCTGACGAAGTAGTTTTGTGTAAATATGCATTGAGATTGGTATATATAGCTGATGAAAGAATTAAGTAAATTTCCAGAAATATTACTTTTGAATATTTTTTACCAGTTATTGGATTTAGCTTTTATTTATTGAGTGAGGTTTGTCTTGCAGGCAGAGCTCAATAAAGCAGCTGCGGAAAATGATTCAGTTGAAAGTGGACTGCAAAATGATGGAAAGAAGGCAAATGACAAAATAGGGAGTAATAATGCAAAGCATCACTCTCTTCTGCTTCAGGTTATTGACTTGAAAACTAACTCTACCTTTTTTGCTTTGGTTACCGTTTTTTATCTGGGGAGCAGAGGAGAAGGGAAGCTTCAGTGGTGAATGACTCTAACTGGATGTCCTGTGAAATGTTTAATTTTTGACTTCTTGTTGTGGAATCTTAAGTTGGAACTGGGCATGTACATTGAATAAATATGGGTCTGACAGTTGGTGATTGTCTTGTGTTCTCTTTCTTCCAGTTGCTTGCAAGTAAGATGGGGTGTGAACCAGATGACATTTGTGATTTTGAATTGCAAGCCTGTGATACTCAACCAAGCACAGTTGCTGGAGCTGCCAAGGAATTCATATTTTCAGGACGACTTGATAACCTCTGCATGTCATTTTGCTCATTGAAGGTTCAAGATTTATGTTGTTTTAACTAGTCAAATTTCAAATGAACATGTATAGATGTGAACTTTCAACCATAATCTTGATTTTAGAGGGTGCCATTTTAGATACTTATTGCTTCATTTGGTTAGATTGTACAATCATGGACTTATTGTTATTTTTTAAAATATAAAGACTAATGAAAACTTCTAAAAATAATGAACTTGCCAATTTACGTAAATAATCACAATTTTAGATGGGTCTGGCTAGCACCCTCTCCCCCTCTAGGAACCAGTGTCAAGTAAGAGATCATTAGTTCAAAAAATCTTGCCAGCTACTGTAAATCTAGTGTTGGTAGAGATTGATATTGCATATGATCATGTCAATTATAGAACCTTGTTTGGTCTTAATTTCCAAGGTCAGAGGTGGGTTTTACTTACCTAACCTAAACAGTTCCATAGTCCAATGATCCATATAGCTTGATGAAGCTTGCATTAGAGTTACAGCATGTTGCTTTGCATGTTCATCTCCTTGTTATGGGATCTGGCTTGTTCTGTTAAGTAGCAATATCTTGTCTTATGGATCACAGTATAGAAAGTAATGGACAATGAATAAGCCATATGAACCTTCCTTTTTTTATGCTTACTGGACCACAGTTGGTCTCAAGACCTGGTGACATGTTTCTATTAGAACCCATGGTTGGTCTTTCACTTGGTCATTATACTTCAATCTGCAAATTTCGTGTTTAGTTAGCGGAAGTGAAGGCCTTTTTCTTAGCTGTTCCTTGCTTCTATGGAAAAATCCAAGGAAATCCAAAGCCATCTTTTCCCCCTTGAAGGAAACAGGTGGATGGATCAGATGATATCTTGAGTAAAAATGCCACTTGGCACATGGGTCTGACTAAGAGAGGGGGAAGCAATGGAACTTAGAAGTAATTTTAAACGCAGACACGAGACAACAGAATCAGCACTGAAACTTCTTGCTTGTGTGTGCATATTGTATACATATATAGGTACATATATACATACTTGCATGCATGCATGCATACAAACATACAGCAGCATACAGTAGATTTAACATATTGAGGAACAAGCTACAGACACTAAAATAGATCAGAAACAGAATGCCTCATCGAGAATGCAAACTAAGAATAGAGACTGATAATCTCTAGCTTTTAAGAGGCTAGAGTCTCTCCGAAGGAAAACTCATCCCGAAAATGATTCCTCCCCCCATCTCCTTCCTCACTGCCTGGGCTCTTCATAAACCCCTCGGCATCACTTCCACTCTCCTCCACTACTCCCCCACAACCTTCACTGTTGTTAGCGTTTGTTGCTTCTTTATCCATTCCTTTTTTGATCCTTACCTTGATTCTCCTGGAGTATTGAAATGAAAGTAGAATTTTGGAAGTTAACTGTAGCATCTTTGAACTTGAGATTATCTTTTATGACTGTATACTTAGAATGTTGATTGTGTAGGGCAAGAACAAAACCAGAAATAAAAACTGTGTTGCAGTTGTTGACTATCCTATGCTAACATCATATGGTTAATTTCAGGCATTAATAGATTCAACAGCCTCTGACAGCAGTCTGGAGGAAGAAATTGGTGTTAGAATGATAGCTTTGTTTGACCACGAGGAATGTGGATCTAATTCTGCACAAGGAGCTGGTTCTCCTGTCATGTTGAATGCCTTATCTAGGGTGACAAATTCCTTCAGCTCTGATTCTAAGGTAGAAAATTCCTTCAGCTCAAGAGTTACATGAATGGTTACCACTGCTTTCTGTTCTGTGGTTGAGAAAATGTGTTATTGGCTTGGCTACATTCTGTTTATAATTTATGCGCACAGTGGAACCCTCTATTACATGCCACTCTAGCCGTTGGGTTGGGGCTATCCCATAATGATTGCAACAGTGGTTATTCCAGCATCTTTAATTCATCAAAGGCCTAATACGTACTTTGGCAAGCCCAAGAAGCTTGCTTGAGAGATAATTAATTCTAAAATAACTCCTGTAACTAATTAGTTTTTCAGTAGATTGATCCGTTTCTTTCTGTGGTAATTGCATTCTAGCTGATTGATAGAGCTGTACAAAGAAGCTTCCTCGTATCTGCTGATATGGCACATGCGCTGCATCCTAATTATATGGTATGTTGTTCGCTGTAGCGATTTATTCTTACCAGTTATACAAGTTACTGCTGCACACTGAGACGGAATTCCTTGTAGGACAAACACGAAGAAAACCATCAGCCCAAACTACATGGAGGACTTGTCATCAAACACAATGCAAACCAACGCTATGCAACCAATGCAGTCACTTCCTTCATATTCAGAGAGATAGCAAAGAAAAATAACATTCCTGTTCAGGTCAGTTTGGTGATAAATTTGTTTTCTCAATTTCTCTTTAGGAAGGGAATGAGAAAGGAATTCTTCATTACTAATCATATTAATCAATATATATATATATATATTAAAAGTTCTAGGAAGCTGCACTATTTGTAAGTTATAAAGAGTGAGATTTCTCTCACTAGTCACACTTTGTTTTGGACTCCATGCAAATTACAGGGTCCCACATCTAGTTATTTAAACAAAGATATTACCTTTTGACCGTTGAAAACAATGCCTGAGGATTATAATTGTGTGAGCACTGGTATGGTGTATTAAATTTTTAACGAGAAATGTTGATGCAGGACTTTGTGGTGCGCAATGACATGCCTTGTGGTTCAACCATCGGTCCGATCCTTGCAAGTGGTGTTGGTATTCGTACAGTTGATGTAGGTGCACCGCAGTTGTCAATGCATAGCATAAGAGAAATGTGTGCTGTTGATGATGTGAAGCATTCATATGAGCATTTCAAGGCCTTTTTCCAAGAATTATCTCATCTCGACGCCAAGATTGTTGTGGATATATAGCTTTTCCCTGACGGATTGCACACCAAACTGTCGCTCTGGATGATGTGGCTAAACTATTTATAATAATATAATATAATGCGGATATTGTACGTTGATGATGAAGTTTTTGGGTGAAATCAGACTTCCTAAATGGAATGTAAGCAGCTGAGTGTCTTTGCTTCCTACACTTTGAGTGATTGTTTTGGTATGCGATAGAACAAAAAAGAAAACAGAATAAAAGATAAATTTATAAATAAAAAATATCTCTTTTTCGCTTAATAAAAATATAGTTTTTGTTATGTAAAGTTAATCAAGATATAATAAATATTATATATTTTGATTCTTATGTAAGAGAACGGATTTTTCTCTGCACTAACCCAACGTGGTAGTAATGATTTGAGATGCCCACGTATATATTAAAATCTCTTAGAAGTCATTTTTTACGAGTAATGAAAAGTTCGTTTTTTCTCACAGTTATTTTATTTTGGATTTCGTGCAAAGTGCAAGTCTGTCTAGATGATGCTCGTAATGGAAACGAACTCAAATGGGAAACGGATCTATTTGGGTGGAGATTGAACCAAAATGCTTTCTTTTGGCCAAGGTTTTACCAAACAGCTAGCAATATGAAGTTTGGAAAAATGCAGTATGGTAATGATTGTTGTTTTTTTTTTTGGGGGGGATGCTAAATCAAATTCATACTATTTGTCGTTTGAAGCAGCTTTGTATTGGAAAAAGCTATCTACGGCAGACCATAACTCAATTTCATTACTGCCATTGTATTTTTAACAAACAAGTCGTAATGCAAAGGCTTTATATGACTTCTCATTTCGCTTCAAATAACAAAGAAAGTAGCTTCATAATAAACCTTATTCTGCAATGGACGATAGAAGAACCGAGAAGAGATAAAAGATATAACAGCAAGAAGTTCCACATGACAATCCAAATCAACAAAACAGCACGTAATTGTAAACGAATAAATTCAGAGCCTTGACGGTGATCCCTTGGGATGATACACAACTGTATGATTATAAGCATCCAAAGTTAGAAAATCATCCAGTGATGGTGCTGTGCATTGTCTGGTGAAGATCTTGCAAGCTTCCTTATACATTCCCTTCTTGAACTTCTCCTTGCCCACCTCCTTCTCAATCCTAGCCATCTCCTCTTCAACCACTCTCCCAAAAAGCTCTTTGTTCACTCTAACCCCGAGTCCATCCCCATTCAACTCCACTACATACTTGAGCCACTGCCAATTCTGCACCCTGCTAATCTCAGCGGTGGCTGCATCTTCCATGAGGTTGTAAAGAGGCACTGAACCACTTCCAGTGAGCCATGCAGCCACATACTGAATACCCACCCTTGTATTCAGGCGAAGCCCTTCCATTGTACGAACTCCTACAGGTCTTTGCAAGAGATCTTCCTCAGTCAAGTTTGCAGCATCATCACGTATCTTTGTGTGAATCTGATTTGGGTCGTTGCTCATGTTGCCGTTGAAGACTTCCATGCAGGCTGGGATGAGACCAGGGTGGGCTGCCCAGGTCCCATCATGCCCTGCCTTCACTTCTCTTATCTTGTCCTTCCTCACCAGTTCCAGTGCTGCCTCATTCGCCACTGGGTCATCTCTTATTGGAATCTGAGCAGCCTGTTCAAGAAAAATTTCAAGAATCACCTAAATTTGCTACCGGTCCTCCACTATCAATAATAATACATTTAAGTAGGGGAAAATACTTGTTCAAGCACTTTCTTTGAACTAGATGTACTTAAAAATGTAAGGAAAAAGAAAAAAGTGGGTGGTTACCATGCCTCCCATGGCATGTACACCGCGTCTGTGGCAGGTCCTGATGAGAAGATCAGAGTAACTCTTCATGAAGTGTTGGGTCATGCCAACCTGAACCCTATCAGGAAGGAGGCGATCAGGGTGAGCCTGGAATGTCTTCACATAACTAAATATGTAATCCCACCTTCCACAGTTGAGACCCACAGAGTGGTCCCTCAGCTCATACAGAATCTCATCCATTTGAAACACTGCTGGAAGCGTCTCTATCAGAACTGTGGCCCTTATGCTTCCTCTTTCTATCCCTGCTTTCTTCTCTGCTCTCTCAAACACACTGTTCCATATCTTAGCTTCCCTGTCAATCATCACCAAAATATAAATATGGTATTTAATACGCTCATGTTTAGTATTTTAGTACAAAATTAGTTTACTGTAAGATATCCAAGTGGTTTTTGAAGGGTACAAAAAATCATGTACAAATAAATGTCTTACACACACAGATGTGAGTATATATAATTGTGTTATATCTATGACACAATCATGTTATATATAGATGTGATGAGATGTGCAGTGCTTTGGCATGAAGCTGTTATATAAGATGAATGCTTACCTTGAATGTTCCATTTTAGGAAGATAGAAGAAGGGACCAAAGCCAGCACCTTGGGTACGCCGGAACGTGGAGTGGTTGTGGTAGAAGTAGAGCCCGAAGTCCACGAGGCAACCGGTGGCAGGTTCGCCATCAATAAGAATGTGGGCCTCTGGTAGATGCCACCCTCTTGGCCGTACAAAGAGCTTCGCCGTTTGCTCATTCAGCTTGTAAAACCTGTTTCTGGCTTTGTCATGGAAGCTTATTCTCCTCTCCACGGCATCCTTCAGGTTCACTTGCCCTCTCATCAGATTCTCCCAGCTCGGTGACAGTGCATCTTCAAAATCAGCCTTCAATAAAAAAACCAACAAAAACAGCTCATTAATTGCTTGCCTATATATATATATATATATATATATATTCTTCAAATCATAAAGCTGTGTCAACACTTCCATGGATGACTAACCATGAAGACTTTGGCACCAGAGTTGAGGGCATTGATGATCATCTTTCGCTCCACAGGACCTGTAATCTCCACCTTCCTATCAGCCACAGCAGGAGGAGGAGCTGCACACACCCACTCTCCTTCCCTTATGTATTTAGTTGCTGGATCAAACCCAGGCACGGCTCCTTCATTGTACCTCCTCTTTGCTTCCCTTCTGCACTCCAAGGCGTACTTTATATGGTTCCTGAACTCACGTTGAAGCTCAGCGACGAACATGAGAGCATCCTTGGTTAGGATTTTCGCAACCTCTTCATCGTATCTTCCTCTCACGTCCACTCCTTCTGGCACATCGTAGTACGACACTGTCTTCTTCTCTGTGGATGTGGGATCGCCATTGGTTCCGAGGTCCATCTGTTTAATTTGCTTCTTCCTCGAAAGCTTTTCTCTTTCAGTGGGACATTTTGGGCAAGGCTATGGGTCGAATTATATACACAACAGGAAGCAAAAGGCAAGTGGGATACGGGCACGTTATATTTTCTTCATTTATTGTTGTGTTATGGATATGGGCCACTCTGAAGAGAGTGGATGGCTGGGTTTATGGCTTTATGTGCGTGTGAGGCTCAAACGGGACGAACAAAATGAGCATGGCATTGAGTAATAATGAAGTGGACGATAAGAGAAGATGGTGCTGGTGACATGGCGTTATTAATATTTGTGCCTTCCTCGGGGGATGAGTCTCTTTGGATGAGGTATTGCTACTAGTAGATTGATCGCATATTGCCCTTAAATTGATGTCATAATCATTATCTTTTTCTTTTTCGTTCAAAATTTTGGGTTTTCTTCTCGAGAAATTATTAAATATATTTAAATTTAACGTATTATGTTATTTATATATTATTTTTTGTGAATATTTTTATATTCTAATTTAATGTTTTACCCTGTTGAAAAATAAGTCATACTTTCCATGATTTATAAATCGTATAATTTATTATAGATTTTATTATATAATAAGATAAGTTTTCCCGTGCAATGTAAAGCTAATAATATGATTTACTAAAGATTTTATTATGCAAAAATCGCATTATAAAACAAATCCCGCAATTTGCAACATTTGCCATCCCCATTTTTTCGAATTTTGGCACTGGGCCTGCTGTCTTATCAAGGGAAGCCTCAAGCCCATTCTATAATACCATGGCTTGAAGGTTTCATATAATACTGACGCTGGGATGTATTGAACCTGTTTAGTGTTCACATGAACTCTGTTAAGTCAAAGCACAGATCACTAATAAAACAAAGAGATGTACCCTTTATTTTTCCTTTTAATCTTAGCCTATTAGAATATGCGCATAACAAAATTTGCAATGAAATAATTTATTTTTCCGTTGACTCAAAATACTTCATCCCTTTAATATATATCAATATAAATCTCATTAATTTTTTACACGTGGATTAAAAAAAACCAATAACTAAATAGCTTGGTACAGCAGTAAGAGGCGCATCAGTAATTTTATTTTATTTTTTAAACCATCCATCAGCAAATCAAGTCAAAAAGTAAAGAACAAATTTAGAAGGCTCCCAATATTATTTTATTCATCTTTCTTGGCAGTTAAACCCCGATAACTACACAAGTGACCCATTTTAGACAATCAATTATCATTTAGGTCATCTTTCTTGATAGTTAAACCCCGAAGTTCGCAATATTATTTCTCTTTGAAATCCCACTTCTCCGTGAGAAAAGCAAAGCACCCGGTCAGGCGAGAAATTAAGTTTTAGAGATAAGGTTCGTTAGCTCTGTAGCTTGTGCATCAGAGGTACTGAACCACGAGACGACGCCATTTGCAATATTTATACACCGGGTGGTTTCCATGTTGCAAATCATACCCAGCCACGTGTCCTCGACATAGCTGGAAAACTCTACAACTGATGGGCTGACTATGCACATAGTTAACAAACACATGCTAGGAATAAATCTGAATCAGACCATTACACGTACACTGAACACATTAGGATCGTTCATAACTCAAACAGGAGTATCCAAAAAGCAAATAAAACAGAAGACATAGGCAGAGCTGAGAACACTTGCTTCATCGATGCTACTGATCAATGATCACGGCACAAGTAATTTTACACATTGCAATGACATAGATGCTAAGCTACAAATTATAAAACGAGAGAGAGAGAGAGAGAGAGAACACAGGCTATACCTAGTCTAAATTTATTACAAAACCAGGAATTGATGAAGGATCAAGCTCCCAACACCCAGTGTGCTTAAAAGCAGGAATCTGGTGAGAAAATCTACATGCATCCACTCGAGGTATTTCAATGATACCACCAATTTTAGATCTCTGAGCCTTGTAAATTGGCTTAGAGTCATTATGGCGCACCAGAACCAGAACTTTAAACCTCTTGTCGTCATCTTCCAACACTTCCACTACGTGACAATCACCTCTCACTTGATTTGAACGAGTTGATCCACAGCGCTGTTTCTTGTATAAAGCCCAAATCTCACCTTTCCTTGGATAAATTTCATATCTATTATCTTCCCTGGGTTCAACGCTTAACTGATGAGAGAAAGTAGAAAGGGAAATGATATGGGTTTTAGCATTTTTAACCATAAAGGTACCACAAGCTACTGTCCCAGTTATGCCTTTGGGCAGTGAACAGGGTTCAAGCAAGGCCACATGCAATCTAAAATTAGGGGCAAAGTCAGTCTTCTTAATTTGTGCATAAATGTCAGGCATCCGATCCCTATCACCATATAATGCCCATATCTGATCATGCTGAAACATTTCAGATTTTACCATAAAACATGGTGCTTTCAGAACTCTGCAACCTTCTGTGAAAGGTCTGCAAACAACTCCAACAGACTTAGAAGATCTGCTATCCTTCAACTTTTTGTTGGCATCTGAATGTTCACCACTTACCTTACCAGTTATGCATTGATTTGCATCTACTTGGGCTTTTTTCTTGCTTAAATCTCTAGGTGATCTTTGCACATTCGACCTTTCTCTTAAACAATCAATTTTCTCTTGTTTCTTTGGTGTTTTGACCCTCTCATCAGCCTGATCTGCAGCAGCAGTTTGTTCAGGTTGACTTAAGTCCCTTTGGCCTACGTATTTGCTACCATCCTCTTTTGTCATATATTGACTTTCATTTACTCGACCATTTTCCATACTTTTGCTTTTTAATCTCCGTGGTGATCTTCTAAGTATTGAGGAAGCTCTTTGAACATTGTTGCTTTCATGCATCTTCACCTCATGACTAGGCTCATCAGTTCCCTCGGGTTGACTGAAGTCCATGCGGGCCATGCCTTTGCTACCATTCTCTCTTGTCACATACTGACTTTTATTAACTTGATCATTATCCATATCTTTTCTGTTTGACACCCTTGGCGATCTTCTAAGTATTGAGGAAGCTTTTTTAACATCTTTACCCCGATTTACCTTTGCCTCATGACTACTCTCATTAGGCATCACATGTTCCACTTTATGTTCAGAGGATTCATGGCATGAACTTTTGACTCCGGCATTTAACATTCCATCTCCCATCACATTACCAGTATCACCAACTCCAAAAAGATCAACAGGCAAACCAGCAGGGTCAAGTTCAAAAGATCCACATGGAACACTGTCTCTTTCATCATCAGTCATTTTAAATGAAGGGACTCGATGTGAGAACCTATAGAGCTCATTAGGTGGAACACAAAATAAGCTAAGTCCTTTATGTTCAATTTGCTGAAAGAGGCTAACAAAGCCTTCCACTTTGCCAAGATACGCAACCTCAATGCCAACATTCTCAGTAAAATCTGATAGGACTTCCACATATTCAAATTCATACTTACAATGTTTATCCGGATTAGAACTCCATCTTATATCCCAATCTTTAAAAATTGCCCATGTTTCCCCTTTACAGGGATATACCATATAATGTCTTCTGCCGATTCCTTTTATATAATGCATCTGATGAGAGAACATAGCACGGTCTTCAATTTCTTGAGTACCACCTAGTCTGAACTTACCACAACCAATAGGCAACCCTGCATTTTGCCAATCTATTTCACCTTTGTCATCTGGGTCAGCCTCCAGCCAAGTAATCAGCACCTTGAATCCAGGGGACAGCACTTTCTTCACGCGAGCATAGAATCTTGGCATGCTATCACTTGGATCATAAATGGCCCAGAACTGATCTTTAGCAAAAGAATTCTCTGCCCTGTCCTTCTCAAAATCACTGAAATCTGGATCAGGACAATTGATTATATCTGGATTAGAAGGGACATTTGAATTCAATGGAGAACAATGATCAGCTTTTGAGTTTGTGTCATCAAGACTTGACTTAGATGGCTCCTCTCTATGCACTTGAGACTGCTTGCTTCTCTTACGTAAAAATATTTCTTCAGGCAGACCACTTGCTTTATTGCTCTTCTCTCCACTCACACCACCCAAACCTTCTGCAGAACTAGCTGAACAATTGTGTTCAGACATACCACCACTTGCAGGTACTTCTCTTTTCTCCACTTTGGTGCTAGACATTCCATTTCGTCGGGGCCTTTTTGGAGGACTCTCAAAACCATCATCACAGGAAGTTTCAGAGTAAGAAACATCCTTCTTTTGCTTGGAAGATCTACTAGACTGCACTCCTGCTTTAAGTCCAGAAGGATCAACACCCCTTCCTTGAACATTGGCATCTTTAACACTGTTGCCATTCTCAGTCTTGCAACTTTCTCTGGGATCTGGAACTGACTGCCTGTCCCTCTTACTTCCAACATGAGTTGAAGAATGTGACCCCCTGGCCTTGGGTGAAGCAGGTTTGGACTTTCTAACATCAACCTTTGCCCTTCCTGCATCCACATAACCATCTTTACCCTTTTCACCTTTACAGTGCCCACCAACTCCAGAAGTGCCGTTTGTCATGGATTCAAAATTTGGATATTCTTTCTGGTCTGACGCCCACTTATATCCAGGTGGACCATGCTGAAATCCCAAATCATGAGCTACAAAGGGTCTAGAACACTGTTGACAACGTAAGGTTGCATTTAAAACAGATCTGTAGTATTCATACCTAGTTTTACAATGATTACAAGATGTCCAGAATGTCTTTTGAAAAGCCTGCGGATAGGAATTCCAACTTGTGAACTGTGAATTATTCTGATAATTTCTTGCTTGTACATCATGTTTCTGGGCAAATACACTCCCATTTGAATGATAGGACGGAGGCCTAGATGATGCAGTTCTCATGAAGGCTCTATAATTCATGTCATACAATTTCCGCTTTGCTTGGTCACTTAACAATCTATTTGCCTCTCCAATCAACTTGAATGCAGCCTCTGCACCAGAAAACTTATTTTTATCAGGATGAAGTAGCAGGGCAAGCTTCCTGAACTGTTTCTTTATGGTTGCTTCATCTGCCAGCTGTTCAGTCTGAAGAATTCCATACCAGTCCATTTCAGACCCAGAAAGTTTGTTCTGTGCAGCACAGTGAACCTCACAAACTGTAAGGATATGAACAATGTTCTCAATTTCAGGAAAAAGTTTTTTGGCCTTCATAGCAAACTTCAACGCCCCTACAAAGTCACCACTTTGCATTCTACTTTCAGCAATTTGCTTAGCCCTCAGAGCCTCATCCCTGTTGCACTCCATGGCTGATATGAAATCAAAACCCAATTACCTTGTTCTAAGTATGGATACCACAAAATTTTGTCTGTTCACACTCCACAAGCACGGTAAAATCTTCACCTGCTTGACACAAGAAAGCAAGATTGATAAAGTCAAACCACGAATCAAGAATTCAACAAGCCATAAATTACTTGCATGAATGAAAAAAAAAAACTGGATATAAGCATGCTTCATGCATTCGCAAGAGCACCCAGCAGAGAGCAGTAGCCTTGAAGCAATTGAGAAGATTCTAAAGCAGATACAATTGGGCAACTGAGACAAGCTATTAGTGAAAAGACACTGGAGTCAGAATGAAATAGTTCAAGGCAAGTACACAAAAGAACCAAACCTAGAATGCCTGATTTGAACTCTACTACAAATTCATCATGCTAGGATGACCTCTCTACAACTTGCGTAGAGGAAAGTAGACAGATGTTTTGCCTTATATTGTACATTGCAAATAACAGACTAGAATATTTGAAATTAGATAGAAATAACAAAAATAAATAAATAAATAAACAAATAAAGTACATAGAGAGAATCAACAATTTAGATGAAGGTAAGTGAAAACCAGGATGCAAACATAGTAGGGAAAACGTGAAAGCAAGGAGGACAAATACAACCGAATATTAAGCATAAACAAACTATGTCATAAGCATCATAAATAAGTTTAAGCATAACCATGAAGTTCTCACCTTATTTCTTTGCCTTCATTTCCTTGGTTATCATCTAATCTCCCCAATGCTAAACAGCATAATGCAAACCCTAGATTTCAAGCTTCAAGCACACAATCCACATTTCAATGACCCCATAAATTTTTCTTAAGTAAATACAAATGCAAATAGGATACAAATCATGAACTGATTTAGATAACAGAGAATGAAGCAGAAGAATAGCGTGATTTCTAAAATCCCAAGTCGTAATTTAAGGAGAAAATGCTCACAGTACAGGTTGCAAGAAAAACAAAATCAAAGGGAACAAAAGGACATCCATAGAACAGAACAGTTGCAATGGAAAGGAAGATGATGATTTTATAACTTAAATAACAGGAAGTAACCATTTGCTTTGCATTATGTTATAATTGAATCAAATGGAATAAGGTGTTTTAAATTACAGAGAAATAACAATAAAAGAACATTGTAGTGAATGCTGGGCTTATTTGTAATCACAAAGTACCTACCAAACTTAAAAGGAAGTTTTATCAAACTGCCAAAAAACCAGCGATGCTTAATGGTAGTGATTGGGCTTTGAAGGAACAACAGGAACATAAGATGAGAGTAGCAAAAATGAGAATGTTAAGATGGATGTGTGCTCATATAAGAAGAGACAAAATACGAAATGATTGTATAAGAGGAAAAGTTGAAGAAACACTTAGTGAGGAGAAAATGGTAGAAAATCAATTAAGATGGTTTGGACTTGTACAAAGAAGATTACAAAAAAAACCAGTGAGTAGAGTTGATCATATAGTCCTTAGCTCTATAAAGAAGCGTAAAGAGAAACTAAGAAAGACACGGAGCAAAGTTATAACGCAGGATCTGTAAATGATTTATCTAAAGAGATAGCATTTAATAGAGACCCATAGCATCATATGATCCATATAACTAACCTCACTTAGTGAAATAAGGCTATTGTTGTTGTTTAACAATAAAATAACATCAAGAGAATCTACAATTTAGGTAGAGTCAAAAACTAGCATTCAAACATCACAGGAAATACATGACAACAAGGAGGACAAATAACAACAAAAGATCGATATAGAATATAAAAATCTAGTAAGCCGCAAACAATAACTTATTCCTTAGACTCCATACAAAATACAGAACCTACATCTAGTTATGCATAAATACACATTATGCCAAAAGAATCGTACAAAAGTTTACGTATAAACAAAAGTTTTCACTCTTTTCCCCTTGGCTCCATTTCTTCAGTTACCAGTTAATCTCTCCAATACCAAAGCATACGCCAAACCTTAGATTTCATGTTTAGGCACACAATTGACATTTCAATGACCATGAACATTTTAAAGAAAAAAAATTAAGAAAGAAAATAGTATACATATAGAGCATTGATTTAAGAAACAGAGAAGACAGAAGAATAGCGTAAAATAAAAAATCGTAAATTGTAATTTGAGGAGACAATGCTTAGAGTATAAGCCGTGAGACGGACAAAATCACAAGGAGATGACATCCGTGCAAGGGCAGTAGAAGAAATGAGAGCAATCTACAAAAATGAATCCAGAAGTGAGAGCCAAGACAGATAACTGAACTTGCACTGAATCAAAGAATAGAGGGTTTGGAGAAGAAGGTGGGAAGCAAAAAATAGGTGAAATCTTCCAGATAAGAGTTAAAAAAGTGCGTGAGGGATACCTTTAGTACCTTGGATTTTCACAAATTGTAGTTTCAGATTCATGCATGTCTAATTTTAAGACAAGCGGAGAAAATGGAGATAAAGGCCCCAGAGGTTACGCCCATTGAGCAATTTTATAAATAATAAAACAGGAGTCTTTGAAATTCACAAATGAGCACAAACGCGCTTAGTATAGAAATTCAAATTAGGTTCATCCATCAGTACCTAAAACCAAATCCCAGAAATTCAAATAAATTTCACACCTAAACATTTTTCTAACAGCAACACCACTTGCAGAAGTAATTTATCACCAGCAAACAATCACTCAAAAGTCTCAAACAGAAACAATGAAATAAAAGCAAGAAATTCCGGACATGCAAACACTCAACAACTTATTATTGATTCAAGAAAAGGTCAACAGAAGAACGAGCAAACACCCAACAAATTCATCGCCCATCTGGCAAACCCTAGTGCCGCTGTCAAGTGTCAACTTCCATTAATGTACACTTCAAATGCTACTTTAAGATGTCAAAACAACCACGAGTAAGTCCATTCGAGCACATCTTACCTCTTAAAGCTTCAATGTAAGCGACCATTGGAGGAAGAAGTGCATTGCAAAAACCACCCAGCTGCCGCCAGCATCGAGTCCTCCTCCCAACACCGACGGATGAGGCTGCGACCAACACAGACGGCGGGCGAAGAGAACAGAAGCGCTCTGCTAGCGCGAGCAAAATGGAAGAAGAAATGGACTGTCAATGAAATGAAAGGTTTGCTTTTTTTTTTTTTATAGAAAAAGGTGAACAGAGGTTCCAAAACTCTTCCCCTGCATACTGTGTTTTTTTCCCCTTCTTGCCAACCTTCTAAGTAGTGTATTATTTGTGGGGGAATGAAAGTAGACCCCATTATTAATGTGTAATTAAGAATACTATAATATAATTAAGTCTGAGATGCTTCATGGTCATGCCAATAGCGTGACCACCTGTAAAATATATTCATTTAAAAAATAAAAAATAAAAAATTGGCTATTGAATTAAAGCGAAAAAAAATCCAAACATATTGCACACAATTGTCTGTATTAACATTTTTCTATTAAAAGAAATCAAAATTTATAGAGGCCAAAGAACATGAATGTGGCTTCAATCTAAATCAGGACCAGGAATTTATTGACCCAAAAAAGCCCATGAAGGAAACTCGATCTGAGCGACCTGGATTGTCCCGTGATACACATATCCTGTTATTTTACGTTGGGTTTCATTGTTTCTGAAATGAATAACCTCACTGGCCAAAAAAAAAAACGGAAATGAGTAACCACACAAAATAAACCCAAATTACACAGTCCCAATTCTCTCATGGACCCATTAGAAAAAACTGGCTCCCTTTCAAAATTGCGAAAATTACAATTAAATATCACATGAAAAAAAAAATTACAGACAGATACCTTAAATATGTTAAAATAATTTTAAATAATTATATGGATTGACATTAATTGATTAATTAAGAAGAATAATTAAAATCAAGCAATTGGTATTTAGTATTAAAATATTAAGTATAGAACAGATTGGGCCTATGTTAAATCTGTGCAGCCCAATGATAGGTAGGGTTGTATACCTGCCCATTAGGCGAAGGTCCCAATTGGCAGGCCCTTAGAAGCCAGCAATTTCCTATCACAAGGCTAGTTATATGGAGAAAGAGATATAAAAATGATTATTAATATTATTAGGGTTATTTAAGATGAAGCCTAATCAGTTTTAATACATAATCCGAAAAACTGAGTGGGGCTGCATCCAATAACCCAACTATTGAGAAAATCTTTGCTCTTCCTCTCTATCTCTCTCCATCTAAGAATAATTTTTGGGTAACCTAAGGGGAACAACTAATTGCAATCATCTATTTTTTTTCTTGCGCATCAATGGTTCCCGTGAACTCAGGTACGTTTTAATTACTCTATTATGTGCTAAAATTGTTTGTTTGTAGCCTGATTACACACTGACAGCAAACTATTGATAATTACACAAAGATACCATAATACTATTTTTTGTACAAGAGGTATCATGATACTTAAATGTAAATATGTTGACTAAACGAAAATATGATTTTGCCCTTTATGCTAGAATTTTTTTTTGTAATTTTCGTATCATTTTCTTTTAAAATAAATACATTCATTTGCAACTAATGTTCAGTGATTTGTAATAAATACTGGTAAATTTGCAATAAACGCAGGTAAATTTGCAACTTAGGCGATGGTCGACTATCACAGGGGGTCCCTCTGATAGTTGACCAGATCAAACACACTGACTGTAGAAACTCTCACTAAGCTGCTGATCTAATTTACTATCAGAAGAATCCCCTTTGATGGTCTACTATTGCCTATTTACAGCTGACAATTGATAATTTGTAACTAATAATCAACAATTTGCAACTAATAAATCTACATATATTTTCTCAGTTAACAAAGTAAATACAGATACATTTGCAACTGATATACATAAACTTGCACATGATCTATATATATTTTCTAAATTGAGTTAACAAAGTAAGCCTAGATGCATTTACAAGCTAAAACAATATTTGCAATTGATTCACATGAATTTACAATTTATTTAGATATATTTATCTGACCTACATAAATTTCTATTTTATGAAAGTTTCATACTACCAAATCCACAATATTTCAATTTAACAAACCAAAACAAGAAAAGAAGAATAAGTAGCTGCAACCACCAAAAGAAAAAAAAAAGAAAATCATAGATGAAGATGGGAAGTAGCAACCACAAAGGAAAAAGAAAAAGATCGCAAATGAAGATCTAAGCTTTAAAGGCCAGTCATGAAAGTCATGACATTAGCGATTTAATGGTCTTGGTTAAGATCTCGGCTCCCTCCTCTCAAATCGTGACATTAGCAACTTTGAAGACAGATGAGGGAGGTAAGGGTGAAGGGTAGAATTAGATTTAGGTCAGGTGAAAGAGAGAGAGGGAGGGAGGACAATCTTAGATGTGGAATCACTTTGATTGCTAGTGAGAAGACCAGTGACTCGAGCACAGCACAACTCTTACATTGCCAATGATTTCTCATGCCATCCTCGAGGAAAAGAGCCAGTGATGATGATAGAGGAGGTGGGTCACTGAAGATGATGAGTAAGGAGGAGGGAAGAAGATAGGGAAGAGGAAGGAGGAGGAAGGAGTAGAGAAGAGAGAGGGAGAAAATAGGAGGAAGGAGGGAGGAAAGAGAACAAAGAGGGAGAGATAAAATTGTCTTTTTCACTTTTAGAATTTTTACATTTAGATACCCTAATAGCTCTGTGTAATTACCAATGTTTAAAATATGTATCTGTAATTTTTTGTTTCTATGATATTTAATTATAATTTTCCCTTCAAATTTTGTGAGAATTTTTATTCCCAAAATAAAAAAATGTCCCTTCACTTCTTTTTAAGATATGTTGAAGAGTTTTTTGAGGGATTAATCTCCCTCAAGTACAAAATCCCTTCAATTTAGGGTTGAGTAAAAGAATTTACTCATTTCAACTTTAAAAATTGATAAGAAACTCTTCACATTTTCAATTTTGTGCAACTCTAAAACTGTTATGGGCTCATGGCACTTTTTTTATTTTTTATTTTCCTAGGCACAACTGTCATGGAACTTATTTACACAAACAAAACCATGTCAAGAAGCGCTACGAGAAAATGTATTAATTTTAAAAGTTAACAAAAAAGATATTTTTTGTTATATTAAGAAAGTTTAAATCCCACTCCATATAATGGCCAAAAATATCCTACTCCCTATCTTGGGCAACAAAATCCTAATCTCTTTAAAAAAGAAAATCCTAATCACTATCCATTTTCCACTTTATCATTATTCTCTATGCTATCATCTATGGCTATACAACCCATATTTTTAATTTTTTTAGTATGAACAAGCACAATTAAGATTTTTGTATAGAAATTTTCATCGGGTAATACATTACATAAAAAATAAGAATTGAGTCTTTCATAAATTTTAAATTTAACCAAGATAATTTTTTTGGCAAATAGACTTATAGAATTAAACAAAACTACCTATGGCAGATAATGTCTAATTCTAGCTATCTATCATTTATGCTTAAAAATTACCATATGAACTAAAACAATAGAAAATGACAATCAAATAATTATAAATTAAATTAATGATGATTAAGAAACTTAAAATTTAACATTTTTGTTAAGAACCACATAAATAACTTTTTTTTGTGTGATAATAATCGATTTCCGAAAAGCCACATTAAATCATAAAAACCTTGCTTAAGGGGAACAAGCATCGAACCAAACAAATTCTCATTGGTATATAAATAACTTATTAATAATAACTAATAAAATTACCAGTTAGATTAAAATTTTAAAGTTACAATTTAGTCTTTCAACTATTATAAATACATTTTTCATTTAAAATAATAAAAATTAAAATATATTTATAGTATTTAAACAAATAACTTATAACTTCAAAGAATATAAGTGATGGCTTTAAAATAATGTTAACAATACGTTTTTATAATTATTAAACAACTATTTTTTAAATTTTTAATTAAATAAATATAAAATATAAAATTTATAAAAAGTCTTATACATAGAACTCAGTAGGTTTTGTGTAATGCAAGTCCGTCTATTTATTTATTTAAGTTGTAATTTTCTAATTACTATCATATATGTTTTCTAATGCGTTGCATTGAGGGATGAATAATAATATCCTTGTCTTATAAATATTACATCTTTCTTCTTAATGTAGCTATATTTATTGATTATTGATTAATTCTTAATGAATTCTCATATTGATTTTTTTTTTAAAAAAATTTCCATTCCAAAATATAAGTCATATTTTATAATTATTTTTTGATCCAAAATATAAATCATAGATAAAATAAAAAATATTAATTATTTTTTAATTTACTCTTATCTTTAATTAACTTGTAAGAAAGAAAATTATCTTAAAAATTACCTCTATTAAGATTAACATTAAAAAATAATATAAATTTTTAATAAATTTAATTAGTTAATTTCTTTCTTAAATCTTTATATAATTAGTAAATAAAACTTATATTTTACACATCCAATAACATTGAGAATATACAGGATGCCTAGCAAAGTCATGTTATTGTCACCTGTTCCAGGTCTCAGTATTCTATCCAGGTGGCTCTAATTGCTTCAATTTGTCAAATTCTAATTGGATGTTATGGCTTGAATTATGGAGGGAGGCCCTCTCCTGTAACCAAATATGGCACCCAAGAATCTATACGTAATCACGATTCACTATTTATTATTTGCAATTTTCTCGCTTTCTTCCCTTAAAATAATTAAGTAACATAATCACTATCTATATCTTAAATACGTCGCATGTAGCTTTTCTTTATAGATAGTCAGATAGATCATCACGGCCCACATTTTAATGAATAATTTGACTCAATATCTTCTGAGACCCTCCATGAGTGACGTCTTTGACATCAACAAGGAAGAATCACGAGAATAAAGTCCAACTTCATCATGGAAAAATATATAGTATTGCTCTGTCATTGGTTAAAATCAAGGGTGTTCAAAATTAATCTACACGGATTAAAATCGAGTTAAAATAAAATCTATTTTGTTTTTTATTGTTATAAAATCAATTCGCTTTGGTTTGATTCGATTTCAGACCTTTGAAACTTAAATCAAACTGAACCAAATCTATTATATACTTATTTTTTAAAATTTAAATACTATATTTATTTAATATATTCTCTTTTTATACTACTTATTAATATAAGTCTCATAAGAAAAAGAACTTATAAATAAGATTACAAGACATTTATTAATTTGAGAAAAAAAATATACATAAATGTATTGTTATAGTTAATTATATAAATCTATCAATAAATAAATAAAAATGTAAAAAAACCAAAATTTTACATAAAATATTCATAATTTAATAAAATATTTAAATATAATTTGTGTCCGTAAAGTATTTATATAAAACTTTTTTAATTTAATTTTTAAAGAAAATGATAATTTTTTTAAAAAAAATTAATTTAACATGATCCAAATCAAACTAAATCAAAGTTAAACCAAATCAAACCAATTAAAAGTAAAAATAAAAAGGTCCAAAGAGGTATCAAATCGATTGGTTTGATTCGATTTAATTTTTGCCCAAAACCAAACCGAACCTTTAAACACACTTAATTAAGATAATATGTATATTTTATTTTTTCAAAGACGTTAATTAGGTCCTAAAAATTTATTAAGATCAGTGTAAATTGGGTCATGAGAACTTACTTAAGTTATGACACATCTAAAGACTCAGAATACTTACTGTATGTAGTTTTGAACTTTAAGTAGGATAATAATGAATTAGTCCAACAATTATAGTTTTTGGATGATATTAATATAGTGGATTTAGAAAAAAAATTATGAAACTGGTTAATTGTTAAAAAGTTTATTACTCTCTCTGGTTCAGATCCTATTTATAAGGGAAATTTTTTTTCTTTTGATGATTTTAAATATAAAGAAAAAAAATAAATTACTGGTGCATTAAATTTTTTTTTTTAAAATTACTCTTCATTAACTATATGAGAGAGATTAAATGTATAAGTGACTCAAATTAATATTAAATTAAATATAGATAATTTAAAAAAAACTTAAAATATGAGATAACATGATTAATTTTAACTAATTAAAATTATTTTTCTTAATATTTATAAAATGATATTTTCTCTTAGAAATGAGATCCGAGGGAGTATAAACCCGCCACAAAAATTATGATAGAATATTGGGTTTAAATTGGGAGGCAAGTGCACTGTATGAATACAGTTCATACAGTTGGGAAGACAGACGCCATTTATTTGAATAGTTAAAGATGGATTAATTGAAGGGTGAAGTTAAAAAATCTGAAGCACAGCAAATTAACTGGACGCGCGTTTGAATGTCTTAAGTTTGTTGTTCTGATACAAAGATTTTTAGTTCCAAACATATGCTTCCTCTTATCCTAAATTATAGGGCAAATTTTAACTATTTCATATATTTTTAAAAAAAGAGTTGAGTTATTAAAGTTGTAAAACTATTTTAATATTTTTCATTATTTATTTTTATTAATTATATTATTTTTCATACTTTTTATAACATTTATCTCATATCCATTAATTATAAACACCAAAAGCATGAATTAAAAAATAATTAATTAATATACCAAACAACCCCACAAAATACATTATATTTTAAATCAAATATTACTTCTAAAAGATATACTATATTTAAAATTAAAAGAAGTAATAAACTCTGTGCATTAGGTTCTCTTACCCATGACAAATTTATTCTACCTGAGTTTGTAGAGACCTGATTGTCTAAAATAGTAGAAAAATTGAAAACAACCAATGACGAGAGAAGATAAGATCAACCAACTTAGTTTGGTATTAGAGATAGGAGCTAGCTCTAGTGTTTTAAGTAAATGATTGATATTTGATTATTAGTCTTTATATATTAAATAAATCTGATTAAGAAGTGTTTATAATTTACCCTTCGTACATTGAAAGGGATTAATCAATATGGACAAGGGGTGGGTTACATCCAAAAATATTAAAAAAGGAATATAAGACCAATTGTTTATATTAATGATTATGTGTTGTGTTTGAATGATAATCCCCTTTGAAAATTTATTGCAGTTGATATGTTATAATATATATATATAATTCTTATCTTATCTTGAGGGCAGTGACCTAACATCCTCTGGTACATATTCCAAAGTGATTAGACACAAACAAGATCTTGTCTCCTGAACCACAAGTCTTACATTGGCTTCGTTTGCACGCCAGTTCATATGGGTCCAATAATGCAATCTAGTATGTAATTGAAGATGAATATAATCTAGATTGGTACGATTAGTTATGAATTCGCTCATTCATAAAGGTCCATTAAACTTTATTTAAGTATATAACTTTTTATTGCTCTTGATGTAATTGAGTGCAGTTAGTATATATTGTCATCATTTATAAGCAATCTAATTTAGTTCATATGAAAATTTTTTAGTATGCAATTTAATTTCGAATTGATTAAATAGGATTTTGAATTTCAAATAAAAATTACTCATCAGTGTTTGAATGGAGCTTGTCTTGTCATAATTTATAGTCTAATTCGATCCAAGTCCAATCATACTCTTCAAATATTTAAGGACAATGATATGAAATCTCATTTGAAAAAATTATACCACAATTTGTCCAAGTTAGTCTGTACATAATGGTGCTAACATATAATTCCAGTGGTGCTGAGATCAGGTAGAACGAATTTGATGCCTTTTGCATAAGATTTCACGTTTGATAATTATAGATTAAAAAAAATCATGCTTGAAAAACTATCTTTTATTTGAAAGTCTACCAATAGTCAATTACTGTATAATAGCATGCAATTGTCGCAAAACATCTGGTAAAAACTAACTGGCATTGGTTCTAATATGAGGAATTAAGATAGTTTAAGTATGATATTTTGGATTTAAAACTGAATTAATGCACAAAAGGCACATTTGAGAGAACTTCCCTCACTTGAGACTTGATGAGTTTCGAACCGAATTAGTCTAAATCCAAAATAATTATCAGATATTAGAGGATTAGTTAAAAAACTATATATATATATGGTACAAATGTAATAAATTACATGCATGCTTGGATGAATTTTACAACTATATAATAAACAATTTAATGTCGTGAAGTTCATATTATTGTAAAAAAAATATATTTTCTCTTCTTTTTGTTTCTTTTATACTCATCCAAACATAAAGAGAGAAAAATATTTTTTTCTCCCCTCTCACTTTCTCTCATTATTCAAATAAAGTGGTGGATCTAAGGATCTCACCTCTCCGCCATAAAATACTTAAAAAAATTTTCTTTCCAAGAGCACACTCCTTCTATTCCATATTATGGAATGATTTGAGGAGTTTTCCTTATCACATAATATAAAATAACATGTGGTAATTTATTATTTTTATTCTTTATTTATTATATTATTAATATTGTAATTTATGTTATAGTTAATGAAAGAAGTGAAATTAATAGGAGTAAAACTGAAAATTTTGAATATTTTTTTAGAAGTTTAAGAATATAATAAAAAAATTTAATACATATAAAATCTTATTTGTTACATTATAATATGAGGCTGAGAAAGTATATTAATAGACGTGGTATTTCAACAAGTTTAACAATTAATATTGCTATCTCTTAAGGTCTCTTAATTAATATTGATCATTTTTTCCAATTAATATTAATTACTATTATTTATTTATCACGACTACTTTTTTTTTTTTTAATAAACACGAAATCAGACAAAACTAAAGCAGTTACATTACCAAATGAAATTAATTCTTGCCTGGCTGCCTTCATAAGACAGCTCAGTAAATGAAAAAAGAAAAAAATATATATATGTGTATGTATATATATACTTCCTCAATCTAATATTATAAGGTAATATAAGGAGTTTCACCCATATTAAGAAATATTTATTATATTTTTAAATTTATAAAAAAATCTAAAATTTTTAATTTTATCCCTATTAATTTTATCTATTTTATTAAATATAACAAAAGTTATAATACTAATAATACAATAAATAAAAAATAAAAATAATAAATTATTATATATTATCTTATATTATCTTATAAAAAAATCTAAAATATAAGAGTGACATGTACTAATTAAAATAAAATTTGTTTGAAAGAGCTCGAAGCATCCCGAGAGATCTACAATTATTACATACCTAACTTTTGTTAATGTGCAGTTTTGAGATTACAAGTGTGTTTGAATTGGTTTATATATAATTAATTATGAGAATAAGTGTTTATTTATAATAGATTATGAGAATAAGTGATTATGTTAAAAGTTATTTATATTTAGATATTTTTACCCCATAAGTGATTTTGAGGAAAAAAGATATTTTGATTTTAGAAATTTAAGTGATTATTTAATAGATAATGAGAAAAAAAAATGATATAAGTGATTATAAGAGAATTAAGTAATTATTATAAGTAGAAAAAAATAGTTTATAGAAATAATCACTTAAATGACTATAAGTGATTATTTTTATCTAGGATACGTTTGAAAACTAATAGAATAATCACTTTTTTTTTTTTGCTCCATAGTGCTTAAATAATGAATCCAAAGAGGCACTACATGTCATAGGATAGTAATTATTTTTGGATTACATGTTACTAAAAAGTGTATAAAAAAGCCAATTGGTTTTTAGTTTACAAATTTAAATTGAAATAAAATTAAGTTTATAAAAATGAAATTTTGAAATAAAGTAAGTTTATTATAACATGATTTATATTTAAGTTTTTTTTATTATAAAAATAAATTTGATAAAATAATTATGAGATAAAAATATGTTTATAAATTGAAAAGTAACTTTTTCATTCTATTCTGTTGGCTAAAAATACGTTTAAAAGTAAAAATAAGTTTATAAGAAAACCTTTTAAAATGACATAAACACAAAATTAGCAAAAAATACATCTGTAAAGATATTTTTGCTTATCTAAAAAATTTTTCAAACAGGCATATAGTTGATGTAGTAGTAAAATACAATGTGATAGTGTGCGCGTGGAGGAGGATAAATCCTTGGCCAGCTCAATTAGTATACTTCCTAAAATGTTAACCTTTTATGGATTTTATTTATATTTTGCTTATTTTATTTCTTACTTTTTGGAAAGTTCAAGCTATTTTTAAAATAAATTAAATATTTTAATGCTTAATATATAAGGATTATTTTAAAAAAATATTATAAAACACTCGATAAGTAAAATTTTATTTTCATACTTCCTCTATACCAGACAACCCTTAAGAATTTCTATTGCAGGAGAAATGCTCACACCTATTGTGAGATCACATTTATTTTTCTCATATTTCATTATTTATCATACATACACGTAATTTGCTTAAAGACCTTATATTAGAAAAAAAAACTAAAAAGATTACATGTGAATAAATATGATTAACATGAATGTTAACATCAATATAAATTCTATAAAAGATTGCACTATTTATAAATTAGAAATGGCATAATTTATTTTTAAAATTTCTTTGAATGAAAAGGGGTATTAAATTAATCAACATTAATTTCTTTTATATATACTTAGTTAGTATATGTCAAGTTAAAAGGAAAAGTCTGTGTGACGTGATAAAGGCGTGAGACCTTTATTCCTGGTGCGTGATGAGCGAAAGTGCAAAGCACCAATGAAGAGCAAGTTTGGTGATCATTTTTGTGAGCTTAATCTTCATGCAAGGAGGTTCTTTTCCAAATTCAGCACATATAATTAATTACGTGTTTGATAAAGAAAGGCAAAGTGATCAAGTTTGGATTTTGAATTGGACAGCAGCTTTTTCAGAAAGAAGGCAGTGAGTACATTACTTGTGGGCATTACAGCCACACAAAAGGATGTCTTAGGATCCAAAACATGTTCATATCATTCAATGATTCTCGTCAACAATTCTCAGCCACCAACCTTGCCCCCAATAATGCTGCCTTATCAGTTTCTCACTCTGATTCTTTTCATCACGCATATTTTAAAAAAAATTTCGAATTCTTTTTTATAAGAAATCATTTGATCCCTAATTATTTATTTCTTAATCTTATAAATTATTATTGGAATTTTTGTATGTTATGTTAATGGTAATATTTTTAATTTTATTTTAACTGATTTCATACTTTTTTATTTAATGATAATTGAAAGATTTATTTAATAAGAATTATATTATTATAATAAATAAGGATAGAAAGAAATTTTTTTAGAATTTTAAATATATACTTTTTCCGATCCTTAATATAATATAATATTTTTTAATCGAATTACGTAAATTAAAAATAAAAATAAAAATTATTTAATTATATCAATTTTTTTATTAATTTTTTTTTTATTTCTATTATTAATTAAATAAAAATATTTTTTATAATATATAATAAATATTATTTTGTATCTTAAAAATAATTTTATATTAAAAATTAAAATAAAATATTCTAAATATAGGAGGAAGGGAGTGATTATTATTATTATTTTTTTAATGCACCTAAACTAGTTGGAAACGACAGGAGAGAGTGACTTACGACCATCATCCCACCACATTAAGAATTTGCTGATCACTACCCTACCCTGAAGAAAATAGAAATATCTCGTACGAAGTGGCTGCCAATCAGATCGCAGTAAGAAAGCCAATGGCTGTGATTGCTCCATCTGTTCTTAGCCGTAGATAATGGGGTCCACGTTTCATTCGTACTGCTATATAAAGTATATAATTGGAGCCCAAGAAAGTAGACTCGTAGACTATTAGGCTTTGGTTCGTTGGTATATTTGTGACTTCCAAAACCAGACTAAAACAGGCCACGCAGGTACGTGGCATCGTTCTAGAAGCTCAAACCTGGCTTCCGTCTATTCAAGCATTAGTAGTGTTTATCAACTGCTTCGAGTTGGACTCCGCCCATTGGTTAACTAAGTACTCCCTCCACCCTTTTTAACTATTGCCTTTTTTTTAAAGAAATGTTTGTTTCAATCTACCTTTATATTTAACTTATAAATTTTAAAATAATATTAATTATATTTTTAAAAGTCAATAATAATATTAATTACTTATTTATACTTATTTATTTATTGAAAAATATATTAATAATTTTTTTAAAAAAATTAACATATTAATTATTTAAATGACATTTTACAAAAAAAAATAGGAGAAAGTAGCAAATACGATCAAGGAATCTTGTCTTTATTAAAAAAAATGACCAAACCAATTGATGGATTTTTTGCCAACAAACCAATTTAAATTTAAAATATTTTAATTCATTAATTATATAAGTTTATTATTGATTATCCATCACTATAATAAACGTAAAACACTGTACAGTAGTATTATTAAATTATGAATATTGTAATTACCGGTGACATTGGTCCTCAACCATAGCCATGGGCCATAACCAACGTGTAATTACCAGTGACTTTGTCTTTGGTCCTAATTAATGGTGAAAGATTAGATCTGGATGAGATTTTCTTATAAAATTTTAGTAGGAGGAATCGAGGACAGTATTAATTATAACCTCGGATTTTACCCCCAATCCCGTTCTCAATTTTATAAAATTAGGTTAAAATAAATTAAATTTTAAAAAAATAAAATTTAAATAGAGTAAATTTATTATAAATTGTTATGTTGGGATATTATTTTTATAATAGTAAGTTTGATAAAAAAATCTATTTAGATGGTAACGATTAAAAATATTTTTATATAATATAGAGTAAATTTGTTTCTCCTTTTTTTCTAAACTCACGTTTTGTTAAAGGAAAAGTAATTTTTTTTTTAATTTTCTAAAATCACAGTTTAACCTACTTTTTATTTTTCAAAAAAATAGTTTGTATTTGACCAAACACATTTTCTTATAAAAACATAGTTAAAAATTATAATTTCTTTTGGATAAAAAATGAACCAAATAGGCACTATATTGTCCACGTTACATGAAAAATATATACATGATCAGTTTGTTGTTACATATAATATCCATTCTAGAATTAAAAAAATAATAAAAAAATTCAATCGTGTAAAGGTGCTAAAGTACTTTGCAATTCAATTGATATCTTTTCCCCTCCCTCATTTACACATTCTCAGATCCATCAACGAGTCAAAAAGCAAGCAGCCGCGAAACTGATCACGCACTTCTCAACCAAGACACCGATTACGTTTATGTCATTTACATACATTAAAAAATACTACCATCATTTGATAATTAGCTAGTCAGCACTCATTGCAGTTTCCCGTCACGTCATTATACATACATATGTTACTAATAAAGCACACTTAGCTTTAAGAAAACAAATCACAATATTTTTTATGTCTAAGAGCATTTTTCTAATATTAGGTAACGTTACTCATATTAAATCTCCATGTGCTTCACTGCTTCTTCTAGGTTTTCAGTTAATTAAGGAGTTCATGGACATTTTAATTGGAAAAAATAATTTATATGCAATTTTTGAACATTTATTTTTAATTTTTAATTCAATCATGATAATAATATAATTTATTGAAAAAATATTTGTCAGACAAAATCATGCCGATCGTGTAATTATTCATGAAACATGTATATTATATTTTAATCACTAAACAATAATATTTATTTAATAAATTATGTATCCATGTAAATAGCAGCACCAGCAACCACAAATGATGCAATTTAAATGTCTCTTACTGAACGAAAATAATTGAACTTATCTTGTACTTTAACTTTACAATAAATCCAATGAGGCACTGAATTTTAAAATGACCGAGGGAGAAAGTCGTTTTCCCCTTAGGTTGGTTTTCTTGCAACCGCTATTGTCATAATTGGACACGACGTTAAATTAGATAAAATATTAATTTAAGGTTTAATTGTGATTTAATTGAGATCAAACGAGTAGTAGTTAAAATATTTTATTTTAAATAAATAACATAAGTGTAAATAAATTTTATATTTAAATTAAATAATATTAAATTATTAATTTATTATTCATCATAAATAAATTATTAATAAGTTTTATAATTTAATATTTAAAATTAAATAAATTTATATTTATCTACAATCATATTTTGACTTCAAACTAATTAGCTAATAACCCATTATTATATTATTTGTTAAGTAAATTTATAATTTTTAATAATTATATATCATAATAATGCTTAAATAATATTATAATATAAAAAATATTTTGTACTAAAAATGATATTATTTTATCATAAAACCTAAAAAAATATTAAATTATTTTAAATTTAAAAAATGACCAGTTCATGACCAATTCAAGACTGATTCCACCAATTTGCAGTGATTTTTTAATTAACCAATCCTTATTTATGTTCAAATTAAACTAGCACTAATTCACAATCAAACCAGTTTAGTTCAGTCCGCTTTTAACACCATTGTTCACGACCCTTTGCCTTTAGAGCTAACAAAGAGGTCAGATTTGTGCAGTATATATATATATATATATATTACAAAATCATGCATGTAATATTTAAATACAACTCTTGGATAAAAGAAAACAATATTTTAAGAAAACTTCCGATTCCTTCATATTTTCGTTATCCCAGACTGAAGATTTTTGTCCAATGGGTATTCTTTATACGCAAACTGGTGAGTAGACTTTGATGTTATCTCATCAAAATAAATATCAAGATCATGTTAATTATTTATCTATCTTGTTCTCGTTGAGCTCTAGTATGTGATTTTTTCTGGAAGGGAGACTTTCACATTTAAGAATGTAAATTATAAACACAGTTTTCTAGACATGTGCTTCTTATAACTTTTTAGTTTAGGAGTTAATGGACATTTTGAGAGGAACAAATTTAAATGCAATTTTTTTATATATTTATTATTAATTTTCAATTGAATAATGATAATTATATAATTTATTGAAAAAGATTTACCTAACAAAATCACACCGATTGCGTTATTCATAAAAGATTTATATTGATTATATTTTAATTGATTAATCTAATAATATATAGGGATAATTGGGTTTTTGGACCAAAAAAAAATTTGTTTTTTGGACCAAAGATGTTTTTTTAGGATGAGAATATAATTTTTTGAACATAGAATTGATTTTTTATTCAGAAAAAATTAATTTGGTACCAAAAATCAAATATCTTCATTTTTTTTGTCCCAAAACCTAATTTTTCCTAATATATATCTATTTAATAAAATATATCTACATAATTTTTATTATTGTTGTTGATTTTTTATTATTATTTTTTTGGCCAAACACAAGTCAATATTATTATCACCGAAAAACGAACAATATACCGACTAGTCCACGAAAGCAACAAACCAAACCAAAATACAGAAAACCAATCCAAAGCAAAAGATAAAAACTAACAACAAAAGCAAAAATTAACCGACTCCTACACGATCAGCATCCAACTCTTCATCACCTGCAACCATAGCATAGACAATAGTTTCATCAACACCATTAGAAGAGAAAAAAGAGGGTGGGGGTCAGGTTTCACAACCCAACCAAAAGGGCACACCCTCTTGAAGCAATCTTTAGCAAGCATATTAGCTGCTAAATTCAAGGATCTATGGATCCAAACAAAGCTACAAAATGAGAAAAGTCTTGAAGAATCTATGATCATGTCCTCTACAATTGCATTGCCTCTCCAATTTAGGCACATCGCACCAAGTTGAACTACATTAAAAAGTGAAATATAGTCAAATAAAAAACAGATTTTCTCAATTTTAAGGTCCAAAGCCCTATGGATGCCCTTCTGCAAAGTTAGAGATTCACTAACAAAACTTGAGACAGCTTTGCAAGGAAAACTGCCACATTCAACAACTTCTTTAGATTTTGAATAAATCAAAACACCAACACCCGCCATCTTACTGTTAGATAAAAAAGCACCATTAGTGCAACAAACAAACTCAACATCCTCAGGTGGTCGCCAAATTTCATTGCCCCAGTTATTATCAACATTAAGACTAACGTCCTCAACATGTTCCTGTAATCATTTGTTAGCCTTCCAAAATTCTAAAACATCCTCGTCAGCTTTAAGGGCCACTTGGACAGAATCAAAGGATATTTTCTCAAAAACCCAAGTGCATCTCACCTTCCAAATTGTCCAACACAACATAGCTAGTTTATCCTTAGAAAAATCATCCCACGAAGGATTAGAAAGATATTGATATAATCAACAATCCAGCCTAGTAACATCATATTCACTAATATGCAAATTAAGTTGACTAGCAATCCATACCTATTTAGCCCCTTCACATAAAAGGAAAAGATGTTCCCTTGTTTCTACCACTTCAGATTCATAAAAAGAACAAACAAGAGAAACACAACACTTTTCTCTTCCATAATGCTTCATTCACAGGTATTGCACCTTTCGTATATTTCCAAAGACAATATTTTACCTTTTTAGGCACCTTGAAACGCTATAGTTCCTTCCACAAAGGCCTAGGAGTAGAAAAAGAGCAACTAGGAGGATCAAGATTAGGAACGATACAACAATTACAAGCCAAACGATAGCCCTCTTTGACCATATAACCACCATGATGGCTACCAGTCCACATCAATCTATCAATCCTCCCAAATCTAGAAAGGGGGATTTTTAAAATACTGCTTTCAATATCCTCAAAAATAAGATGGGCAATAGGAGATAAGTCCCAATAACCATCGGCAATTAAATCAGCAACAATATTAACCCCAGTAGGCAAAAAGCTAGAAAGAAAGCTTAAACAAAAACCAGGCATATCAGGTATCCAAGGATCATTCCAAATATTAACGGAGATACCAATCCCAATTATCTAACAGAGCCTCCCTTCAAGTAGCCTCCTACCTTATAAGATTGTTCCAAACCCATGAAGCTTTAGCACCCTTTCCTGCATTCATAAAATCAGTACTATGCCAATTTTAAGATTTCTTGGTGCTCAATAATTGACACTTCTTTTGAAAACGTTAACTAAAGTAAGACGCAAGATACTTTACTTGGCGTTTAAAAAAAAAATGTTAACTAAAGTGGATTATTTTAGTTGGCGTTTCCTTATAAATTCCAACTAAAATTATTTAAATTTTTTCTAAAAAAAGGAAGAAATACTTTAGTTGGCGTTTCCAAAAGAAATGCCATCTAATATTCGTCATTTTAGTTAGTGTTTCCTTGTAAATGCCAATTAGGAGTATTTAAAAATTTTTTAAAAAATAAAGACAAAAAATAAATGTCAACTACTTCCTTTTTTGTGTAGTGTATATTTTGAAAAATAAATACTTTTCAAAACTATAACCCATAAATTATTAGGAGAGTTAATTATTCTCCATCCCTGTTTAGCCAATAATGCTAAATTAAATAAAAGAAAATCCTTAAATCCCAAGCCATCCTCCAATTTAGCATAAGTAAGCTTATTCCAAGCTAGTTAGTGTATTTTACCTTCATAGATTTTATTATTATTATTATACAACAATAGATGGTCCGATTTAAATGTCTCTCACTAAAAGGAAAATAATTGAACTTATTTTGTACTTTAACTTCACAATAAATCTAAAGTGGAACTAGGGGTGATCACTGACTTGGTCATCCAGGTGAACCTGGACCAACCCAACCAATTCGGGTAGAAATGGGCCAAGGCAAAATAGGTCAGTTTCATTAGGTTATGTGTCAGTTTAGGCCGAGGGCGGGTTTGATGCTCAGTTGTAGAATCCCTGACCTGATCAACCTATGTATTTTTGCTTTAGAAAAAAAGGTTATGTTATTGCCATGGAAAGTCCCGTTTGAGTGACAGAAGAGGCTTCTTGTTGAAAACTTGAAATCCCTTGGCATTTTCATTCAAACATTGGAAGCCTCTAGCTGAAATCCCTCCATATTTTCCCCTCCTGCTTTGAAGAAAGCCTTTGACATAGTTGGTTTATGATGCTTTCTCAACATCGCAACACGAACTCGCAGGTTACAGCTCCTTCTTTGTCTAACATTGCAACTCGCAGTGCCACCTTTTTGTTTGGCATTGCATTGCTCTCTTGTTCAAAGTCAAAGTTGCATCTCTGTGTTACGTTGCTTTCTCTAGTGGTGCTCTCTGTGTTGTAATTCACTTTCCCAGCCTTCATCTCAGTGTTGAAGTCACAGGCTCACATCACAGCCACATTTTCCTCTCTCTTTTGCTCGGTTCATTTCTCATTTACTTCTCTCTTTTACTTTATAGTTAATACTAAGTTCGATACTTCTTATTTTGTTGTGTTCTTTTGAATATTCCAATATGTTATGAGTATTATTGTATTTGGTGTATTCTTAAGGCATTGACTTTGCTGCTAAAATATGATGGCATGCGCTATGTTCAGCATATAGTAGTAGATAAGAGGCATGTCCTGATTTCTGAGCTAGATTGCCATTGGGAGAATCACCTTTTTCTGATTTAAAAACCTAAATTTGCTTGGCCTAAAAAGCAGTTGCATTAATGATACCTTTTTAAGCTTCTTGTGATGATTTTTCATGGAATTTCTTGGTTGTTTTTTGTTAGCAAGGCTGACTTCCCAAGAGGGGGGGTGAATTGGGAAGATTGAAATTTTTCTGCACAAAGTGAAGTAAGTGAAGATATCACAGTATAATGAAAACAATGCGTAAAACAGAGCAAGCTGAAAAGTAAAGATAGGGAGAAGAAGACTCAGTAATTTATCCTGGTTCGGTCCTTCCACTTGACCTACATCCAGTCCCCAAGACACCTCTTGGGATTTATCCACTATACAGCAAGAATTTCAATGGGCTTCTTGCAAAGGCCACAGTACATGAGTTTGCTCTGTTTCTGAGCTCTCTCTCAAACTCTCCAAGCACTTACACTGTGTGCTTCCCAATCCCCTTGTGAATATCCCTCACAAGTAAATCTATCTTCCAGATGAAGAGTAGATTGATTACAATGAAATAACTCTCTTGAAAGGAGTAGATATGAAAGTTTTGGTGCAAGTCTGGAAGTTAAGAGGGTAAAAGCTTTTGAGAAGAAAATTCAGCAGAGATTCAGTATATACAAGTTTGATTCGTTACTCATAACTTCAAGTGATGTTGTATTTATAGATTTAGGTCTCAAATATCCGTTAGAGACTAAATCTATCCGTTGGAGAAGTTATTCAACGGTTACTCTGAAAAAACTATCCGTTTACCAACCGCATTTAATGTTTCTGACATACTGAAATTCGAATTTCGGTTGGTCAACAGACGAATTTCGAAGGAATCGTAGATTAAAGCTTCCAACGTTACAGCACGAAGTTCGTCTGGTCATAAAGTGAAGTTCGAATTTTGAAACTTACAAAACATTTTCACAATGTGACATACGAATTTTCAAGAAGAAAGTTTTTCGGTTAAGTATGAACAGTGTTTTCAATTTTCTACAGTGCCCTCGAAATTCGAATTTTGGATCCCCAAAATTCGTCTGTTCATTGAACTAAAAAGGGGCACAGTAGATAACTTTCGTTGAAATTCGAATTTTGGAAAGGCAAAATTCGTCTGTCAGAGAAACTCTTTTCAGACTCATCTTGTCATTCGAATGTTGCAAGTTCTTATCATTCGTATGTCAATGTTTCATTTAAATAGACTTAAGAACTTAGCTTCTGAAATTTGAATTTCAATGTTCAAAGTTCGTCTGTCAGAGAGCAGTTTTGAAACTTAAATCACTTTTGATCTCAGATGAACTTTAACATAGTTACAGACGAATTTCTTCAGTTTTCTCAAATTTTGTTTTGCTTGAAATTCGAATTTTGAGAACTCAAAGTTCGTCTGTTGTAAAGAAGCGTCTTTCAGACTTATATGAAAATTCGAATGTTGCCACTTCAAAATTCATCTGTCAGAGAGCATTTTTCAAACTGAATTTCGTTTTGATTTCAGATGCACTTTATCATAGTTTCAGACGAATTTCTTTGATTTTTACAAACTTCATTTTACTTGAAATTCGAATTTTGAAAGTGTGAAGTTCGTCTGTTACAAAGGCCTCTTTTCAGACTAGATGAAAATTCGAATTTTGAACAACCAAAATTCGTCTGACAGAGAGCGGTCTCTTCAGACTTATTCAGTTTTAGCTTGAAATTCGAATTTCCGAAGGCAAAGTTCGAATTTCTAACTTGACAGTTCAGTTTAAACTTTCAATCTTCGTCTATTTGAAGGTATTTTTCAAATGTTCAAAGATTTAACATAAAATCAAAGTTTGAAAACATCTTTTCTTCAAATCAAAATCTTTTACCCAATTATATCAAAAACTAAAGATCCTACAAAAGATCTAACAACATATACTCAGTTAATCTTCACTTGAACCAGCTTTGTTCTTCTTTGATATCTTCAATCCAAGCTCTTGGGTGTTGGTTTTAACATCATCAAAACTCTTGATTCAACATTCTCCCCCTTTTTGATGATGACAAAATAACTTACAAACTGGATTAGTACTTGGGTTTGCTTTTACAAGCTCCCCCTCAACATATGCATAAGATATCAACAGAATTAAGACACAAAACTTTGCAACAAGGAATTCATCCATTTAAACAAAAGTTACTTATACAGAGCTAAATAAGGCAAAGTTCAAACAACAGAGACAGTCCAATCAACAAATTCCAAACAACAAAACTAATACAAAGTACAACAAGAAATTTCAATCAATTCTTCTTTGTCTTGATCTTCTTGCTGTAGGATTTCCTTTTTCCTTTTCCAGATTGCTCAGCAGCAGTCTTTTCAGTTTGCTCAGTCTTTCCAGTTTGCCCAGACTTCTCCCCCTTTTTGGCATCATCAGGAAGGCCAACAAAGTCAGCCGGAGGAGGGATCTGAGAGACAGGAATAGCACGAAGGGGCACAGGAGCAAATGGAATTTCAGCTGGGGGATCAGTGCTTGGTTCCTCGTCAGAGACTTCCAGCAGCTCCTGCATTGCCTGTCTGGAAAGAGCTAGTTGAGCCCTTTGTTCTTCTGATAGCCCATAAGCAGCAAGAGAAGAGGAGGCTGGTTTAGCAGGAGGAAACATTTCTTCCAGCCTTTTCCTCTGAGCTTCCAGTAAAGCATTGTGAGCAATGGCAACATAGTCAGCAACAGGTACAATGCTTCTTTCTTCAGTGCTCACATCTTCTTGCATGGAGGAGCTTGAAATGGCTGCCACCAGTTTTTCAACTTGCTCAGATTCTTGAGTGGACAGAATTGATTCCTGAGCAACTTCCTGCATGGGCTCATGAGGACTTGTCTGCTGAAGTCCTTCTTCTTCTTCCAATCCATAGTCCAAGGGTGGACCAGGACTTGGTGTTCTCATTGCACCAGCACCATCATGGTCAGAGGAGGCAAACTCGAAGGGGCTTGGAGGCTCAGGAGTTGGAGATAGAGTAGGCTCAGGGACACCAGGCTGAGGTGGAGCTGAAGTGGTAGGAATAGCATTCCTTATATCTTCATAAGCATCAGCCACCACCTTCATGTTCACAGCCAACTGATGGATCTGATCTTGTAGATGAGCAAATTTGGCATTTTGCTCATCTCTTATGCTGAGAATGAGTGTTGACAGACTGTCAAACAACTCAGTGACCTTTGTTGGCTTGGCCCGTGAGGAGGGAGTGACAGGAGGGTGAGTAGGCCTGGAGGGAGATGGGATTGGCTGAGAAGGCTGAGGTACAGATTTGCTAGGGGCCTCAGAGGTGCCTTCTTGTTGGAGGGAGTCATCAGCAGCAAAGAACAGATCTTCAGATTTCCCTGCTCCCTTTCCAACCCATCTGCCTTCATCTCGTTCAATACCCATCCTTTGCAGTTCCTCTTCTTTGAATGCCTCAGTGAGTTTCCCTTTCCCCTTTTCAATGTGTTGAATTCTAGCATGCTGCAGGATTCTTGAAATAATTGCAGCATAGGGGAGTGTGGAATCCTTCCTCTGATCCCTTGCTTTTATCATTCTCTGGAGGATGATATGACCCATGTTAATCAGCTTCCCACGAATGATAGCAGTCATCACATGAGCCTCTGCCCTTGTTATCAAGTTGAAGCTGCCACCCTTGTTGAATATGATCCTGGACACTATATAGTGCAGGATTCTGACTTGTACACTTAGGTCTGTGGGCTTCAATAGATTTATAGTTGGCCTGTTTTCCCTTCTTCTGAACAAGGTGTCCAAGATAGTGCTCTCTTTGTAGTTCAGGAAGGATCCTCCTTCTTCATCCTCTGTGCTTACCTCATCCATGTATCCAGAGGCTGTAATGTCAATTTTCAGCCCATCTTGTCCTGGGATTTCCAGAACTTCATTGATTGTCTCATCAGCAAGCCAGATGGTCCTAGATCTTAAAGTGACCTCCCATTTCCTTTTCTTGCTGTTATATTGAAGAGAGGCATACCAAGTCTTCACTACTTTATCATCATATTTTTCAGCAATTTCCAACAGGTTTTTGTATCTTATCAACCATAATGCAGCATCAAAGTTGTTGGATATCAAAAATTGCTCCAAATTTACACAGTGAGGCTTGATTACCTTTTTGCTTGAAAACTTGGCAGAAAACTCTTCTTGAATCTTAGGAGTGCTCCAAAGTGGTAATGTGGTAAGTTCAAATTCTCCAGATTGTGTAGAAGAGGAGGAAGCCACAGCAGCAGTTTCACCCGAAGGGACTGCAGATTTTGAAAAGGAGGGCCCAGTTTTCTAAGAATCTGCCTTGGAAGAAGATTTCTGGCGTTTAGAAGGGGTAGCTTTACTGGGTTCGGCCTTTCTCTTGGATTTTTCTCCTTCTTTTCTAGCATATTGGGATTTAGCAGTTCTTTTTGGCCGAGTTCCAGCTTGTCCTGCTCCAGGGATCTTTACTCTCGCCATTTTTCAGTGGAATGAAGCAGAATGTTGACAAGGAAGGGTTTATAGGATGCGAATGGAGGTTCAATTGGTGAAGAATGACGGTTTTTGGACAGGAGTTAAGAGAATTTAAGAAAGAATCAGAACGGAATCAGAGAGGTTACAGATAGGGCTGCGTCTGTTCTGAGGAAAACCGTAGTATTTAACGTGTGTAACCGTCTGACAGACGAATTTTGAGGGGTCAAAATTTGAACTTCGGGCAGTTACAAGTTAAACCGTTCAGCATAGCTTACTGACAGACGAATTTTCATCTTGAAAGTTCATCTGACAGTGGCTTGAAACAAGCAATACAAGGACAACAGACGAATTTTGTTCCAACAAAGTTCGAATGTTGAATAGAGAAAGGCAGTTAACAATCAAACAATCAATCAATCAGACGAATTAAACAGGCAGAGCTGCATCTTTTAACAATTCAGCATGTAGGACATGTTTCAACAGACGAATATTGAACTGAAAATTCGAATTTTCTAACTATGTAAAGATTGTCCAACATTCGCATGTTAGGAGATAAAAAAAAAATTGTGCAGCAATGATGGACAGCCATAATATTGAAATTTCTGATTTTCAAAATTCGAACTTTCAAGTGTCAACAGACGAATTTCGAGGCATTACAGAGAACTGTTCCAGGGCATAACATGCCAAAGTTCGTCTGTTAGTGAACTGAAATTCGAATGTTGACCATATTGACCATGTCAGAAGCACATTTTATTAGGCAAAATCCGTTTAACATACATGTAAAATGCGAATTTCATCTTTAAAAACTTACAGAATGGATCCAAAACTTAGGATTTACATCATTCATTCCACTTTTTGGTTGTTCCATTCTGACGTGCTCCACTCTTCAAGTTTATTGCCATTGATTTTCACAGGGAGCACCTGCAGCTTAGATTAAACATACTCCGAAGCTCAAGTTAGAATTAATTCTGATACTGAAAATTTTAATGACAGAATTGCATGAAAACATCTTACAGTTCATTGGGGTTTACCATCCCCAATTCTCTCCTTATTTTACAAAGTCTGTCTTCTGGCAGAGGTTTTGTGAGTATATCAGCAAATTGATCCTCTGTTGGGATGTACTCCAATCTGACTTCTCCTTTCAGAACATGATCTCTTATGAAGTGATGCCTGACTTCAATATGCTTTGTTCTTGAGTGCATGACAGGATTCTTGGTGATATTTATGGCACTCTGGTTGTCACACATGATTGGTATCTCTTTTATTTTGATCTCAAGATCTTCAAGCTGCTGTTTTATCCAGATGACTTGGGCACAACAGCTTCCAGCTGCAACATACTCAGCTTCTGCAGTAGATAAGGCTACACTGTTTTGCTTTTTGCTGAACCATGAAACTAGGGATCCTCCAAGGAACTGACAGGTTTCACTTGTACTTTTTCTGTCAGTTTTAGATCCTGCAAAATCAGCATCAGTGTATCCTTTGAGGTCTTCTCCATTGCCTTTTGGATACCAAAGACCCATTTGTGATGTTCCAATAAGATATCTAAAAATTCTTTTCACAGCTGTTGCATGGGATTCTTTGGGGCATGATTGGAACCTTGCACACATGCAGACACTGAACATAATGTCAGGTCTGCTGGCAGTTAGGTACAGCAGAGATCCAATCATTCTCCTGTACTGAGTAATGTCAAACATCTTTCCATTCTCATCCATGTCTAGTTTGGTTGCAGTAGCCATAGGTGTTCCCATTGGCTTGGCATTCTCCATCCCAAACTTCTTTAGCAGCTCCTTCAGATACTTGGATTGACTGAGAAAGATGCCATCATCAAGCTGTCTGATTTGCAGTCCAAGGAAGAAGTTGAGTTCACCCATCATGGACATCTCGAATTCTCCCTGCATTAACTCAGAAAATTTCTTGCATAGAGTTTCATTAGTAGCACCGAAAATAATATCATCAACATAGATTTGAACAATCAGTAAATCTTTATTCTCTTTCTTAGTGAATAAAGTTGTGTCAACTTTGCCTCTATTAAACCCTTGTTCAGATAGAAAATTGCTCAACCTCTCATACCATGCTCTAGGGGCTTGTTTTAAACCATAAAGAGCTTTCTTCAGCTTGTAAACATGGTTTGGTTTAGTAGAAACTTCAAAACTAGGAGGTTGATCTACATAAACTTCTTCCATGATATATCCATTTAAAAAGGCACTCTTTACATTCATTTGATATAGTAAAATATTTTTCATGCATGCATATGCTAGCAGTATTCTTATAGCCTCTAGCCTGGCTACTGGTGCAAAGGTTTCTTCAAAATCAATACCTTCTTCCTGATTATACCCTTTAGCAACCAGTCTAGCCTTATTTCTTATTATTGTTCCAGATTCATCCAGTTTATTTCTGAAAACCCATTTGGTACCTATAACAGGATGATTTTTGGGCCTGGGAACTAAATTCCAAACATGATTTCTTTCAAACTGATTTAATTCATCTTGCATAGCTAGAATCCAGTAATCATCAGTTAAGGCTTCCTCAGCACATTTAGGTTCAATTTGAGAAATAAAAGCGCAGTTGAGCATTTGATCCCTTAACTGTTTTCTGGTTTTAACTTTCTCTTGAACATTCCCTATTACTTGATCAACAGGGTGATTCCTTTGATATCTCCAAGCTCTAGGGAGTTCTTGAGTTGTTTCTTCAATATTTTCTTCATTAAACTCTTGCTCCTGGATATCTTCTTCTATATCAATAGATTCAGATATCTTTGGAGGTTCAGTTTTACTTTTGTCAGAAATTCCCAGTTTTTCAAAATTGATAGTTAGATCATCTTCATGTTTTGACACAGCTTCATTTTCAATGAAAACTACATGCACTGATTCTTCTACTATATTTGATCTTTTATTATAAACTCTATAAGCCTTACTCCTACTTGAATAGCCCAAGAATATACCTTCATCGGATTTGGCATCAAACTTACCCAGATTTTCTTTCCCATTGTTGTGAATGAAGCATTTGCACCCGAACACATGGAGGTGTGACAAATTTGGCTTTCTTCCTTTGTACAGCTCATAAGGGGTCTTCCCAAGGATTGGTCTGATGTAGGCTCTGTTTATGATGTAACTAGCTGTATTCACTGCATCAGCCCAGAACACTTGAGAGAGTTCCTTCTCATTTAGCATCGCTCTTGCCATTTCTCCAATGGTTCTGTTCTTCCTTTCCACCACTCCATTTTGTTGAGGAGTTCTTGGTGCTGAGAAGTTGTGGTCAATTCCATGCTCATTGCAGTACTCCAGGAAGTATGCATTTTCAAATTCTCCTCCATGGTCTGACCTGATAGACACAATAGAAATACCTTTCTCATTTTGCACTTTCTTAGCTAAGGTTACAAATGCATCAAAGGTATCACTTTTAGAGGAAAGAAACAGTGTCCAAGTGAATCTAGAGTAATCATCTATAATTACAAGCACATACAGATTACCACCAAGACTTTTCACTCTAGATGGTCCAATTAAGTCCATATGCAACAATTCAAGTGGTCTTGTTGTTGTTATTACATTTTTGGATTTGAAGGATGCTTTGGTTTGTTTTCCTCTTAGGCATGCATCACATTCTTTATCCTTTTCAAAAGATATTTTAGGAAGACCAGTTACTAGCTCATTTTTAATCAGTTTAGACAATTGATTCATGTTGACATGAGCTAATCTCCTATGCCATAGCCAACTATCATTATTCTGACTAATCAAACATACAGACTCCAAGGGAGGAAGTTCATCAAGGTCAATAGTGTAACAGTTACCATCCCTTTGAGCTTTGAGAATTACTTTGTGATCACTTTTTCTGATGACCAGGCAAAACTTTGAGTCAAACAGCACCCAGTTTCCTTTGTCACAAGTCTGACTCACGCTTAGCAAGTTGTGGTTGAGGCCAATCACAAACAGCATCTCTTCAATGGATGTTTCTGGATTTTTGCCCACAATTCCAATACCAGTGATTTCGCCATATTGGTCACCTCCAAAGGTCACCTTTCCTCCTTTCTTGTCTCTAAGGGTGATGAACTTCTCCTTATCACCAGTCATGTGACTTGAGCAGGCACTGTCTATATACCATTTGTTGCTTTTCTTAGCTTTGAGACAGACCTGCAAAACAAAGTTTATGTTTTTCTTTTAGGTACCCAAATTTGCTTGGGTCCTTTTCGGTCAGTGAGTGATTCCCTAGATGCAGAGGCAACTTTGGGAACCCATTCAGTTTTCCTGCCTAGCCCATTTTTCTTCAATGCACAAGAACTGGAAATATGTCCCTTTTTGTTACAGAAATGACAGGTAATGAATGGGCTGCTAGATTGAGTGGTAGGAAGAAAACAATGCAAATAATACTTCTGTTTAGCATGCCTGGGTTGATCATATGTTTCAATGTGAGGTGATGCATCATTTTCCTTTTTATTATTGTTAGCATGCACAAAATGTCTCATATACATATTCTGATTTTTCTTCCTGATCTTTTCCTTGACTGCACATGGATCATAGCCAAGACCAGCTTTTCCTTGTGATATTCTTTGGCTCCCCATCAAGGCAAACAACATATCTTTACCTCTAGTGAGCCTAGACATGCTTTTAACTAGATAATCATTAGTTTGCTTGAGTTCAGTGCATGAGGTGCAGCAGACAGATTCAGTCGGAGGTAAAGAGGCAATTTCAGAAACTATGCTTTGAGACTCCAGCTTAATTATCCTTTTCTTTGCTAGTTTTAGTTCTTTAGCAACTTTGATAAATTCATCATGAAGCTCATGAAATGCATCTAGTAATTCAGAATAGGAAGGTTCAGATTCATATACCTCTTCTTCCTGATCACTGCTGTGTGAGGGTGTGGCTTCTTCAGAAGCAAGTGCCATCAGACAAATGTTGGCAATCTCATCCTCATCTTCTTCTTCCTCATCTGAGCTGTTGCCCCATATAGATGAGATGTAGGCCTTCTTCTTCTTTCCCTTATCAGCAGCTTTCTTTTCCTTTTCTTGTTTCTTGAGGAATTGGGGGCAGTCCCACTTTATGTGTCCCTGCTTCTTGCATTCATAGCAAGTCACAGGTTCTTTTGTCTCTTTCTTGCTTTCTCCAGCTGCTCCTTTCTTGAAGAATCTCTTGTTTTTCTTCTTGTTGTAGAATCTTCCGAATTTTCTAACCATCATTGCCAGAGTTTCTTCATCCAGATCATCTCCTTCATCAGATTCTTCTTCCTTTTCATCAGCAGCTTTGAGGGCAAGGCCTTTCTTCTTCCTGTCCATCCCAGCTTCCTTGAGTGCTTTGATTTTTCCTTCATATTCCTCAAGGCTGCCAAAGAGAGCTGTGACAGAAGTCATAGATTCTCCTCTGGCTTCTTCTATAGCTGTTACCTTGGGCTGCCATTCCAGAGGGAGAGCTCTGAGTATTTTTCTTACTTTCTCAGACTGAGTGTATTCCTTTCCCAGGCTTTTGAGTTGATTCACAATGAGGGTGAATCTCTTTTGTAGCTCCTTTACAGTTTCTCCTTCAGCCATTCTAAAGCTCTCATACTCCCCAATGCACGTGTTCAGTCTGTTCTCCCTGACTCCAGATGTTCCTTCATGAGCAATCTGCAGAGTATCCCACATTTCTTTTGCAGTGGTGCATTGCGAGACTCTGTAAAATTCATCTTGATTCAGGGCACTGACTAAACAGTGTTTTGCTTTGAAATTCAGTAGGACTCTCCTTCTGTCCTCATCATTCCATTCTGCTTCCAGCTTCTCTTTGTGTCCTCCATCTTCAGTTAGAGCCATTGGAATGAAATCCCCTTTTTCAATGACTGACCAGATGTCAAGATCAATTGATTGGAGGTAGATCTGCATTCTCATTTTCCAGTACCCATAATGCTCTCCACTGAAGCCTGGTGGTCTGTTAGTATTGTTCCCTTCAGGGAGTATACTCTCTCCAAAGCCAGCCATCTTAATTCCCGGACTGTGAGTTCCTTTGTATGGGAATCCGGGCTCTGATACCACTTGTTAGCAAGGCTGACTTCCCAAGAGGGGGGGTGAATTGGGAAGATTGAAATTTTTCTGCACAAAGTGAAGTAAGTGAAGATATCACAGTATAATGAAAACAATGCGTAAAACAGAGCAAGCTGAAAAGTAAAGATAGGGAGAAGAAGACTCAGTAATTTATCCTGGTTCGGTCCTTCCACTTGACCTACATCCAGTCCCCAAGACACCTCTTGGGATTTATCCACTATACAGCAAGAATTTCAATGGGCTTCTTGCAAAGGCCACAGTACATGAGTTTGCTCTGTTTCTGAGCTCTCTCTCAAACTCTCCAAGCACTTACACTGTGTGCTTCCCAATCCCCTTGTGAATATCCCTCACAAGTAAATATATCTTCCAGATGAAGAGTAGATTGATTACAATGAAATAACTCTCTTGAAAGGAGTAGATATGAAAGTTTTGGTGCAAGTCTGGAAGTTAAGAGGGTAAAAGCTTTTGAGAAGAAAATTCAGCAGAGATTCAGTATATACAAGTTTGATTCGTTACTCATAACTTCAAGTGATGTTGTATTTATAGATTTAGGTCTCAAATATCCGTTAGAGACTAAATCTATCCGTTGGAGAAGTTATTCAACGGTTACTCTGAAAAAACTATCCGTTTACCAACCGCATTTAATGTTTCTGACATACTGAAATTCGAATTTCGGTTGGTCAACAGACAAATTTCGAAGGAATCGTAGATTAAAGCTTCCAACGTTACAGCACGAAGTTCGTCTGGTCATAAAGTGAAGTTCAAATTTTGAAACTTACAAAACATTTTCACAATGTGACATACGAATTTTCAAGAAGAAAGTTTTTCGGTTAAGTATGAACAGTGTTTTCAATTTTCTACAGTGCCCTCGAAATTCGAATTTTGGATCCCCAAAATTCGTCTGTTCATTGAACTAAAAAGGGGCACAGTAGATAACTTTCGTTGAAATTCGAATTTTGGAAAGGCAAAATTCGTCTGTCAGAGAAACTCTTTTCAGACTCATCTTGTCATTCGAATGTTGCAAGTTCTTATCATTCGTATGTCAATGTTTCATTTAAATAGACTTAAGAACTTAGCTTCTGAAATTCGAATTTCAATGTTCAAAGTTCGTCTGTCAGAGAGCAGTTTTGAAACTTAAATCACTTTTGATCTCAGATGAACTTTAACATAGTTACAGACGAATTTCTTCAGTTTTCTCAAATTTTGTTTTGCTTGAAATTCGAATTTTGAGAACTCAAAGTTCGTCTGTTGTAAAGAAGCGTCTTTCAGACTTATATGAAAATTCGAATGTTGCCACTTCAAAATTCGTCTGTCAGAGAGCATTTTTCAAACTGAATTTCGTTTTGATTTCAGATGCACTTTATCATAGTTTCAGACGAATTTCTTTAATTTTTACAAACTTCATTTTACTTGAAATTCGAATTTTGAAAGTGTGAAGTTCGTCTGTTATAAAGGCCTCTTTTCAGACTAGATGAAAATTCGAATTTTGAACAACCAAAATTCGTCTGACAGAGAGCGGTCTCTTCAGACTTATTCAGTTTTAGCTTGAAATTCGAATTTCCGAAGGCAAAGTTCAAATTTCTAACTTGACAGTTCAGTTTAAACTTTCAACCTTCGTCTATTTGAAGGTATTTTTCAAATGTTCAAAGATTTAACATAAAATCAAAGTTTGAAAACATCTTTTCTTCAAATCAAAATCTTTTACCCAATTATATCAAAAACTAAAGATCCTACAAAAGATCTAACAACATATACTCAGTTAATCTTCACTTGAACCAGCTTTGTTCTTCTTTGATATCTTCAATCCAAGCTCTTGGGTGTTGGTTTTAACATCATTAAAACTCTTGATTCAACATTTTTTTTAGTAGTTGCATTCCTTAAAAGCTAGGAAAGCAAGTTAACTAATCTAATAAAATAAAATATAGCTTGTCTTCCATTTTGAATATTCTCTAGATTGTTCAGGTTCCAAAAATTTGGGTAGAATGCTTTTGTGTATGTTTGTAATATGTTTCTGGTAATAAATATATTAGGAATATATATATATATATATGTTAAGCTTTGAGTTTTTTTGTTAGGTTTCCAACAAGTTTAGTTCTCACCTGTTTATAATTGAATAATAGAAAAATTAATGGAAAATCCTGAGTCCCAAATTCCAACCAGTGGGGCACCAAATGACACAATTCAAACTAGTGATCTTCCTTCAATTACACTCGGTGGTACTAGTATTGCAGCTGTTTCAAACACACTTGGTGGTGACCTTCTTCCTTCTAAAACACCTAGTGTTACTTCTACTCCTTCAAGCACTCCTAGTTTAGAAACTCTTGCTAGTGCTAACAATCTTTTAGAAGCAGCTGGTGGTTTTTCTACTCCTATAGAAGCACAAGCACTTACTGCTAATCCTCCTGTTTGTAAACCATCTATGACTAAGTCACTGGCTGGCAGCATTTTATCAAGCTTCCTTTGGATGAGACTAATGGGGAACCTAGAGCAGCATGTAAATATTGTGAGACTTCCTGTGCTGCTGACCTAAACAAGCACGACATTGGGACTTTAAGGAGGCACCTTGAGAAATGCTTGAAGGATCCATATAGGAAAAAGAATCAATCGATCTTGGCATACATTGAGACATCATTAGGAGATCGGTTTGTGGGCTCAACAAGAAGCTTACTTCCTTAGACTTATAGTTTAGAGGCATGTCGTCGAGCCTTGGCAGAGCTTGTGATATGTGATAAGTCTTTTTTTTGTGGTGGAAGGACATGGTTTTCACAAATATATCAATACTTTGGAGCCTAGATTCCCAGTTCCATCTAGATTCACAGTTGCTTGAGATTATTTAAAATTGTTTGACAGTTAAGGGACGCAATTGAAAAAGTATCTAAGAAAATCTTGTAGCCATGTGTGCCTCACAATTGACACGTGGACGTTTATGCAAAACTTTTACTATATGGGTATCATAGCCCATTTTATTGAAGATAATTGGCAGTTGCAAAAGCAAATCCTGAACTTTGTAAACACTAACAATCATAAGGGTGAAGCAGTAGGGAAGACCATAGAAAGTTTTTATTGAGCTAGGGGATTGAAAAAGTGTTCACAATCACTATTGATAATGCAAGCTCTAATGACAGTGGCGGAAAAAGCAATTGAATAATTGGAATGGCTTACTGTGTAATAGTGATTATCTTCATATGAGGTGTTGTGCCCATATTCTTAATTTAGTGGTGACTGATGGATTGAAAGATATGGATGACTCTACCAGTGCCATTCGTCATGCTATCAAGTAAGTTAGATAATCTTCTTCAAGATTTCAAGCTTTCAAAAATCTTATTGAAAAGGATAGAGTCAATGAGTCTTGTGTCCTTGGATGTTCCAACCAAGTGGAACTCCACCCATCTTTTGTTACAAACAGCATTGAAGTTTCAAAATGTCTTCAATCGAATGAAAGATGAAGATGAAGGGTACTTTTCTCATTTTATGGAAGATCCATGTTGGGGACATCCTCTTGGGCCTATGGATTGGAGGAAGGCAGAGATGTTTGTTGCATTTCTATCCTTTTTTTATTCAAGCACTTTGAAATTCTTTGAATTATTACATGTGACATCCAATAATGCATTTCTTGAAATCATCACCATCCAAGAGATATTGCAATCAAATACTTTTGATATGACTAATTCTATTACTTTTGATATGGCTAAAAGAATGAAGGCCAAATATGACCAGTACTAGGGGAAGCTTCATAATTTGAATCCTTTCTTGGTTATAGATGTTGTCTTGGATCCTAGATATAAACTAGGCTTTGTGAGTACCTCTTTTCAAGAGTTGTATGAGGATCCAGAATTGTGCAAGGCTATGGAGATGAAAGTGAATGATGTATTGTATTGGTCATATGATGAATATTCACAACTTGGGGGTAATGCTAATAATCAAACAAAAAGTTACATCTCTAAAGATAGTGGTTTATCTACCAATTCAAATTCATCAAGGTTTCCAGGCACCCCAATTAAGGTACTTGGAAAAATATTTGGTCAATACCTAGCAAAATATTGGGTCAATGGGAAACTTAAAAAAAAATTAAAAGTTTTTATAGATCACACATAAGAGGTTGAACAATATCTTACGAATAGTAAAGTTCAAGATAGTCCTTCTTTTAACATCTTGGGCTAGTGGAAAGCAAATGCATCAAAATATAAAATCTTCGCTTATTGCACGAGATGTATTAGCAATTCTAGTGTCCACAATGGCTTCCAAATTTGCTTTTAGCACTAGTGGAGTAGTGCTTGATCCTGTTCGAAGTTCATTGAAAGTAAGGATACTTGAATTACTCATATATTGTTAGAATAGGCTTGACTCTGGTATAGTTGTCAACATTGATCCTTGATCATTGTGACTATGAAGGCATGGATGAGGAGGATGTGGATGGAATAGTTGCTAAAGGTTTGATTTGTTCATTTGCAATTCAGTCTTCTTTTTGTAGGCATAATTAGAATTGTCTCTAACTCTATCATTTTTTAAAAAGAATCTTTACATATCCTCAATTTGGAGCTGCTCTTCCAAGTGGTCCACTTTAAGCTTTTCATGTTTATGTTGTTGTTTTTTTAGTCATATGTTTAAGTTATTGTTGTATTATCTTTAATGGACTTGTGATAAGACTGATGGGTCATTGGGTTGTGTTGTACTATTATTTTCTCTTTTTAGTAGTGTTTGGTTGAGTTGTGCTAAAACTGATGGTGCTTCTATTATGTTGTAGACCTTATGCTGGATTATATTGTTGTTTAAGTAATGTTAAAGTTATATTGTCCTTTTAATAATGTTATGTTTAGATTATCAATTAATGGATTATGGCTGATACCATTACTTTAGTTGGTCCTTTGATTTGTTAAATTCTTCTAAGACTGCAGCTAAAACTTGCTTGCACTAGTAGGATGGTATAACTATTGCTTGATCTTTAGAATTTCAATGAATAGGGTATTGATTTGGTAAGTTCCTATTGCATCCTATGTGATTGTTTATCCTATACTCATATTATTAGTATCCAATTAACTACATTTAATCCTGCTATAAAGATTGGAAGTGTAGAAGAAGCAAAAAAGGCAATTGATAAACTTGTGGATGGAATAATTATACAAGGATATGAAGCAAGCTGGTCAGGTGTGCATTCTTATCCTAATTTATATATATTTGGTTCAACATTCATGACTTAGTTGTTTTATGATGTCTTTTGCCTTTTGGATTATATATAATTTGTTAAAGTGTATATATATATATATATCAATAAAGTGAAATGAATGAGGTATATGTTTATATATAACTAGTCCTCAGTCATGATATATTTACACATTTAATTTGATGAATGTTGAATTTAGTTATTTCAGGTTTTCTTTTTCTACAAATTTAGTTATTTCCAGATTTTGTTATTTATAATTTTTTTGATGAATATTGAATGAGTTTTTGATATACAGTTAGTTACAGGTCTGGATTTATGTACATATTTTAGTGTTAGTAAATTTTTAAAGCTTTAAAATGAGTTAATTTCATAGATTATATATATATATATATATTTTATATATCTTTTTTTTTTAAAGAAGTAACAAGGGCAAGCCAAGTTATCTTGACCCAGCCCAACCTAGCTTGATTGCCCACTAGTCTAAGCTAGATCGGTCTGGGCTACTAGGCCGAGGACAAAAACCTGGCCTATCCACCATAGCAGGCTGGGGTGCAGGTTGCATGGAACTTGAGCTCGACCTAGCTTGACCCATGCACGACCCTAAGTGGAACTGATTTATAAAATGATAGATGAAGAACGTCATTTTTTGATGAGGTTTGTTTTCAATATTTGCAACTCTTTAAGAGCTAACAGATGCTACATCTGTGATTTGAATATATTGTGGCCTATGGACATAACGTAATCGTCTTGTTTGCAACAAAAACTGAAAAACATATAAAATAAAAGCGAACATATTGGAAATACTCTATATTGACTTTTTGACCTGGATGCTACAACAAAAAATAACAATTTCTCAATATGTTCAAAAATAATGACCAAAATGCTATAAAAATGGTATTTCGATGTCTAAAATACTGAGATGTACCTTTTTAAATTTTTTCATTTAGGGGAAGGATCTCCGTGCCTTGGGCATCGAGCTCCTTCCCTTCCCCCACAATTTTGCAGGGGCCAGACATAACTGGCCCCTCCCCCACCCCTTCCCCCCCTTTTTTATTTTTTTCTTAATTTTTTAAAACTTTTATTAATATTTTTTTTACTTCTCAAATCATACCAAAATAAATAAATATATATAAATCATATAAATAATATATACTAAATAATATAAATTAATTATTCAACAGAGTATATTTTTTAATATTTCTAAAATTTTATAAATTTTTTTATATTTTTAAAACATAAATTTTAGTCCAAGTTTTAACATAGAAAATATATTTTTTATTAATTAAAATTTATATTAATATACTAAATAACTATAATAGTAAAAAATGTTATCTTTCCTTCAATATTACTAAAATCATATAAATCTTCTTTTATTTTCAAAACTTATATTTTAGTCAAATTTCTAATTTCGTTAATGATGTAAATAGGAAGAATAAGAGAGAAAGATAAAAAAATAAGAAGGAGAAAATAAGACCAATATTTTAAATTTAAGAACATAAGATAATCTAAAAAGAGTTATCTCAAATTATCTTCTCATTTTCTTAAATTTGATAAAATAAGACTAATATTTTAAATTTATGAAAATAATATAATTTAAAAAGAGTTACCTTATTTTCTTAAATTTAAGAAAATAAGAAGATAATTTGACATAACTCTTTTTAAATTATCTTATTTTCTTAAATTTAAAATATTAGTCTTATTTTCTCTTTTTTATTTTTTTATCTTTCTCACTTATTCTTCCTATTTACATCATTAACGAAATTGAAAATTTGATTAAAATGTAAATTTTGAAAATAAAAGAAGATTTATATGATTTTAGCAATATTGAAGAAATGATAACATTTTCTATTGTTATAATTATTTAGTATATTAATATAAATTTTAATTAATAAAAAATATATTTTCTATGTTAAAACTTTGACTAAAATTTATGTTTTAAACATATAAAAAAGATTATATAATTTTAGAAATATTAAAGGATATATTTTGCTCAATAATTAATTTATATTATTTAGTATATATTATTTATATGATTTATATATATTTATTTATTTTGGTATGATTTGAGAAATAGAAAAAATATTAATAAAAATTTAAAAAAATTAACAAAAAAAATCAAAAAAAGAGGGGGAGGGAGAGGGGGAGGGTACGCCTAATCCCTGCAGAATTGTGAGGGAAGGTTTGGGCATCGAGATCCTTTTCACTACATAAAAAAAAATTAAAAAAATACATCCCGATATCTAAGACATAGAGATACTATTTTTATAATTTTTTATAATTATTTTTAAATTTATAGTATATTGAGAAAAAAAAAATTTTTTGTAGCATCCTGCTAAAAAAGCCATCTATATTCCTTTTTTAGGCCAGATCACTATTCTGTAATAAAGACTAGTATAATATTGGAGCTGATACCTAGGCCACCGCACGCATTACAAGTATGTAAAGCATCCATAGTATAAATATAGTATGTTACAAAATCATGCACGCAATATTTAAATTCAACTTCTCCATGCATCGCTCAGGTATAAATAAAAGAAAACATTTCAATAAAACTTGCAATTCCTTCATATTTTCGTTATCGATCCAAGAGTATTTTTGTCAATTGGGCATTTTTTTTTGGTAGATTCAATTGGGCATTTTATATACGCAAAGTTAGCAGACTTTGATGTTTTCTCGTAAAAAAGTAGTGTTATTTATCTATATCTTGTTATTGTTGTTGAGCTTAATTATTTTATTATTATTTTTTTTTGAAAAGGAGACAGTTTATTCAAAGTCTACTACTATTTAAATGACACTTTCCCATTTGAGAATGTAAATTATAAAAGAAAAAAAAATGGCGTTGAGGAGGCAGATTGAAGTTGGGGATTGCGACGACAAACAAAATCTAGTCTGGCGTAATAAAAATGCAACGGATACCGGCGTCGTTATCGGACCGTCCACTTGGCGCATATCATGCCCCCTAAATATGGAAACCCCAAACTCATGTACCCTCCTCCTATTGGCACACCTGTTCACCATCTCCAACCCCACTTTCCCTCAACATCATTAAAATCTCAACTCCCGAAACCCTACACTTTGCACGTAGCTCGGGGCCTACGTGCCTCTGTTTTGGCGCCTTCCCTAGGACACTCTTCCCTCTCTCATTGGCTATCGCCTCGGGCCCGATCACCTCCCTCACTCTCTCCCACGTGGGCCCTCCCTCTCCTCTCTTCGCCACGTTCCCCCTCTCATCCTCTCTCATCCAATCTCATCTCTGCGTTGTTCCAGCTCTCCTTCTCGCACCTGTCTTCTCTCGTACGTGTCCTTTTCACACTCCCTATAAAAGGGAACCTTTTCCGCCTCCCTTCCCTGTATTTGCTCTTCACACTTTTTTATTTGGTTTTTTTACGCATTTTGATTTTGAACTCTTCGCTTGCTTTGTTTGCAACTATATTTGCATAGACACAGAGTATAGGACAATGGACGGAAAGGGAGGGTGTTGTATTGCGAGATACGCCACCGGTGCTTATGATATGTCTCAGATCCAGAGGATAATGCTCAGGTTTCGCCCGATTGCCCCAAAACCGACCACCGGAACAACCAATTCGGGCAGTTCTTCTTCGGATAGCGGTGAAGCCTTCCCCAAAGGTGGTAGACCAAAGAGAAAATACGTAAGAGATGGCAGCGCCAACAACAACAACAAACGGTGCAATAGGAGGAGAAAATCATCGCCGGCAAGCAACGACCCGGTGGTTACCCTTCCGTTGCTTCCAGAAACTCCCGATCCGAAAGATCCTCCCGCGACAGATCCAACGGTACGTGCTGCGAAGGATCTACGAAACAACGGCAGTGTTCCGATGTGGCTGAGTTTCGAGAATATCGCCCCGGGGAAAGTAGATCCTGCGGTGCCTTTTTGGCATCCGGATCGGTCGCCGATGAGGGCGGTGGGATCATGCGTGACGGTAGAATGTGTGACGGAGACGTGGGTGGTGGGGGATGGGCTGGGAAGTACGGACGAGGAGCGAGCAGTGAAGCTGAGCAAGGACACGTGTCCAGCGTTTATATCGGACGCTTATGGGAGGGTGACATGGACGAACAGAGCTTACAGCAGCATGGTGGGTCAGGGCAGTGGCAGTGAAGAAGGCGTATGGTTGGTGATGAAGGAGAAGGTAGGGATGGGTGACGAGAGAAGAGGAGTGATAGCCTACCCGTCGTTCACGTGCCGGGTGAGGGTGGAGTACACGTGTGGGAACAAGAAGAGTTCGCTGACGGTGCCATGTGATGTGTGGGGGATGGACAGTGGTGGGTTTGCATGGAGATTAGACGTCAAAGCTGCTCTTAGCCTGAGCTTGGTTCGGTAATATGATGAGAGATATAAATAATAGTTGTGCTATATAACAGGTCCTAACTCCAGAACCCAAGCGAATCGTTTGATCTGCGAGATCCTTGTGTTTTTTGATTAGCCGTATACCTTGACTCCTTCTAGAATCGTAAATATCTAAGAGTGTGCTTCCCCGTATCTGCAAGTATTTGGTTGCTGAGATTTTCTGCATTTGACGTGAGTTTGAACTTTCTGAAACTGGGGTTGAATGTTGAATGAATATATCTAATTGAATATCAGAAGCATGTAATCTTAAATATGTAATATTTCCAAGTAGTAAATATGTTTGTGATGTTCCTAATATACATATGGAAAAGCTCTATCTCTAGCTAGCTGCGTGCGTTTATTGGTTGTTTAAACCTTTAAATTAATCAATTAGGGCTATGGTTATACTCATCTAATTTTTCCGATCATCTATTATTCCCATCAAACAAGAGGTATATGGGAAAGGTATGGGATTAAATTAATATTGTTTGGAGCTTAGTGATGATAAAGGATTTAAATATTAGATCTGTGATGGTACGTCTACTATTTTTAAAATCTGAATGAATTTGTAATGGGCGATCGAAAAGCAGAAACAAAGGACTCAAAAGCTGCTGCATAATATGTGCAGGGAGGAGATGGACAACAACATGGGGGGTGGGGTCGGGACAGGTAATTGAGGGAGGATTTGGATGGACAGGAAAATGTGATGGAGGAGGGAGGCATTATGATGAGTTAGTTGAAGGGTGAAAAAAAGAAATGAGGGTTTTTTTTAGGCGAAAATTCGATCATGTCGCTTTTAACAGTGGTCTGATTGCACCACGTCGCTTCATCTGAGGTAAGCTTTAGAGTGGACATTTACTTTTTCTGGGTATCAGATTTCCCAATCTTTGCTGATGCTTCCGAAAGACAATCAAATATAACCTTATATAACTTAATTACCAACTTACCAATACAAGTAGCTAAAAGATTTAGCTTGACTCTTTTGCTCATGACACAAGCAGTGATCAGAAATTTTATTCCATGCTTCTTTGGATTCCATCACTATATTCCCATTTATATATACATTTATTCTTTCATAAGTTTTGGTTTCATTACAAAATTTTAATAACAAAATTTTTATATATTACACACACATATATCAATTTTCTGTCCATGGTGTGTGTATTTTTTTCCCTATATGAACCAATTCACTGTTAAAGACAAACTTTGCATGTTAATTTGTATGATAGATTTTTATGCAACTCGTAAGACAATTAAATGAGAGATTTATTCATTTTTAGGTTTTTTCACATAGAACAATAAATTATTTATTATGTTTAATTTTACAAGAAATTTGACTAAAATGTTCTTATTTAATAATTTGACTAAAAATTACTTCATTTGTTTTAAAATATAGAACAAATTTAACTACCTCACTTCCCTGACCTAGGAGACTAATTAAAGTTAGTTATATAATTTAATTTTTTAAAATATTATCATAACTTTTTAAAATTGCCTTCACTAAATTACATCATCTTAATTACTACTATATCTTTTAATATCTCTTGATTATGAAAAAGGTTAAGTACTTACTTTAATTAAGATCTATCATTAAATAAGGATAAAAATGGAAAAAAAATATTAAATGATTGTTAACATTAATAAAGTGACTTATATTTTGATATTTTATTCACTACTAAATCTATCTTATAATTTAAAAGAGAGGAAGTAATCACCTACTTTAAATTAAATCAAATAAATGTATAATTAATTAGAAAAAATAATTAATAATACATTGAGAGCCTAAAAAGATAAAATATTTAAAACAAAATCAAAACTTTAAAATTACTGGCGATTTAAAAAGTGCCGAGGATATCTTTTGGATGTCATAGACAGAGACCGTATAATTAATCATGTAATTAATGAGAAAACATACAACTAACAGAACAACAAAACTAATGCCTTCTAATCACCTATTTTTTTTGGTCAATTTATTTTTTCCCCAAGGGTAAAGGACTGCGTGTGTTTATATATACTACAACAACAAAACACAATGTTGGCTCCATTCATCATGTGATGTTGTGGGACTCTGTAAAAAATCAACTCCTCAAATATATTATTTATGAATAGGTCTCATTTTATAATATTTTAAATGTCATTTTTAGTTTTTCTCTATTTTTTTAAGGGTAAAAAATCATCTATTAAATAGGGAAGAGAAAAATGAAGTACCTAGACACATTTTTATCTAGATTATTTCTTATTTTCCCTCCCCTATTTTCCCATAATTCCAAATAAAGACTTAGCAATATTTTTTATTTTTTTTACATATTAAACTACTTTGAACTTTTGGCCATTAAAAAACCTACTTTAAACATTATTCTATCATTTTCTCTTTAACAAGTGCTATGATGTCTTAAATGACATTCTTTGTATGTGTTTGTATATATCGTTCTTTGTTGCTTCAACTTAGTGGTACTAGCATTTGAATTTAAAAGCTCCAAATTAAACCTTCATCAACAATTTAGATTTTCACAATTTTTATTTTCATCAATTTGCCTCAATTTATTTATTTCTTTTTTTTTTTAACTAAATACTTAATTTCTCAGTGTTTACTATGTCAGATACTATATATATTTTTTTGTTGCCAACAGTTTATATTATTAGATACTCTAATAAAAGTATAAATTGATATTTGTTATAGCTTAGCACTATATAACTGGCTTTAAAATTTTTTTCAAGATATTTTTTTAAGGGATTTCATTATAAATATGAAAAATTTTTCCTTAAGAGTAATGTGAAATTTTGAAATTTAAGACCTCATAAAAATATCTATTATATTATGATACTCAAATTTTTACACTGAATTATATATTGGGAGTACACTGGGAAAAAAAACTACATTCATATATTAGATTAATAGATTACTAAATATCACTCTTGTTAGAATTAGATCCAAGCTGTCAGAATTAGTTCACTAGTACTAGAACTAGACCGGAACTTTAGAGAATGGGCCAAGAATATAACTAGTTAAGAACCGACCAAATTGGTAAAAATTGAGAAAACTAGTCAAAAACTAGTAAGAATTGGTTATATTATTTTTTAACTTCTTTATCTGTTCTTAGCTTCCTTAAAATTTTCCCCCAGGTCATAGATTTGTTTTTTGGTAACCCCAGGTTATATATTTTATTTATACTTTTCCGAAGGGGGTAAAAAAGAACTACTTTTTTGGTATACAAAAAATAGAGAAATATGTTACTGTTGAATTTGGCTGAACCCACACGCATATTATACATTGTAGATTTTATCTGTCCATGAACTAACAAATTATAAATTTAAATTTCAGCAAAAAATTATAAATTTAAAATAATTTAAATTAATGTTTTAATAATTAATATTATCTCAGATTTGATTCAGATTTCAATTCTAAATAGATAATTCCTATCTTATCATTTAGAGATCATAGTGTGTTTGGATAAAAACTAAAAACGCTTGAAAATTTTATAAATACGAGCTGAGGTAGAAGTCAAGCCACATACAGAGACTGACTGACTATACACGAGAAAGATAAGAATATCACCAAACAGAGCGCGAGTGGGGATTTTGGTTGTGCGCTGCCGGATAGGTTCAACTTAGTTTTAAATTTAAAATCTCTCACTGATGTATACTAATAATTTTTTACCCGGAATTATTATTTTGCGTAATTGCTTTTAATTAACACCAGATATCAACTGGAATATAGGGGATATTGGTCTTCCGGTTTTTTTTTTCATTTCCCGGGCTTGACCGGCGCTGTTCTTGTCTTTGAAACCTGCTAAAAATTACAAGGCATGAAACGTCTCCGTAGTATAACTATTACTAACGGAAAATCTATTCAACTGATTAAATTAATCTATTATTTTATTTTATTTTTAAAAATAACCAGTATGTATGCAGTAAGTAGATCCGCTTCATTCATGTGACACCATTTTTTTTTATTGAATGGTGCTCACCTAAATGACAAGATCTGGACCGTGGCGTCAAAAGTCTATGGGCTTGGGCTGTACTATTATGGCCCAACCTCAGCCTACGTCTTTGTGGGTCTATAACACTGGACTAACAGAGCGTGGCGGAGAGCCTGGTTACTAAGCTTTAGCTGGTAAATTTAAATGGGTCATGTTGATTTTCTAAAAGAAAATTAGTAACATTTTTTTGTTATTTATCATGAATGATAAATATTATAAATGTTCAATTTTAAAATATGAAAATAATTTGGAATATATTTTTCATAAATTATACTAAAATTGTATAGAAATTTCATATTTTTAAAATATATAAATCGATTAAATATAAAAAAAAAAGCTTCTAAAAATACATCAATTCATTATTTAATTTTTATAACTTTATATGAAATCTTATGGAAAAATAAAATAAAAATTTGTTGAATTCCAATATGATTAAAAAATCATATAATTTAGTTTAATCAAACTATAAATTATAATTTTTTATCAGGTAAGGAGAATTTAAATTTTTTTCTTAATAATGGTATTTGAGTAATTTAATTTAATTAATATGATCCACGTGGAGCAAATTCCGAATAACATCACTTCTCATTCGACCTGGGTGACGTACAAAATATTACGTTTAAATTTGAACCGTGAGATAAATGGTGGTAAAAAATAACAGTTGAGATTTTCCTATCTCTGGTTCTTATAGATTTCTCCCCCTCCCCCTTCTCTAGGGACAGGAGTAAGGAGAGTTAAGGTATACAAGAAAGGGTTTTCTAGGGTTTAAGAAGCATGGCCTTGGAGTCTGCAAGAGATTCGAGTTTTGAATTGGGGCGTTGCTTAAGGTTTTGCGCTTCATAATTGTATCAGTTCTCACTTCACTAGGCTTTGATCATTCATTGATTCATTCCCTCTTGATCTAAGGTTATCTTTTCTTATTGGACTAATTTCTATCATATATCTTGTGAGTTCCTTTTTGTTGTTCATGTTCCTGAGGTCATTTTTTGTTGGATACTTCAGCCCCCATTTTCTGAGATTCTTTATTTGGCTTTTCTGGGCAATAGGAAACAAGTGAGGTGGCGTTCTTTTGGATTGTGCATGGCTAATGTTGGTTTTGGGGAATCCAGTTAAGCTATTCTGTGTAATTAGTTCTTGTTGCAAGAAAGCACATAAGACTGCTACTCATGAAGTTTTGACATTTTGGGATTAGTAGATAGATGATACAAATAAGCTACAGGCATAATCACCCTTTTTTTATTGTTATTATCGAACAACTTGTCATTATCGAATAAATAAGACAAGAGGGTAGCGAGAGAGTTATCATCATCATTCAATTTCTTCTTATTTTGTGTTAAAAATTGGGGAGTAATATTTATTTTGTGCCTATTAGAATTGAAAACGTTTCAGAGATTGTTGTGTACCTGCAGAATTTGCTGGAAAAAGGGAAACAAGGAAGTCCTCTGTCTAGTGGCTTTGTTCCCAACTATCGGCAAGCTGTGGAGACTATGGATGATATGAAGCTTGCATTGCTGGAAAATTCCAATACCTCGAATAGGAAACCCCTCAGGCTTTTTTTATCAAAATACATTAAAAGACAAAAAGAAATCCTAAAATGCTATAAGTTTCAAACTATTTACCTAAATACTACAATTTACTGCATCTCGGTTACTACTGTACCAAGATTCATTCATTTTGGAATTTGATTTCATTAATCTTGGTTTTACATAGTCCGAGATATCCATATCTCGATTTTACACTCACCGAAATCATCTTTTTGTTTTTTAAAAAACTCAGTGATGTAACAAGTCCACTTCTCAGAAATATTTTATATTGCGTTGCATTGATTGATTTTGATCAAAGTTGTTAGTTTTACCTACCAGACATATGTTATAAATTCTACATCTCAAGCTTCATTCAAACCAATTTACAACATTTTCGGATAGAAAAAGCGTTTTTAATATATGACTCTTGTCCTTCTATTTTTGTTTTCTAAATTTTTGTCAACATATAGTCTGGAACCATGTCCCCTTGTAAACCCTCGTCCTTACCTTGCCCCACTATATATTACCCCTCCCTCCAATGGTATAATAATTGATATATATAATAAACAGATATTAATTATATTTATACTAGTAATATACCTGTTTTTATTAAAATACATAATAAATGTCAAAGTAAATTATATATTATATATCCATCAAAATATATATTTAAATAAATTAAATATATTTTTAAATTATAAAATATATAAATCTTATTGATAATATATATAATCTATAATATTCTTACATTTTATATCTTTGTATATTATATATTTTAATCAAATTTTATGTTTTATAAATTTATGAAAAATTATATATGACAAATAGATTCATACTCATATTACAAACACACACACATATAACAACTTTAAATGAATCGAGAACAATTTCACTAATTTAATAATTTCATATAAATTCAAAATCATATTTATTATTAGGACCTTTTCGAAAAAATATGATAAACCACTAAGGAAGTATAACTTCCTAAAGTTTTACTTAGAGAGTTCAATTTTTTGAGTTGAACCCAACTTTTTAAAAATTTCTCTATATATATATGATTATATATGTTATTTGAAAAGTCTTCTGTTTACCATATATAATTATATATATATATATATATATAAAGATACAATGTGCACATAAAATGCCGTAAATATATTCAATTCTAATTATATAATTTATGTGTAATATAAATATAATTTATTTTATTATAAAAAGCTATGTTGAAAATATTACTAAATAAAAATTTTTGCAAAGTAGGGATATTTTGGTCTTAAAAAATTAAATTTGGTGAATTAACATCTTACTAATGGTTGAGTGAATTAAAATATATAGTCTCTACTGCTTGTAATTGTTTGAATTATGCAAAAAATCATTTTTTAAAAAATATTACATTATAAAATTAATAAAAGTTAAAATATAAATATTTTATCATTTTTAAAATGTAATAAGAAGTTAACAAATTTATATGTGAGTTTTATAATATATATATAAATGTTATAATTTATAAATAATGTCATTATAATATATATATATATATATTATGGGGGGTTTGAATTTGTTAAAGAAATGAAAGAGAATGGAACGATGTGTGGGGGTTGGGGGGTGTTTATTTAGGTAAAAAATAACGGAGGGGGATAGGGATCAGGCTACGCCTGACACTCAAAACTTATAAAAAGGATCTTGGTGTTGTCTACATCGAGTTATTGTTGTGTATAACAAAATAAATAAATAGAATTTGACAATTGAAACCCGGTGTGATGTAAACCGATTTGGTTTTTTAGCATTTTGGGAAATATTTATGATATTATAGTATTTTGGTAATTTTGTTTTCTTTTTATAGTATAATGCTCAATTTTCCAACCCCTCAGCTTAAATGCTAATTGTGTTAATGGTTATGATAATTTTGGTGTCCCATTGGAAGTTTTGTCATTATAAAAAATGTCATACATTGAAAGGAAGAATTTGGAGCTGAGGTTGAAATTAGAACTCGAACAAGCTAGGAAATTTCAGAGGAATGTTGCCTGTATGAATTTAAATGTCCATGCATTATCTTCATCTGGTGACATAAAGTGTTACAGCAATGGGCATAAGAGGGCTACATTGGCAAGTTAGCATGCATCACTTGAACTAGCAGCTCCACATGCTAAGAAAAGGGCCTCATTAGGATGTAATTGTCCTAAAACAAAAAGAAGTATCTCTGGGCATTTTAAATCAGTGAAACCTACTGCACCAGTGGCATCCTCAAATGCCATATTGATGAAGCAGTGTGAGGGTTTACTTGACTGTTTGATGTTACATGAATTTGGTTGGGTTTTTAATACACCAGTTGACATTGTAGATATGAATATTCCTGATTATTTTAGTATCATCAAGCATCCAATGGATTTAGGTACTATGAAAAGCAGAATAACTTCAAACCAATTGATCGGAATCTTGCAAGTATACAGGGTCGATCACAGTAATAAAAAGTTTTCAGAGTATTCCAAAGGTCGAACTTAAGAGAGGTAGTAAATTTATTAGTCCAAACTTTTAGTCCCAAAAATAAGTAATAATCAAATTAAGAACTCAAATTAAAAAAAAAAAAGAAATAGGAAACAAAAAAATGTTGAGTTTGATTTAGTTCTAAAAGCATCAAGGGATCAAGATTCACCTTATGGGATGACTAGATTATACTCCTTAGTTAGACTCTGCATAATTATAGTGATCATTATTTTTAAAGTGTCCTAATTATCTCTTGGTCAATTACTCCTTATTTAATTAGGATTCAATTCGCTCTCGTGTAACTAAAATTCCTAATTAAATCTTGAAAACTACAATGTATATCATTACGAATTCCTAATTCTATCTCTAGATTAGTTATCTGTGTTCATCTCTTTAAATTTAGATTCACTTTTCACCTCGCAGTCCATAAAGTTTACCCATTAATTAGATTCTATGATAATCAAACATAAATTCACATGAATGAACAAGAGAGACAAATATAATAAAAAGACAGATTAAATGTAACTTGAAGAATAAATCAACAGAGTTTTAACTAAAGAAAACAAATTCTATCCATTCTAGTCCGGCTACATTCCTATCCCTGATTGGGAAATTTAGCTATCCATAATATTAGAAATTAAAGCAAAACTAAAATTCCAAACCATAATAAGAATAACAAGAAGGAAGAGTTTATAAAGAAAAAGATAATCTTGTTTCAATACTCTCCAGATCTCTTTACTTTCTTTCTATAGATTGCTCCTAACTACTCCTAGATGTGTTTGAACCATGTTCTCTGACCTTTGAGTGTGTTTCTGAATCCTCTTTTTATGTTTTTGCTGTGCCTCTTTATATAAGAAAAGTCCAGAAGCCCATAAAAGCCCAATAAGTCACGAAAAGGTGTAAAAGATAAGTTTGTCTCTCGAATCGAGCCGATGCCAGGTCCTTCAATTTTCCCTTCACCCGGCACCAACTCGACGAGTCATTTGCCCATGTTGCGCGACCACTCGGCGCCGACTAGGTTCCTTTATGGATGACCCGGCGCTGGGTCCTCTCGTTAATTTTCTTCTCCTTCGCCTCCTTACCCGTGGCCGGGTGAGGGACTCAGTTGGGAGTGGGTGAATTAACTTTTATTTGTTTTACTCCAACTTTTTGGCTAAATACATCTCAAAATATTCATGGATATTCCCGCGATACAAATATACTCTAAGTTATGTAGGATAATACCAAAAAGTATCAAATCACAATATTCTAGGATGAAAATAGATACTAAATGTGGGTATTTTGTAGGCATAAAATAGACACATCACCAATATTCAAGTCCTAGGGACTTTGTTGTTGATGTGAAACTAACTTTCTCAAATGCAATGATTTATAACCCTCCTGGAAACAATGTACATATCCTTTAAAGCTGTGACCGTATCTTTATGCTTGTCTTGCAAAATATTCATGTATAGAATATCTAATTTTTTACATATATCATAAAGAATAATAAATAGAAAGAACTCAACTGTTTGAGATGGTCTGATTATTGGATCTCAATTATCTAATTCTCATCCTTTGAGGCCTCAAAATAATCTAATGATAAAAATTTTAAATTTTTGAGATTTTTCAAACGGTTTAATTCTTCACAGCAAAATGGGGTCCCCATATCAATACAAGAAAGGGCCTAAGGATAGAATCATTGTGTATAGCATCCTCCCAATGAGCTCAAAAGAACCTAATTAAAGTGCATAACCAATGCCCAAACAAAAGCTTTCAACTTTCAATGCTTTGCTAAGCTGACACTCAGTTCATAGTCCCTCGATCCTATATTATAAAGCAATATGAGGGGTTTTCCTTGTCCCATAATATAAGATAATATATAGTGATTTGTCATTTTTTCCTCTCATTTATTGTATTATTAGTATTATAACTTATACTATAATTAATGAAATAAGTGGATATAATTGGGGTAAAATTAGAATTTTTTTTTCAAAAGTTTAAGGATATAATAAGTATTTCTTAATATATGCGAAACTCTTCCCATTACCTTATAATATGAGGCAGAGGAAGTACCTCTCAATTATTGCTCTCTCACGTGTCCCTACCCTACCCATTCCCCCTTTCCCTATACATACCCACCTTTCTCTCTCTATCTATGTGTCTCTCTAACCTCCTACACACACACACACATACATCACAACTCACATAGGAGGTTAACTTTTATTTTTGTCTCTAGAAAAAAGTCTTTACCTGTGGCTTTTAATTCAAGAAAGAGTACCTTTTTAGGAGGATTGATATGTAGCCCAAGCTTGTTGTTGGTAGTTCAGAAGTAGGATATTGTTGTGTTTCAAATTTGGAGCTCTTGTGTTTCCATCTAGGCCTGCTGCCTTCTTACCCTTTTAGAGAGGCTGTGTTTCAAAGCTGGAGTGCTCATCAGCGTCTCCTTGCTACTGTAGCTTAACCTCTCAATGATAAAGTTGCTGAATGGGAAGGCCAATGGATAGGCAAGAGAAAGTAAGGAAGTAAGTGGGGTGGGAGATCAAAGTAAGTAGTGAAGAAACTGGAAAAACTAGAATACATGGAGAGGATCAAGCCAAGGCATACTTCCTTCTCACATTCTGTTCTCAAGTGGCCGAGTCAAGCTAATTATGCCACATCAGGCACCAAGTTATAATTTGTGGCCACCTCATCAATTACCTAATACTATTTGAGTTAACAACTGTAAAATATAAGGATTAACATTCAAACGAGGTGGAATTATAAGGAGTGATTTGCAGAAAATTAAACTATAAGAACTAAATAATTAATTTTTCCTACTTTTATTAGTCAAACATCTACATGTTTTGTTTTGTCTTGTCTTTTTCTTGCACTATCATAAGTTTCCTTTTGCCATCATTACTATCAAGCATGCTGGCATTAGTAACATTGTTGAAAGCTCTCGTTTTGAATGTCTTCTAAATTGGTCATTGCTACATGTTAAAAAGAAGGACCCTTATAAACTTAAAAATAGAGAGAGAAGAACTTGAAAGGAACCAGAAAGAAGGTGTGCTTATAATTTTAATCCTTGGAATAATTCTTGTGTGATTCAATACACTTGTCTACTATAGTTTCCTTGGTTGTCATTTCAAGCTTTCTCTGATTTATAATTCGTGTATCATAAGAGAAAGGTTGACTACTAGCAGAGGCAAAGACTAGAGAAGAGGCTTGAAGGAAAGCTGAAGTAAAAGTTACTACTAAAGCCAAAAGGAAAAGGGAACTAGAGAGAGAAGCAACTTGCCAAGCTATGAAAAATGTATCTTGATTGAAAAATTGATGTTCGATACATATTTACTTTCTTGATGAGTTTAATTGAGTTGCTTTGTCTTTGCAGATGGAGAAGATTGTTGATATCAATGAAAACAGTGAACTTTTGAAAGATCTAGAGATGTTGAGAGTGGTACATGACGAAAATCTATCAATTTTCACATAGGAGACATATTCAGATCATCCTTTAAATGGGTTAGGTACTTTCGAATTATAGGGGACTAGTAACCCATTAGAACAACAAGGATTGTACATGAAATTAGATGATGAAGACAAGAATGAGAATGAAGAACCATCACAAAGTGTTACCAAACCAACAAATAGTGTAGAAGAAGGAGAAATTGATTAATAGGGGATCTTTCTCTCCTTCCTCTTGTATCAACAACAACAACAATATTAATATTATCTAGGGGTGGGGGAAAAAAACCCAAACCTGGCCAAACCGATCTAACCCGAAGCAACTTGGTCTAAGATGAACCTGGTCTTTTTAGCTCAAAACTAAAACCCGATGTTTGGGTTGGGCTAGTTGACCGGGTTAGACTGGGTTTTAGACTGCCTTCTTAGACCAATTGGTCTTACCCGGCCCAATGGTTTTTTCTTTTTTAATTATAATGAGACGACGTCATATAAAACTCAATGGTTGATCTACCTATGCTTGTGTAAACCCTAAGTCCTCTTTTCAGTTTTCACAGACACATTTCCTTCCTCTCTCAGTGGCCATCTCTCTCGCACCTCCAATCTAGCTGTCTTCTCTCTCATGTCAAGGTATAGCTTCCATTCTGGTCATATCTCTCACATATTAATGGTTGATCTACGACTTCCATTCTTACCATGTTTGTCTCGCTTCTCACCGATCAAGTAGTAGCATCCATTCTCGTCATCACTCTCTTGGGTTTTTGATATGTGAAACTGTCGTCGTAGATGTACCTCTTCACAGCGGCCATTGATTCTATTTCTGTAAGATTTGACGTTCTTCCCAAAAAATTGTTTTGATAAATTATTGTGCCCTTTACAATGATGGATCTAGTTTGACTGTAAGTGAGCATGCTATGTAATTTATATTTCAGCTTGTTGATAGCTTTGCTTTGTAATGGAACTTTTGATTTTGAGTAGAATGCTTTGTAGGTTGGTTTAGGCTCTTTTCTCTCTCAAAATTTTGGGTGGGGGAGGGGTACCATGAGAAAGAGGTTCAGAAACCTCAGAGAGAGAGAGAGAGAGAGATTTGGGGTTTGCCCAATAGGAAGAAGATGAAGCATAGGAGTGGAATTAGAGCACAAGGCACGCTACCTTCCTGAGATTCCTCCTTGTAGCAGATGATATAGAATATTTATATAAATTCCAAAATGTATTTTTTGCCAAGTGCAGCTTTATAATTCCATCTTTATCATTGAGAAGTCTAAAAAAGGTAAAGCAGAAGTTTTGTAATATTGGATTGCTCTTTGATGAACTTCTGCTTCTCTTTTCACTCCCTTTGTTTTCTCTAGAACAACAAAACTAGTCTCTTATAAGTGATAAAATGTCATTTTGATGTATATTAGTCTTTAATGTTATTTCAAATTTTATTCAATCTACATCTTTAGTAAGTTGATATGGACTCTACAAAAAGTAAACAAAAAATTTGGGAGTGGAGGATTACCCTTTGAATGGTCATTTTGGGCTTAAATGTTCATTTTGAATTGATTGTTACGTTGGTTGGTAATTTTATATATCCTTGTCCCTTATTTTTAATTTTAAAATGGTCATTTTGGGCTTGAATGTTCATTTTGATGAAAAAGTCCAGATGTTTGGTTGGCCATTTTGGATCTAATTTGGTCATTTTGTTTTAAAAAAAAAAAGCCCAGACCTTGGTTGTTAAAAAAAAAAAGATGTCCAAACATTTAAAAAAAGGCAGTTTAGGAACCCGGTTCAGCCCGAGCTTGACTAGTCTGGCCCAGTCTAATAACTAACCCGACTAGACCACGGGTTCCTAGACCAGACCCGACCCCCTATAAGACCATACCTCGGGCTAATATTAAACCCAGTTTAATGCGGTCTTTCCCTACCCCTAGTATTATCCACCTAAGTGAAATCGGCTACATGGATTATACGATGTCACTAAACTTTATAAAAACCATCTTTTCAAATAAATTATGATCAAAACATCTCGTCTTATAACTTCTCTTAGTGTTTTACTTGGTCTACCTCTACACCTTTTTCTCCTCCCTATTTTATTAGTCAATTAAATTTAACCTGTTTCTTTCAATCTTTCAAGGTTAAATTTTTTGTTTGAAATAAGATTATTTAATTAATGAGTCATTATTTGATCAACTTATCATCCTATTGCATGTTCAATTTTGTTTGCTGTTCAACAATAAAATTACTTAGACCATGTTTGGTAAACATGAAAGGTGTTTATGACAGGGAAAAAGAGAGAAATTATTGTATAACATGTTTGCCTAGTATTATTCATTTTTTTAAAAAATTAAAAATAGTCTTTTGGGAAAATTCTAGTTAAATACTAAAGAAACAAGATAATTTTAAAAAATTGCCCTATTTACCCTAATTCCAAAAAAAATGAAGGTTTTAAATTGGAATTAAAATTGAAAGGTAAAAGATGAAAATGACCTTCCTATGTAAATGATCTCTTTGTAAGTGATAATAGTATATTTGCAAGTGATAATAGTATATTTGTAAATGATGATAATATATTTGCAAGCAATAGCTCTTGATTGTGTTGATCTCAGGGCTAAGAATACCCATGTTGAAGATATGAGTCCTAACATTTTATAGAGTATTCCTTTTGAATGTAAAGAATAGTTTGCCCTAGATAGACTTGTCATGGACTTAGCTCCACCGTCTTCTATTTTGAACTTTTCTCAAGTTGTATCTTGCCTTCAAATATTAACTCCAAATAACTTTTTGACTCCAATGTGTTATAAGGAATGAAACTTTGAAGTGTAGAAGAAAAAGAAATTGGAGAAAAATTTGTTGACAAGTATTTAAGGCGTAGACAACACTTTCCTTTAGGCTTAATTCGCCTCCACTAATTTCCAAATCTTGGGTACAGTTTGGGTTAGTGATGAATTTCCTGCAAGATACAATGAAGACCCTTGAGTAGGTGCTGTACTTCCAAAACTCAAGCCTTGACAACAATGGCTTTTATAAAGTGATAATTTACTTTCTATCCTCTGTACACTAAAGATAAAGGCAAGCGAGTTTGTATATGTTGAAACAAGTGTGGATGAATGAAAAATTGGAATTATCTCTTGAATGATGGAAGATTGTGGACTATTTATAGGAAATGAGAATGCACCTCTTGAAGCAACATGACTCTTTCAATAAAAGGACACATACATTAACCAATATATGTACATTGTAATGATTCATGAATTTAGACAAAAGTCATATCCTTTCATATGATTAATGTATATACATTGTAATGATTCATGAATCTAGGTAAAAGTCACTTCTTTTCATATTTCATGAATCTTGTGATTCTCCATGAATCATCTCAAAAGTCATCATTAATTCATAAATTCTTTAAGAGACACATTTTTATTTTGAAAATTTTCTCACAATCCCCCACCATTTTCAAAATGAATAATTTTTTTTAAATAACAAACTCTCATCACTTCAGAAATCTCATGTTTCCGGTAAAGGTGTCTTAAAGACTTGAACCTTTACTTAGTAAGACATGGTTTCACCCATCAAATTAATATGGTAGACAAGCTTTGAACCAATTAATCCATTTGAACAGGCGTGCATGACTTACGCATAAAATCTCGGACCATTGTATGCCAAATTTAGTAGACACTTTTTAATATGGCATTGTATCTTATATCCTTTTCATGAGAGTTTGAGAGTCAAGCCCTTGGACTCCCTGAAGTGGCCTCACTTCACTGAGATATAGATAGACTCTGTCAAAAGTAACACCATGATAAGTACCCCAGCAAATATATGCTTACAGATCTATTAAGAGTTAAAGCTCAGCCTTCCTTTAAATCCATGGTAACCAAATACTTTTCAACCTTGGGATAAATAGATAATATTTTACGTACTTGCAATCACGCTAATAGTGTATTCTCACCTTTGAACTCAAGACTTGACATTAATCAAGTGTAAGTAGGGTTTCCACCATTAGTGATCATGATCTAATGGGCTTCAATCTCATCCCTATTGATGTTTTCAACACCATATGCCTTATCAGTCATTTCATCAAAGGATCTGCAAGATTTAACTCAGACCTTATATAACTAATAGAGATTACTCCATTCGCAATCAAATCTTTCACATAGCTATATCTTATTCCAATGTGTCGTGACTTTCCATTATAAATTTGGTTATAAGCTTTTGAAAGAGTAGATTGAATATCACAATAGATAGATATTTGTGCTATTACTCATGGTGGAATATATAATATGGATTTGTTTCTAAGAACAGTACCCCCACCAAGAGTGTAAACCCATGTACTTGTAGAAGTATAGTTCTTTAGATAACTTACTCAACTATCATTTGTATATCCTTTTAAAATTGAAGAATTACCACTATAGATCAAACTACAGTGACTTATTCATTTCAAGTAGTTATTGAATCTCAAATTTATATACATGTCATACAAGAAGATTATCTAAATTCACATGATCATTCATGAATTCGAATAAATATATCAAATATTCATCTAAACATTCATTATAAATTCACTTTTGAATGGTTATAACTTTTCAATTATATCTCTTAAAGAAATACAATCATATCAAGCACAATCATTAATAAAAGTCACAAAATACTTTTCATAACTTCTAGCAAGTCAATCATGCATATCATTAGAATCAATTATAATATTTTAGAACTTTTTCCTATTCTAGGAAAAAATATTATCTAGTTAATCAAATAATGTATAACTCTTGATTTCTTATAGATTTTAGAATTAAGTCAATATTTCTCATCTCATTTAATATAATTAATATGACATAAATGATATCATTATATACTACAACATCAATAGTACAAGTATAATAATAAACATTTTTATTAACTTATGCAACATTACATTTGAATATGTTCTCATATAAATAACCCTGACCTATAAATATTCCTCCTTTAGACAGAATAAACTTGTCTCTTTCAAAAATAGACTTAAACCCAAACTTATTAAGTAAGGGTACAGAAATTAAATTCTTTCTAACATCTGGTGCATAGTATACATCTGTTAAAGTAAGAGTTTTTCCAGAAGTAAACTCAATTTCCACAGTTCCTTTGCCTTTAACTTGAACACTTGATGCATTTCCCACGTAGAGTACATTTTCATCTTCTTCCTTGAATGTCTTGAAGAGATCCTTGTTTTTGCACATATGACAAGTTGCTCCAGAATTCACCCACCATGATTCATTATTTTCAACCATGTTGATCTCAAAAATAACAGCCACAAAATTGTCTTTTAAGGAAGAATTGTTTTCTTTCTTCTTTTTGAAGAAACGACATTCTTTTTTGTAATGATCAATCTTCCCACAAAAGTAACATTTACCTTTTTTTTTCTTGTTCTCATGGCCATTTTGTCCATGGGATTCATCCTTTTCCTTCCATCTTTTCTTAGAAGTCTTATTTAACTGTCATTCCTCTACCACATGTACTTTCTCATGAGCATTAGTGTCTTTAGTATCATCTTATTTACGATACTCCTCTTCTAAATGAAGATGATTCTCCAATTGCTCAAGAGAAATATCTTCTTTTTTATACTTAAGACTCTTTTTGAAATCTTTTCATGAAGAAGGAAGTTTGTCTATGATTGAGGAGATAATGATGCTTTCATCCATATGCAGGTTATATTGTTTGAAATTATTCAAAATATGTTCAATTTTATGCAATTGTTCCATAATAGATTTTCCATCAATCATTTTATAATTATTGAAACGAGTAACAAGAAATTTCTTACTTATTGCATCCTCTTGCATGTACCTTGCCTCTAGTTTCTCCCATAGTTCCTTTGAAGAGGTTGAGTACTCTTGATAAACATCGAAAAGGGAATCACCAAATCCATTGAGAATGTGTCCAGTACAGATATAATCATCATTATCCCATTTTTACCTTTCTCTAACATCAGTCATAGTTTCTCCTTCTCTTTCTTCGGGCTTGGGAGTGGTGAGAACATAGGCCACCTTTAAAGTAGTAAGTAGAAACTTCATCTTCATCTGCCATCTCAGAAAATTGCCTCCTTCGAACCTCTCTAATTTCACAAAATTTGTAGTCAAATCCTTCAAAGAAGCCGTTTGAATTCAACGGTAATCAAGCCGAAAGATTGTTACAAAGAATCGAACTTTAAGTGTAGAAGAAAAAGAGATTGGAGAAAAAGTTGTGCCACAAGTCTTTACGGTGTGGGCAACACTTTCCTTTAAGCTGAATTCGCCCCCACCAATTTCCAAATCTTGGGTACAGCTTGGGTTAGTGATGAATTTTCTGTAGGATACAATGAAGACCCTTGAGTAGGTGCTGTACTTCCAAAACTCAAGCTTAGACAACAATGGCTTTTACAAAGTGATAATTTGCTTTTTATCCTCTGTGCATTAAAGATAAAGGCAAGTAAGTTTGTATATGTTGAAACAAGTGTGGATGAATGAAAAATTGGAATTATCTCTTGAATGATGAAAGCTTATGGACTATTTATAGGAAATGATAAGGCATCTCTTGAAGCAACATGACTCTTTCAATAAAAGGACACATACATTAACCAATATATGTACATTGTAATAATCCATGAATCTAGACAAAAGTCACATCCTTTCATATGATTAATGTATATATATTGTAATGATTCATGAATCTAGGTCAAAGTTACTTCTTTTCATATTTCATGAATCTTGTGATTTTTCATGAATCATCTCAAACGTCATCATGAATTCATGAATCCTTTAGGAGACACCTTTTTATTTTGAAAATTTTCTCACACAATGTCACCGCAATTTTGAATTTCTAAAATATGAAGGTAATTATAAAAAAGAAAAGAAAAATAGGCAATGTTACTTTTTTTTTAACCACGGTGTTGTTACTTAGAAAAACTTTCTAATGTTGCACATTGATTGTTCACATTGGCAGAGTAAGGAAGGGATAAAACTATAACAAAAATATGCTCAAATATTACTGCGTTAATTTACCTTTTATTGGCTCTTCATAGAATTAAGAAATGATTTCTGTTTTGTAGGTTGGTCCATCCTCTATCTCATGATATAGGAAGCAGAATTTCTATTGTGATTCTTATCTTCGTCCTAAACTTTCAAGTATATACTATCATTTTGATTTATCACAATTACCTATATCTGTACATAAAATCCAAGCAGCTAGGGAAAAGAGAGGAAGAAGAGTAAGGTCATCGGAAACATGGCTTAAATAATTTGGGGACACACATCATCAGACATCCTAAATTAATTTTTTGCCATTGCCTCCATGTCTCAATCAGGGAATCTTCTTCGCATTTGAATTTGAGGTCCTCATCCACATCATACCTTAACCCTTTAGGTGAGCGTGTTTGGCTTGGATAGCCATAAGATCCTTCAAGTTCAAGACTTAAATATTTTCCAACATACTGTTGACAGCAATTACTTTGATTTTGTGTTGTAGTAATTTCCTATCACATGAAATTCAGTAATTCAAATCACATAGAAGAAGGCAATAGGAACCAACCATCACAATCTGGGTCAACAATCTTTGGCATATTCTTGTATGCTTTTCTATCTAACACAAAAGATGGATAGTTGAATGAGATCACCTGAGAGGAACTTGCAGTTGATGGAGTTGCTGATATCTTTATCTTATTACGGCTTGACAAAAAAGCTTCATCAGCCATCTCCCACTACAACCATGGCAACACAACTCGATCCATTTCACCAAGAAGAGATCTAAGCATTGGTGGACTATTAAATGCTTCTCAACTTATTAGTCTTCCAATGGATGAGCTTGTGTCACTTCTTTCTCCATCAAGCAAGGAAATATCTATATCTTCAACATTTGAAATAAAATCCTCAATATATCTCTTGGCCTCCTCAGTTAGGCGCTTCGATATCCCCCCTTTTGTCATTACTTCTCTGCAAAGAAGTATGAAAATTGTTTAAAAAGTCAACCACGAGTTATCAGTTCTTCACTCATTAAGGAAGATTGCAATACGTTTAGTCTTGATTACAAGGAATTCAGTATCAGAAAATTCTTAATACTGCATTCGTAAAAATGGACAAGTACACCTTCCTAGCTCTTGATGGTTTTTGTATAGGCGTGTTGTTTGAATCAGGAAGCAATTCTGTAACAACTTCAGAAAGTTCTCTGCCTCGCTACTCCTCCAACATTATTTCTGCTAATAGAGCTTGTTTAAGCTTCTTTAATTGTCAATTTCCAAAGAAAATATAGAAACATCATAATGGTATTTGTCAAACAGTTAATTGTTCTTCACAAATGATTCACTTCATTCAGATTTGTTTTTTTCTTTTTTCTTTTTTTTAAAAACATGTTGAGATCATTTGTGAAAAAAGTTTCGCAAGAAAAAAAATAATAAAGTGAACAAGAGGTGCACTAGAAGAATCTCATCATGTCAACAACCATTGTTCACCAATTCGAATTGTATACTATGTTTATGAGAAAAATCAATTTTGACTTCTGTTACCTTTTCCAGTTTGGATTCATAGTTCCTTCTAATTGAAGCAAAGTCCTGAATAACATCAAAGTTGTTTGACAATGAGCAATTAGCAGTAGTTAGTAGAATTCCTAGGTTTACTTGCACACAAAAATGGCAGTTTCACAAGTCAATAAATTTCAGCAAAGATGAGGAGGATGCATCAAATTCTAAATATGTACAATAGAGAATAGGAAAAATAACAAGATTTAAACAAAACAAATTAACATTTCACACACGTGTTTATTTTCCATTTTGATGTCATCTCCAGCATGCCTTAACTCTTTCTACATTGTTTTGTGCAATCCGTCATCCATGTCAAGACACTTTACCCACATATTTAAAGAATAAAGAATATTAGAAGTAATTAAGTGATTCATTTGAAGCATTGTTGCCCTCCTTATAGAACTGTAATTCATAAACATTTTTCTGAGCAAAAGCTATTCTTATTTTCTCAATTCCAACTTTATTGAAGTTAGCTTCTGTCCCTTCATCATCTGTAAGAATTGAAGACTGTGACAAGCTAGAAACTTTTTTTAGATTCAATAAGAAAATATATTATGAAAATAACATAATATTTTATGGAAGATATCAATGTTGTCTTGTAGATGCTAGCTATATCAGCATTTTTTTTTAACTAAGATTTCTCAGTAATAACGTGGCAAATATAAATTTGAAGGAACCCATAATTAATACTACTTACGGAGTAGATATCATATGGCCTCAAATCCTTTTGGTTGGGGGACTTTCTCAGCGTTGGTTTTTTACCTACATTTATTGGCTTATGTAGCAGCTTACACCCAATATCACTACTTTTAGCATTCACGCAGCCCTTATCATTGAGAAAATAGTCCATATCATATTGCCATGCATGCGTAAATAAGTCAAATTTATATAAAGAATATGGTTGAGAGAAATTCACCAAATATAGTTAGTCTAAAAATGATCAATAATACTTTGCAATCTAGAACAACAAGGGCTTTTTTTCTTCCTTAAATTTTTTGGGTTTTGTTTTTATTTGTTCAATGATAGGCTTAACCGAAAATTTGGTGTTACAAGTAGGCAGAGTTGCATCATAGTGCCTGCATCTCAGTTTCTATATAAGAAACCTTTGAATACTCCAGACATACAAAGTAGCATTTTAGTATCTTGTTATTTCCATTTGAATAATTAGCCTTCACCTTTTTTAAAAATATTTCATATGTTTGTATTTGCAATCTGGTATCTAATTTCAAACTTCCTCCTGGGCAGAGAGTTGCTTAGTTGTTGAAATGGTAAATTCTAAGTGAGCAAGTGCATCATTGCATATTGAATCAAAACTATCTAGTTTGGAAAAATTTCATTTGCACATTGAAATTTAACGTAGCTCCTTTCTTGAAACAGGAAGCACATTATAAATTCAAGGTCTTAAGTAAAACACATCAATGTCCATTAAGTAAATGTTTTCAAGGAATTTGTAATGAAGCAAGCATGATGGGATGATTAGAGGGGGAAAAAACAAACACACGTCATCACAAGAGGAAGTTGTGACAAAAGGAGGTTATAAAAAAGAGGTCATTCAACATGGGGAGATGTGTAGAAGATTTGTGTAACTTCCCTTCTAAGTCTCTTCCTCTAGCCTCCTTGTACAACTCTTCTTCTTTTGAGTATTTTCCTTGCTGCATTCTTCTTTCCTTTTGTTGTAATAGATGATCATAACAAATAGTGCTCTCATTGAGAGAACCTGCCCTACTCTAATGGTTAACGACATTGAACTGCATGAGTTGGGAGTTATGCTCAAACAATTGTTTGATAAGTTGGAAGAACAACATTGGCAACAAGATTCCCTTAGTTCCTTGAGATTAGGTCGACCTAATCATTTGGCTACAAAAATGGAAGACATAGCCAAGACTCTCGAATCTTTTTCTCACCAGGTGGAAGCAATATGTCCTCCAGTTGTTATTAATTCGCCATCCTCTTTCAATGTGATTGTTACGGACAATTGTCCGATTGTGGCATCGGTCCATCTACACATTTTGAGAACAGATTCAGGTTCCTCTAATATGGTGTTTTCTGCCTTTGCAAATACAAGTTCTGCATTAGCCATTATTCCTCTACCACTATCAAAGAATGCTTGTACTGAAATGGGCTTGATTGATTCTATGCTATTGGGGTTTGGATTTGCTCATGACACTATGGTAGATAAGTTGTTTGATATCACCCTTGCCTCTGTTGCAAGTGGCAAAAATATGCTACATGGTATGATTGTTAGATTGATTTTTGACTCGGGTATTTCAATCCTTTAGCTTTTTTTTCCTTTCATTACATGCAACTTCATAGCAGTTTAGATTTCTTCCCCCAAATTGCAATCTCATAGTGGTTTTTTATCCATACTATTTGACAAGTTTGGAATCTCCTGCATTGGTCCTCTCGATAGTCATCCCATTAATGATTTTGTACTGTTCTCACTGCTTTACAAGTACTATAATGGCCGGTTCTATCTTGATTCACGTGGACATTACGCAAGATCATGGATTAATTCTCATACTAATGGGTTCCTAACTTCACTCTGGTAAAAGGAAAGCAATTTTTGCATGTTTCACTAGTCCCATATTTCTCTGCAATAGATTTTCTCAGGCATTTATTATAAGAGGACTCATAGAAGCAAATAACAATTGCTCAAGTTCTTAGTCTCTCATGGATGAGGCATCATCATAATACTTCTCCAAGACCTTTCTCTACTGCAATTTGTTTTGGAATTGCATTATGCTATGTTGCTACAGTTGTTCTCATTCATTGGTGGCTTATTGATTCTTTCTGGCACTTAAAGATGTTCAAATTACCACATGATTCAATTCTTGGTATTTGTGCATGGAAGACTATGTACAGGTTAACGCTTCACATGTCTATAATGTAGTGGGTTTTTAGGTGCAGTGTTACCATTTTCCCATACTCAATGCAGCCTTTGATGCATGTGAACATTTTTTATTGCCTCAACATGGTGAAGGTGCTATGGTCCCATTTCATACCGTTGACCTTGAGGACAAGGTCATTCTCTATGGGGAGGGTAATGCGATGAAGCAAGCACGATAGGATGATTAGAGGGGGGAAAACAAACACATGTCATCACAAGAGGAGAGGAAGTTATCACAGATAAACATTATAAAATAGAGGTTATTCAACATGGGAGGATGTGTAAAAGATTTGTGTAACTTCCCTTCTGAGTCTCTTCCTCTAGCCTCCCTGTATATTTCTTCTTCTTCTTTTGAATATTTTCTCTATTGCATTCTTCTTTCCTTATGTTGTAATAGATTATCATAACAGAATTTTGTCTTATTGCAGTGCTTGAATTGATTCAATATGGAATAGTATCCAAGATACTCGGACAATTTTACGCATTGCGAGGGAAAAAATAGCATTATTGAAGGAAGGGTTTCTTGCCTCAGAATAACTAATCGGGTACCGCACTATAGATAGTAATCTTCTTGGATTAGCGTCCGTCACTAGTCTTCTCTTGCCAAAACTATCACTAGCGTCGGCATTTCCATCATTAACTACACCCGTTCACCTGCTTGAAACGGACCTCCCTTGCCTCTGCGATGCAGTGGCCTCACTCGTAGGACTAGCCTTATTGTGTCTCGAAGCTGAGTGACCTCGATTGCCAAATTTGAAGAATATGATGGTAAGATCATCGAGACTTATCTTTGGAAAGTCATAGCCCTTGACATTATTGACGAACCTGCCTCTTTGTGCAAGGATCTTATCAAGGCCACTGCAGGTGTCCTAAGATGGAATTCGACGGGAAAAATAGCTGAGACTCCGAGAAAGATGGTGAGACAAGGAGTTGCGATGGGAGGAGGTAGAGTTGTTAGTAGAGGAAGCCAAAGAAGCCACCACGGGTGTTCTCTTGGTGGTAGATTTGAATGCAGTGGTTGTCATTATAGTGAAATAAGGAATTTTGAAGGAAGAAGATTGAAATGCAAGTGGAGAATGTTAGGGCTTAAATAGAGCAAAGCAATTATATTCAATCTCGCGAGCTCAGCCACAAAGGGATGCATTGCAAGTGAAGAAATCGTTTGGAGGGAGATGGATGGAGAGGACAAGATTTTAAAATTGGCTGTCGGTAATACGGGGAACAGCTAATTTATCCAAGAGATAAATGTGCTTTGACAAACCCAACTGGACTGACTATTGGATTGCGGCCCTATACTTCTGGATTAGTCTGGATCAATGTTTATTGGGCTACTCACAATATGGCCTTCTAACCCAAAACTTTTTTTTGGACCAACGACAACAACAGTGTTTTTTGGCCAACAACCAAAACAACAGCTTGAGGTAACGTTTGTGCGTAATTTAGAATTCCATAATTAAGTACTAAAAAAATATAACTCCATAATTTGGTACCAAAATCTTTAATAATTATAAATTCAGTTTATGTTACGTAAATTTCAATTGGAAAATTAAAATGTTGGCCAAAAAATTGATAAATTAAAAATGATTAAGATGCATACTGTAGTATTTTTCTTAACCAAGTAAACTTATGGGACTAGACAAAATCACTTGATGTACGTGGTAGTCTAAAACTCTTGCCTCCTAACATATATGTATACCATACATTTAATCAATCCATTATGTAGATATCTTAAGTTAAATTTATCACTCTCAAATTCTATCTGATCTTTTGGCCCAAAAAAATAAAAAGTTCTATCCGATCTTCAATTTTTAATAAAGAATTTATCTATCCTGATTACTCAATCTCTGTTAATATTCGTCTTCTTGTTGTTAGTTATATATATACATATATGCTAATTTAGGCACCAAAATCCGTGACAAAACCCTCGACAAGTTAACCCTCTTGCATGGCCAATACATCTTGTGTGCACCATTAAAAATTGATCAACCAAAGTAATCATCTATATATAGTTCAGGTAATGTCTTCTACTTTTTTTTTTTCTCGTTATAATTTGAGAAACCAAATGTTAGTTTTTAATGTTTTGATCGATCACTTGAAACCAGATGCTAGTTTCAATACACACATATAAGTCTTTTGAAAGTTACATGCGTCAATGTTGTTTATCATCAAAGTGACAGATACTGAAAGCTAAAAAATTTGAAGGGGGCCTTAAGGGGGAAAAAATTGAAAGGGAGAGAGGAGCGACAATACAAATATTATGAAACTAATATCACTGTCGCATGGCTGGATTGGGACTCTCCTGTTTGTTTGACTTGAATGAATGTTTTTTTTTCTGGCCGAAAAAGAGAAAATCACTGTCGCGTTGAGCCTTTGAATCGGTGATGGGAACGTAGGAAATAAAGACTAGTGACTAATCATCTCATTAAGGTCTACAAAATTTGGATGGGTCAGACACCCGGAATGAGTTATGGATCCTCACCCGACCCAAACATGAATAATTTTTAATCGGATGAATCATAGACATAATCTTCGAATACGACAAACTACAAATGAATTAAATTAAATATATTTATATCTCTGTCATCAACAATGCAAATAAGGTCCTAATTCGAAGGATTTTTTTTTAATTAAACTTGTCATTATTGGGAGGGTGGAGTAAGAAGCTAAGATGAAATGGCATTGATGGGGTCAGCCAAGTTCTTCATTGGAGAGTGAAGCCAACCTAATCGCCTTGTTCTTAGAATGCCCGACATCCCATTTTCTGTGACTTATGGCCCTTCATGCCTAGAATTATGGCTTCATGTCCTCTTCCTCCACTACCTTGTCCTTTTCCATCCCAACAAAAAATCCTGAGTTATTAATGAATTCACCATGGAATTTGGATTCAAAGTAATTTTATGTGAAGTGAAGAGAAATAGATATATAATATATGGTTCTAGTTTTATAAGATTCACATGTCAGAAATAGGTTCTACTATTCTATATATATATATATATTTTTTCTCAATTCTTTAGGAAGAACTTTTTTTTTTTATGCGTAGCTTTAGAAGAACCATGTTCATTCACCATCACATTGTGAGTTAATTCCCATATTTAGCATGTTCATGAGAGCTAGTTCAATTGTTACAGAATGGTGAAATTAATGCCCTTTAAAATAGTCCATAATTTTTTTTTTTAAGTAAAACCAGGGTGAAACCTCTAACCAGACAAGACACTAATGTCAAAGCGAAGATGGATTCTGTCGAAAATAGAAAACGTAGTGGTTCATCAATTGTTAAGTTGTATAAAAAATGATTTTCAAACACAAGAAAGAAGTTAGCAACTGTATCATCAATGAATATTTTTCACCGTCCAGCATGAAAAATAATAAATAAAAGCGAATGAATCGATGCTCATTCTTATGACTTAAGAGTTCAGATAGCACATGAATGTATGTCAAAGACAAAAATCAAAAGGACGAGGGTCACGTGGAGTGCAGTTGATAAATACCAGAAATAGGAGATCGGAGATGTACCGTTTTAAATATAATAAGCATGTAAAAGTTTTTTAAATAAATATCTATTGTTATAATTTAAACCGTGAATTCGAGTGCGAAAGGAAGGTTCATGAACTATAGCTAGAGATTATCTTTGGCAAAAAAAAAAAAAGGACTGGAGATTATCATAGGAAACCAAAGAAAACCATCGGGCCCTTGGAAAGTGAGTCAGTGTAAAAGACGACAAAAGCTCGGCACATGCTCACATGGCTGTGCACATGATCAACAGCTCTATTACCCAGAGAATGGACAACAAGTTCTACAAAACCGTCCCATGGGAACATATAGTACAATTTGACCACTTCATATCCATGATATTTTATTTTCCATATAGTATTTGATACGATATTAAGTTAACTTCTTGTGTATTTATTACTTCAGTATTTAATAACTAGCTGATTCAGGATTTAATAACTAGCGAGGATCTCAAAGTCCTAATAACCCATATATATAATTATTTCATATCCTTAATTCCTTATATACAACATTTACGTTAATTTATGAAGTTAAACAAGTGTTTCCTATGAAGTGCTCAATTATTTGTGGACCTTTTGGGACTCCTCAACATATATAGATGGAATTTCCAAATATATATAGAACCAAATCATCAATAGAATACAATATTTACATATCAGTGCCTAAAAGGTATATTACGTATATATATATAGATATGGTAGGTAATCTATAACTTGTAGTCATGGTTAGATTTGGATGTGTCAATTGTGAATATTATTACCAGATACGTGTATAATTAATTATATGAAATGAAATTTACCCTAGTCTCACCTTTAACTCAAACTCTGAATAAAAATATTATCAAGAAACCAAGTTACACGTCAAGTCAAATCACAAAGAGCATGTTATGTTAACATCTCTTTCACATTTTATTTAAAAAAAATGGTGAGGGTATTAATGAAAGGTGGGGCCAACCCTACACTAATTGAAGTAATTAATTTGTGGTGGAAATTAAAGTGGCAGATGAATGGAGGGCATTATTGTACCAGTGGACTCTATATAAGGAAGTGGTGCATGTGTTCTTGTTTCCCATGCAATATACTCTTTGTTTATTTTGTTTTGTGTATGTGTTCCTCAATTTTCCATTTCTCCTCCAAGAAGTTAATACACAGAGATGGTGTCAAAAGTGGAACAAGGAATGAAGAGGAATAGGGAACAGCAGCAGCAACCCCAACAGCAGAAACAAATGATATTAATGCAGAGCAACAAAGGGAAAGCTGGCAAGTTCAAGAGGAGCAGTTCAAATCTTGAAGAAGATGGTGTTTCTTCTGCCATTCTCTTCCTTGCTTGCATTGCCTGTGCCCCTCATTTCCATGCATAGCCAGCCACCTATCGTCAATATATTGAACCTACTAGTATTAATTAATTCCTTATATTACTTCTTCTTTCTTCTTCCATTAATGCCTTCTTGCTCCTCTAGCTACTCTCAGTAGAAACAAATTAACACATATACGGACATATCTATGCCCTGTAATGACTGTTTTCTCTTCTCTCTCTGCTCTAGTGATGTCTCTAATTTCTTGTCAGTAACCCATCTCCTAGAAAGTAGGCTATATATACCTTGGTTTAAACCTCTCATCATAATTCTTCCGTGTAAGTGTATTATTGTTTATTGTCTAATATGTAATGATTATTAAAGTTATTAGTGGTTTCGTTAATGGTTTAATTTCCTCTATACCCTTCACTGGTTTTGATCTGGCGTTGTGAACGTTGGATGCGTCCTTTCCTTATAACAGGATGGAAATTTGGCAGCAGTTTAAGCCATTTTGCCTCTAACTTCATGGATAAATGAAATTTTAGATATAGCTGTTATAACTTTAAGTTTTGGGTAATAACCAATAACCTTATGTTGCTACTATAATTTTTTGTAAAGGCAAATGAAGAAGTACATATTTTATGCAACCGCCACAGAAAATTATTCAAGTATTGCTCTAACATACGTATATATGTATATATATATATATATATATATTATTGATCAACAAGTGAGAGGCATAATGATCACATGCAGGATCAATTTAATTTCCTTCCTAATCTACATTAATTTGAGTTAATTTAATCTTGACTATTTAATAAGTAAATATATAAAATGGATGTTGTAGATTTTTGACAAGACAAAACTAAAACTCCTTAAACTGCATGGCCTTTAAGAAATATATTTTAGTTTTGATTTTAGATACACTGTTTGCAAGCGAAGCTTGCTCTCCCCTTGCAAACAAAAAACAGCGTCCAAATTGGAAGAGTTGGGTTTCTTAGAAATCCAGTACACATTTATCTCTTCTACTTGTTAAACATGACAGACCAAAATTTCAAGTGAATGGATATAAAACGAAGAAGAAGTCTGAGAGAAGAAGAAGGGAAGAAAAAGCCTGGGAGATCGTGGAAAATGGAAGATGACCAGGGTGGGTTACTCTGTTTTTCTCTTACACTTGTCGTGCAAAATTGTGTTTTCCCATGGCGAGTGAGTTTATAAACACCGATGAAATCGATTAATTTGAAAAGTATGTGGCATGCGATGGAATCAATCTATCCATTTTTAGATGGAGAAGTGGAAAATAAGAGGCTGACGCGTCACCCACCACACAAGGGATAAGGCATACCCATAGTGAAAATAACCTTACGTTAATTACCAGTGAAGGCGGTGTTTGAAGACAAAACCCCAAAGAACAAAACTGAAATTGGAATTTCATTGCAAAATTCAGAGCCGCAAGTGGCTCATGAATTGTTAAATCACGTCAACGTTGAATAGAGAGGTCAAGACAATGATCCAAAAATGAACGTAAAAACAGAGAAGAGAGTCAGAGAAGGTGAGGAAAAGGGGCCACCTTCCACGTGTTGGAAAACCATCTTTGTTCCACAACCGGAAACCAATGCCGTTAAAAACGGCACAGCCCCACATCACACTATGGAGAAAGAAGAAAATGAAGCTGGCGTGCACTTCTCATTTAATCTGGAAGATTCAGGTGAGGCCTGAGATGCATCATGATAAACAATAACAGACTGAAAATTTTAAGCAAATTCAAACATAGTATCCATCAAAACATCACAATGTCAATTTACTTCTTTATTAATTGATTTTATGCGATATTATAAACTACAACATGCGAATTAAGAATTTAGAAAATTTCAAGTTACCATTCTCGCATGAGAATACCGATATATGTCTAAATTGTGACCCAAAACGCCAAAGGCTTCTAATCCTAGTTTTTAAGCTAGGAACAAATGCTCTTTTTTTTTAAGAGACAAAGTAACAATGCTGATTAAAAAGATCAAAATCCACAAAAAAAAAAAGGTACAGACCAATGTGTTTGGTTGAACTTTTCAGGCCATGTGCGTTGGAAACTGGAACAGGTTGACGAGGCCCAGACAAAAAGAATCCAGGCCTTTTCCGATCGTTGCTCATATTTATAATGATTTTTTCTGGCTTGAAATTGCGTAGACTATAATTCACAATGCAACGAGGATGGCTATTTTCTATTATTTCCTTGTCATTATAGAAAGGTTTAGAACCATACTTTAAATAAGATATGTTTCTTATAAAATTCCATCACCAACACTAACGAATGTAATTATACCTTTATAATTAGCGATGTGAAAAAAGATCACAACTATGCTCTAGAGGAGACAGATACAAGCATTGGGCAAACTCGTAAGATCAAAGTTTTATGATAAATAAATGTTTTATTCTTCTTGTCCCTATGATTTTGGAAAGTAAGAATATTCCAAAACACCGAACAAGAATTTCGCCTAGTATATATATAAAGAAAAAAGTGGTACAAGAATTCAAGGTAGATAGTAATAATTAATGAGCCAGGCGCATGATGAAGGGGGTAATATAATGTCATACATGTTTAGCAACGTATGTGAATCAACATTTTTTGTTTTTAACTTATACTATTCAGGCCGGCAATTCATCACTTTATATGTAACATACACCGAGGTTTTAGTCTCAATCTTGTGGTTCTTTGTCTTCACAAAATTTGACACATTAGCTTCACTTAAATTCTATTCTCTCCGGTAAAAACCTCTATTTATCTAGTTCATATATCTAAGCCAAGCCTGAATACTGAATAGGTTGAGATTAAAAGAACGGTTGTTTAATTAATGATTGGTTTTCTATTTGTTAAATTACAAGTTCTCGTCTCATTGCTTGAAAAATGAAAAAGTGGAGGAGAAAGAAGGATAAATTAAGATTTTTCTTTTGCCAGAATAAATTAAGAATGTTTATGTGTCTAATTTATGTGGAGTTCATTTTACTCTTATGAGTACTTTTTTTTATTTTGTTTTAAAACAAGGGGATTAGATCATTTTTCATCTTTTTTCGAGTATTATTTTTAATATTTTAATTCAATCAAACATATAAATAAAATGATTTTTATTAATTATTACATTATATTAAGCATAATTATTTTGTTTCATTCACATTTCTCTTCTCTCTCTTTTTAATATACCTGACAGTTTTTTTGTACTGAACAGTGAACCAGCTTTGAAACCCAATTTTTCAGTAACTCATTATGTGAACTATAAAATATGAATAAACTTTCCTGGTTAGATTTCTCAGAATGAAAAAGAGCATTTTGACTTGGTAATTTATTTTATTTTATATGCAGGGTACGTATATCCACATAGGCAAACTGGCTTCAAAGATTATATAACATTTCTTAACACAAAAAAAAACTGGAAAATATATATTTAATTCTAAGGAATTATAATAAATCAGTATTTAATATAAATTACATTACACATGAACAATATGACTTACCTATGCGTGTATAGTTGTATAGACCAATTGGAGGCATAGTTTCCTAACTTAGAGAACTCCTGAATTGAATATTTGATTCATGTGTCAGATGCACTTCTTGCTTCTTTTGCTCCAATGGTTAGCGAGTCTCCCGTTCCAGTCTCTCAAGTAGGTTGCTCCGAATCGACTGTTGTTAATTATATACATGATATGTATTATCTTTAAGCTGATCCACAATGCTGCCTATAGTGAAAGGAAGGATTAAGAAGCGAAAAACCTTTTCAAGATCATTTTCCAAAAGTACGACAACTATCAAAGTTAGAATATATTGTTTCTCCTGTCTTAGTTGTATGCCCATTCGTACGGCTGTATCTTAAAAAATGCATAGACTTTGAAGAAGTCGCCACAAGAACCAATTTACCTACTATATATATTAACATCATTTGATTGAGCGGCCTTTCACAGCGTTGTTGAAAATCCTTTGATAGAAGAAGAGAAGGAAGCTTAATTAGAGTAATGTATCCTCCTCTTTATAGAGCCGTCAAGGAAGAGACTGGCGATGAAAATTCAGTATCTGGCCTCACTCTTCGACTCGCAGCAATGGGTTGCTATGCTTATCCTCGTTTGCCCATCTTGAAGAACAGTGCTCCCACTTGGATCCTTCCTTGTTCTGATGATGAAACCAAGAGGGACATAAAAAAGGTTAAGAGAACCATAGGCATGTCTGATGTGCTAGGAAATCTTACCAGTCATTCAAGCAGTGGAAGTGGTGATCATTATGGCGGTATTACATGCAGCAGCAGCACCTCCAGCATGAATAGCCTACCAAGGCTTCATTTCAGAGATCACATATGGACTTATACTCAGAGGTATCTTGCAGCTGAAGCTGTTGAGGAGGCAGCAAAAGAGATGATCGATTCTGAAGGAAGTGAAGCAGCTGAAGAAGATGGATGTGCTGATGGAATGAGGCTTGTTCAACTTCTTATTGCTTGCGCAGAAGCCGTGGCTTGTCGTGACAAATCTCATGCTTCCAATTTATTATCTCAACTTAGAGCCAATGCTTTGGTGTTTGGCTCCTCTTTCCAAAGAGTTGCTTCTTGTTTCGTCCAAGGCCTAGCTGATCGTCTTGCTCTGATTCAACCCACTGGGGCTGTGGGATCTATGGAGCCTGTAATGAACATTATGGATACAGCTTCTGAAAAAATGGAAGAAGCTTATAAATTAGTCTATGAAATTTGCCCACATATTCAGTTTGGTCACTTTGTAGCTAACTCCACAATATCGGAAGCCTTTGAGGGTCAGAGTTTTGTCCATGTGGTGGACTTAGGGATGAGCCTTGGTCTTCCCCATGGACACCAGTGGCGAGGACTGATCCAGGGTCTTGCTCACCATGCGGGCCAACCTGTTCACCGTCTTCGAATTACCGGTGTTGGCCTTTGCATCGAGAGACTTCAGACCATAGGTGAAGAGCTAGAAGTTTATGCGAAAAACTTGGGGATCAATCTGGAATTCTCAGCGGTGAAGAAGAACTTGGAAAATTTGCATCCTGATGATATAGAAGTCCATGAGGAAGAGGTTCTTGTTGTGAATAGCATTCTTCAGTTGCATTGTGCGGTGAAAGAAAGTCGTGGAGCTCTAAACTCAGTGCTTCAGATGATCCATAAGCTTTCACCAAAAGTGTTTGTTATGGTTGAGCAGGACTCAAGCCACGACGGACCCTTCTTTCTTGGGAGATTCATGGAAGCACTGCACTATTACTCTGCAATTTTTGACTCACTTGATGCCGTGTTGCCTAAGTATGACACAAAGAGGGCCAAAGTAGAGCAGTTTTACTTTGCTGAGGAGATAAAGAACATTGTGAGCTGTGAGGGACCAGCGAGGGTGGAGAGGCACGAGAGGCTGGACCAGTGGCGCAGGAGGATGAGCCGGGCTGGGTTTCAGGCTGCACCAATCAAAATGGTGGCTCAGGCCAAGCAGTGGCTTCACAAGAAAGAGGTGAGTGATGGCTATACCGCTGTTGAGGAGAAGGGGTGCTTGGTGCTTGGATGGAAATCAAAGCCAATTGTTGCAGCTTCTTGCTGGAAATCCTGAATTAAATATCATTACTGGTTTGCTTTGGTGTTTGGAGTCAGTCCCAATAGAAGAGTTTCATATGGGGAAGCTGATGGCGTGTCCCTGAATAATCTTTCTACTTCATGTGAATTCAGGAATGCCCAAATTCAGTGATGTCAATGCACTGCAAATTTGGAATGAGAATAACTAAGTATCACTGTTTGGTTGTTCAAGATCGAAAAGATGGGATAAATTAAGGGGATAACTATCTATGGGCTTGGGTTAGGCTGTGTTGTGTGTAGAACGGAATTTGACATGTACATTCTTTTCTAACAAAACAGTGTTTTTCCGGCAAATTTTTTTTCCTACTTAACTAAAATCAATTTAGAAGTTTGCCACTGACTGTATATGTGCTTTGAAAAATATATAGAACGGTAAGATCCCTTTTTTCCTTTTCCCAATCATATATACACAGAACTTTGAAAAACCAGCGGGCATCAATATAGACATAATTTGAGGTAGTGATAAAAAAGGTTAGAGCCAGACTAACAATGGCAACATAGAAATAAAAGATACTTTTAAAATAATGAAAAAGAGTACAAGCCCATATCCACACTTTTTTCCCTCAAACTTATTTAAATTTACCGTTCGGTAAATAACGACATCTTTATTTCAAACTTCTTTTTTTATTTTCATTTTTCACCACCACTCATTCTCATAATTCAACATGGAGATCAGCAGCGTTAGCAAAAGAGCGAGAAAGTAATAATTCAGTCACATATTTTTCATGGTATAAAAGTTAATAATTTGTTCAACTAATTAAGATGTAAGAAATTTTTGAGATAGCAGGTTTAAAAAATATATATATTTCAGCGCGCGCACAACACAGAGAATGCAATGTGCATGGCCACATAAAGGAGCCAATATATATAACCATTAAAGTAGGTGACGAAAGGGGTGGAAATTTTTTAGATATTCACTTTATTTGAGATTGAAAATATGATGAAAAGCCGTCCAAAAACGGTAGGCAGCACCGGTGATGAAAATATGAGCTAATAATAAGTATTCTAAGAGTTCTCACCTAAGATACGGGGTCTGCCGGGAAGAACATGCCAAGGCCAGCACCATCAGTAACCGAAAGGCAGCGAGACTAGCAAGTCATTGGATCGCCCCCCGCCACGTGCATGAACAAAAACTCAATCCCAAGGGCTTCGTTGGCCCAAATTGAAAAAGAAAAAGAAAATCTCAAAGGCTTCCTATATATAGCCACACCACAAAGATACCAAACTGAATGTGTAGGCAAATCTCATAGTTGCGTGTATATATATATTTATATATATAAACCAATCAATAAGCTTCTTCCATTCTGTCTGAAATGAATCTGAATACTCTGCAACCATAAATTAACTGTATATAATATAATCGGAAGCGGAACAAGAAAAAAAGAAAAGAAAATATTGAGTGTATAGAGAAGATAATAGAGTCTCATTACATTATGATGCATCTGTAGAGGATTTTAATTTGGTCGGAGACTGGATCCATGGAGGTAAATCATGGTGCAACCAACAGCGTCACCTGGCTGAAGTAGAGTGTCGTCCGTCGTCGGCTAGGCAAAACGAGAGGCTTGGGCGAACGCATTTAGAAGTGAAACAAGCCTCATTCTGTCATCATCATATATATATATGTATGTATGTATGTATGTATACCCATCTTCTTCAGCTCATATGCGAGTCGCAACATATGTTGAATAATTAATGCAACGTGATCTCTGCTATGAAGCCTTGTCAGACTATGAACACTAATTCTGCTGCTGCGAGCAGAAGCCACTTTATATGGCGATGGCTCGCCACTTTTTCCGGTACATATATATACACACCCACTGTAGGGGCGATGTTTTCCTAGAGATGTTGATTCCAAGGATATTCCAGTAATGTCAGAAAGAAGACGTGCAAGAAAGTACAAATTAGGAGATGTTCGTACTCTTCGTGTGTGTAGTTTCCTTGCGGGTAGACATAGACCAATTATGAGATCCCCGGCCCTTCGCTTCGCTTTCAACAATATTGTCGTTTTCAGTAATGATGTTTCTTCTCCTTCTTTTAAACTCTTTGAAATGTCCAATAGATGAGTTTATGAAATCTAGCTGATTCCTTGGAAAAAAAAAGAAAGAAATCTAGCTGATTTGAAAGTTTAGAAGAAAAGTTATCCTGTCATTTACTTCCAATGAGAATATGGCTTTTAATCCTGACTGCATTTTCACAAATAATATTCTTTAATGCAGAGCTTATATTATTTTAAAACAGAATTATCTCCTTTAAGGTTATTTTCAAGCTTAGTTTTCTTTTGCATGTGACTGATCAATTTCCAAGTTTACATCTGCTGTCTAGGAACATGCCAGTGATTGGTCCATCCAACTTGCATCTGCACATACATAACCTTTTGTTTTCCAAACAAAAAACGAAACAACCACCGTATCTTTTTTAATATATATTTGTGTTTTATAATGCATGAATCTCTTCTTTTTAACATAAAGTTAAATAAATGGTTTATTGTTAATATATTTATATTGAAATATATTTACGTTGATTGCAATTTCGTAAAATTTTAAATTATTTGTTTAAAATAAATGAACATTCACTATTCTTTCTATGCATTTTATTATTCATTAAGTCTTGAAACACCTAACTTTATTTCAAAAGGGCAAATGGACGCTAATATTTGCTAACTCAAGGTCAAGGCCTTTTATAGGAAAATTTCTTAGATGCTTCCGAGAGAGCACTAAGGAGTAAGAATGGACGAAGAGTCCAAAAATTAAATAGACGCTTAGATGTTAACAAAGTGAGTGCAAGAATGGCATAATTTCAAATTAGTTAGGTAATCCATCAATATCAATATAAAATAGAAAATTTATAATAAATTATGTTATTCAATATCAATAAATTATAAATAGTATACCTCTCTCTTTTTTAATTTCATATAATATCCAAGCAGAACTGTGTAAAATGCAGTACCAGAAAATGACAAATTAATAAGGACCCCTAATAAAAATATTTCTAAAATGGGATCCTTAATTTTGCTAATCTCCAAAAGGATTTAGGTTCTTCATAAGGGGGAAAAAATAAACTAAATGGACCAAACCCTCCCTCCCTCCCTCACTTTCATTGGCAACATGGTCGGAGCTCCTGCTATGTTATCGGGAATGTGGTCAGAGCTCTAGTGATTAAAAATGTCTTCAATATTGGTACAGTCACCGACGTTAAATTTGATAAAATTAAGTGTGTTAAAATTAGTTATTTTGAGTTCAAAATTATGAGTTTTTCACTTGGAAATTTCATTAATCTTATTTAAAATTTTTTTTCAAAATTACTTTTTGAAATAAAATTAAGAATATTAAAATTAGTTATAGTGAGTTGGAAATTATGAGTTTCTCAATTTTATTTTAAAAAACAGTTTTGATAAAAACTTTTTAGATAGGATTAATAACATTTTCAAGTGAAAAATTTATAATTTCCAACTCACCATAATTAATTTTAATATTTTTAATTTTATCAAACTTACACCGGTAACTATACTGATGCTTACATTTCCGATCAAGTTCCAACCAGATCATCAGTGATTGAAGCTTCGGTGATGTCCATGTCGCCAGGGATAATGTGGGAAGGATGCAGGGAAAATGAGTATTTTGGTCTAAGTTTATTTTTTCAACTTTTAAAGGACTTAGATCTTTTTGGGGATTAGCAACATTAAGGGTTGCATTTTGGAAATAATTTTCTTAGGGGTCCTTACCTTTTCCCAGATGCTAAGTAATATGCTTGCGTGTACCCGACTGAAAAAGGACAATAAACTTGGTACCATGGAAATGCACCATGCCATGGACTGAAACTTCATGGGGCAAAGATAATTGTTCAGAAACTTTGTTGATTTTTTAATATTAATAATACTAAATTTTTATGAATTTCTGAATTTTTAATAAATCTTGACAAATAAAAATTTATTTATATTTAATTTAAAATTTAAAATAAAGTATCATACATGATATGAAATTTAAAAGAATTATGTATACAAAAAAGCATTTTTAATCCATTATTTATAAAAGCATTCGTAATAATTAAATTTATCAAAAATTTAAAATAGCTTTTAAAAATATCCTTCATTAATGTTTAAAATTTTATTATTTAATTAATGAAAATAATTTTTAATAAGGAATATTATTTAAAAAACATTAAATCCATAAAACAATTTTTATTTATCCTCTATATTTAAGATCAGAAGTAGTAAAATAAATTAATCATTGTTAAGCGAAAAATGTTTCGTGCGTATAGATAACAGGCAGCGAACTATAAAGATGCCACTAATCAACATGTTTTGCCTCTTAAAATGAACACATGAAATTTCCCCATGGAATAAAAGAGTCCATTTGGACTTAATTTTAACCCAATTAAGCCTTACATTCTGTTAAAAAAAAAAAACAATTGAGGGATAACAATGTTTAGCACGCATTAATGATAGCTTCTTCTTCATGGACAGGCAAGTCGAGGGTTCAAATGATGCAAATAAATAGAAATGCTTGGGTTTGGCTATCAAAGATTCATGTCATTTAACTTAAGTTGTAATTTTATACTGAATTATTTTCGTGTTGTGTTATTAACTTATAAAACCATAATTAAAAAAAATTATGGAGACAATTTTTAAATTTAATGTTATATGATTGTTTTTCAACTATAGGATCATTGTTCGTCAAAAAAAAAATCATTGGCCCAGAAATTAATAAATTTTGTTGAAATTTGAATAAATAATGCTTTTATGTACACAATAATCAAACTACACATCACTTTTCAAATCCTAACTCTTTCTTTTTTGACGAGCAAGAAAACTTCAAAACCCAGCTCTTTCGAAAAAAAATTTTATTTGCCATCCAACGTCTTCAAGCTTCCTTAAAATACCTTGTTAACAATTGATTGACTGAATTATATGAATTAGTACGCAACATTCTGGACACAATCTTATATACTCCAGGTTAAGTTATCCAAGAAAAAAACTTGTGCGCTTTTTTAATCTCACCACACTAACCTGTTCACTAACTTCTTGCTAACACTGCTAAAAAATTTTTTTTTAAAGACCGTTTCCACCATTAATCTTTAAGAAAATTTAAATTGTCATTTATGTAATTTGCATGAGTATTAGCTTTTTTTCCCTTTACATTTGAAGGCTTTAAACTCTGACTTGATCACTCTCCATATCCCATCCTTCCTTTATCACCTGCACTAGCTCAAGAGGGGGCTCCATTTTTAATCTTTACTGCATTTTCACAAAATTGTTCTTTTAGAGCTTAATGTATCTCGTAGCAACAATAACTGCAATATGAATAGCCTGCCAAGGCTTCATTTCAGAGATATTATATGGAATTTATATTAAGAAGTATCTTGCAGCTGAAGCTGTTGAAGAGGCAGCAAAAGAGATGATCGATTCTGAAGCTGAAGAAGATGGATGGTGCTGACGGAATGAGACTTGTTCAACTTCTTAATGCTTGCGCAGAAGCCGTGGCTTGTCGTGACAAATCTCATGCTTCCAATTTAGTTTACTATCTCAACTTAGAGCCCATGCTTTGGTGTTTGTCTCTCCTCTTTCCAAAGAGTTGTTTTTTCTATCACTTGCCAAGTTAATTATTTAGAGAGTTGAAGAATTCTCACCAAAGATATGGAGTCTGCAGGGAAGAACACCAAAGGGCACGTGCATGAACAAATTCTCAACCTCGAAGGCTTCCTATATATAGCCACTCCCCACAAAGAGGCCAACCTGAATGTGTAGACAAATCTCATAGTTGCATCTAAACTAATCAATAAGCTTCTTCCATTCAATTCAATTCGTCACGCACGGCTTCGGCGAACGCATTAAGAAGTCAAGCAAGCCTCATTCCGTCAGCATATCCATATTCTTCAGCTCATGTATCTTCCTTCGGAGTTAACCACATCCACTTCTGCGACTCTTCAACAGCAACATATCTTGAATCATTATTAATGCACTATATATATATATATAGTAATCTCTGACACGGAGCCTTGTCAGACTAGCTATGAGCACTAATTCTGGAATTTGGATCTCTCAAGCAGCTACACTATAAGTTTGGTGAGACCCAACAATTTCTTGTGCCTTTCCCCCTCTCCTACATTATCATACAGCTGAAGAAGAGCGTCTTGTTTGAGGGTTAATTCTGCTGCTGCCAGCAGAGGCCACTGTGGCAATGGCTCGCCACTTCTCCACTAAATATATATACTGGGCGTTAATTTCCTAGAGGCGATGATTCCAAGGTTATTCCAAATTCTAGTCACAAAGAAGACGTGTGAGATGTGCGTACTCTTCGTGTATGTAGTTTCCTTGCTCGTAAAGATATATAGACCAGTTTGAGATCCCGCGCCTTGGCTTTCAAGAATATTAGTTTCATTCTGTTCTTTCATTACCCTCCCTTGGAGTGTCGTTTTCTGCATAGAAATATATTCTCCTTCTCTTTAAGTCACTTGGTGAAATGTCCAATATATCGAGGAGTTTATGTTAGATTTATTATATATATTTATATATGGTGGGTTAGCATTTAATTAGTTATACAAATTATTTATTGATTCCCATTTATATTAAGTTTGGAACAGATTGGGCCTTGTTTCTAAGTATGTGATCTGTGATAGGTTGGATCACACATATGCTCATTAGGTAGAGACCCAGCCCACTACCTTTTAGTGGCCAGTGGTTTCCTATCACTTATGAGAAAATAGAGTTATTAATTTTAATTAAAATTCTATTTATAAAATCAATGAAATGGTTAGTTAAACAGACACGTTCTCATCATCTAAAATTATTGCTCTTCTTTGAAAAAAGTTACACTCTCTCATTTTCAAAAGTCTTCTCCATATCGAAGGCTAAAGGGCAAAGTAGGTTGTGTAATCTACTCTATTATTTTCTGTGTGTCATCGATGGCTTTCTCAGGACCCTCATCAGGTATGTTCAAATTGTAAAACTCAAAACTTATGGTCTTATAATTGTTAATTCGTGCAATTAACATATGGTATCAGAGCATTGTTGATTGTATGAATTAACAGATGACTTAATTAAGATTTAGGGCTTTCTAGTTTTTGGGCATATTCTGTGTAATTGTTTTGTGCATCGTGTTCATCTGATCTCCTGGAGTGTTTTAGGAACAATTAATTTTATTTTCATCGACACCACTCATCGGATTATAGAGGCTTAATTCTGGAAAATTTTGTGTTTTTGTTTGATGAGAAAATGAGATTGATTTCAGTAATTGATTTAGGATTAATGCTTACCATATACATTAGGATAATTTTCACTATTCAAATGTCAAGATTGCATTAAAAATGGAGCTTCAGCTTTCATCAATGGTGGTCCTACCGCCATTAATGAAGCTTGGGGTGAAAGGTTGAAGAAGACCCTCTCACCTCAAGCCCACACGCGCGTGTAGATGTGTGTGCTCACGCTTCGAGTCATTTTGACCCATTCTCTGGTTTGGTCTGATTAAAAGTTGATTTATTATTTAATTATTAATTTTTTGGGGCTCATAACTATTTATTATAAATTTTAGAAAATTCATACAGTGTAGGAATATATTGTAGTAGTTGAGGTTTAGGGTGAGAAAATTTATGGACACTCATTTGAATTATATGCATGTTGGTAATGAATCACTCTCTCTAGCTATGAGTGTAGCAGTGTCAAATAAATTTTTGAATCTCAGAATGTAATAAAAAAACATAAATTATGAGACACCCTATCGGTGTGGCATTATTTATGTAATTTGTGATTGATTCCTTTTGTTGTATCCATAAATTATTTATGGATACACCTTTTCAGTGTGGCATTTATCTTGTAGTGATTAAGTTCACTATTGACAAAGGAATCAAGGAGAGCATCCCAGACAAAGACACTGTAGTAGAGTATATGACTGCAGTTAGGGAGAAATGTAAGAGATTAGACAAGACTCAAAAGGCCTATTACCTCTCTTTACTTGATAACACCCGTTATGATGGAGTGTTTGGCGTCAGAGAACAGATCATGAAGCTCATCCATTATTATAACAAGCTAAAGTCATATGGTATTGACTTAGGTGAGAGCACTCTTGTTTACCAAGCCCTTCAATCATTGCCATCTGAATATGCATTCTTGAGAACCTCTTACAACTCATAGGAGGCTGAATGGTTAATAGATCAGATGATATCTATTGTGACTCAAGAAGAGGAGACTATAAAGAAAAATAATTCTCATCCACCAATTGTGAATCATCTATCTCGTGGGTCTAACAATAAATCAAATGGTCGTGATAAGAAAGGAAAGAAACTAGAGGTTCAAAAATTTGGAAAACCAAGGTTCAAGAAGAATAGCGACAAAAGTTAGGGTCCACAAAAGAGATTTAATGGCACATGCAATTATTGCAAGATTCCTAGTCACAAAATGTCTGATTGTTTTAAGTTGAAAAACAAGTGTGAGAAGAAGGTACATCTTCTGGTAATGTTACCCGTCTAGCTCTAGTATGTTTTGAATCCAATAGTGTTGAAACATCTTTTGAGTCTTGGTGGTTGGATGGCGGTGCAACTATTCACATTACAAATTCTTTGCAGGAGCTCAGAAATAGGTGGATCCCAAGTGAAAAGGAGAAGACTATCCTAGGAATTGCTAGTAGCAGGATAACAGTAGAATACATAGGAACAGTTTCATTATGTTTACCTTCTGGACACATTTTGAATTTGATCAATGTTATTTATGTGCCTTCTGCAAGGAGGAATGTGATTTCTACTTCTATTTTGGATCTTTGTGGATATACCTTTTGGTAAGGAAATAGAAAGACAGACATTTATTTTAATTCTATTGTTATTGGTACTACTATTTTACTGAATGATTTATATCATTTGATTTTAGATAATTCTTCTACTGTTAATGCTAGTATTAATGCTGTAATTGGGCATAAACGCCTAATAATTAATGAAAATTCTTCTACTTTATGGCATCGACGTTTGGGTCACATCTTTAGAGAGAGATTAGAAAGGTCGGTTAAACAGGGTGTGTTACATGATTTGGATTTCTCATATTTTGATATTTGTGTTGACTGCCTTAAGGGAAAATTTACTGCTAAAGCTAGAAACAAAGGGGCAAGAAGGTTAGCAAATATTCTAGACCTAATCCACATTGACATTTGTGGACCTATTACACCTTCTGCTATCGGTGGTTATAAATACTATATCACCTTTATAGATGACTACTCCCAGTATGGTTGGGTTGATCTTTTGCATGAGAAGTCCGAATCATTAGATGCCTTCAAGAATTTTAAGGCAGTAGTTGATTTGAAGACTGGGAAAGTCATAAAATGTGTAAAATCAGATAGGGGTGGTGAGTATTATGGGAGATACACAAAGACCGGGAGAAATCCAAGCCCATTTGCCTTATTTCTGAGGGAACATGGTATTGAAGCTTAGTATACTATGCTTGGCACCCCCACAACAAAATGGGGTTCTAAAAAGGCATAACCGTACTTTAATGGATATGGTTAGAAGTATGATTAGTCATTCCTCTTTGTCAGAGTCATTATGGGGTGATGCCTTGAAAATTGCTGTCTATGTTTTGAATCAAGTACTGAGTAAATTAGTGCCAAAGACTCCATATGAGCTTTACACTAGAAAGAAACCCAGTTTGAAACATTTTCAAGTATGGGGTTGTAGGGCAGAGGTGAAACCATATAATCCTCAATTGAAGAAATTAGATTCTAGATCAGTCGGTGGATTCTTCATTGGATATTGTACAGGATCAAGGGGTTGCAGGTTTTACTGCCCCACATACACTACAAAGGTTATTGAATTAGATAAGGCATTTTATTTTGAAGATGACTTGCATAGTGGGAGTTCTATACCCAGAGTTGTCGATCTGCATGATGAAAGCACTACTTTACCCCTTCCAACTTTAACCTCTCCTCCATCTAACAGAGATGAAATTGTTCAAGATCTGGTTGAAATAGACAATGATCTTCCTATGGAAGAAAGTGGGGCACAAGTCCAATTAATACGCTCTCAGAGAGCTCGTAGGCTTGCAATACCAAATGATTACATGGCTTACTTGCAAGAATTTGAATTTGATACAGTTAATAATGCTAATCCTATATCTTCCAGCAAGCAATGTCGAGTACTCAATCTTCTAAATGGATTGAAGCTATGAATGATGAGATTGCCTCTATGCATACTAATAAAGTATGGGAGCTTGCAGAATGACTGTCGCACCCGGAAAAATGCGACGAAAGGAAAAAGAGAACAAATCTGGTTTTCTAGCGAAAACCGACTTATGATGGAGTCGCCACCAAAATTTTGAGGAAAATCTTGGGAAACCGAATTGAAGAGGAAAGGATGGTCTGCGTAATCGAAGTTGGATTCGGGAGTCGATTGTGCGTGGGGAAGGTGTTAGGTACCCCACGACACCCGTTCCTATGAACGGTTACCTTATGTTAATTGCGTAAATTAATATGGCTTTAAAATATATTTTGGTTTTCCTTTTATAGTTCACATGCGAGAAAACGGGTAGAGAAAAAAAAAATTAAGAAAGTTTGGAAAATAAAATAAGGAAAATAAATTAACCTAGAAATTAAGGAGATTAAAAAATGAGAAAAAAGGAATTTAAGAAAATAAATTGAAAAATATTTATTAAATTAAGGGGAAAAACACCAACTAAACCAGAAAACATTTATTTATTTACAAAGGCGGACTTGATCCAGGATCAGAGCCTAGGGCCTACGTACCATGCGATGGGGATCAAAGTCCACGTAGTTCGGGACTAGAAATACGTGTCATTTGGTTGATATTTTTATATTTTTTTGGTAATAGGAGAAAGTTAATGGAAAATAATTTAACTTTTTGCAAACAAAATAATTTTCTGAGATTGAGTTGGTGTATTTTAATTTGCAAAAGATAATTTAATTCCGCTTACTTACTCTTATTTTATTTTAAAAATATTTTTTTGTTTTGTTTTTTTTATTTGATTCTTTGGAAAAACCATCACATATATGTTTTATTGTGTTTTTATTTTATTTTATTTATTTATTTTTTGTATTTTGAAAATTTTGCCTTTTCACATTAAGGAAAACAACCAATCTACTTAATGCAAACTCACAGTTATGCCTAGTAGATCAGTTCCTTAAGTACTTGTGAAAGTCCTAAACTTTGCGGTATAAAGGTTTTATTTTAAAGTGTCATATAACAATCTTGTTAGATATTTTAAAATAAAGTACAAAGAGATGGTCACATTATTTTATTTTTGAAATATGATTTCTTTCAAAAAGAAAATTATTTACTGATGTATCTACGTGGATTTACTATCTCACATGACAAACTCAGTAAACCCGAATACCTGCGTGGGTTCCAAAAACCTCACGTGGTGTGGTTATTAAATCAATTATTTCTATTATCTGAGAAAAACTTAAAAATCCACGAATCTTACTCGTATGAAATATTTCAAGATATATTATATTGCAAAATCGTATAACACAAAGCTGTTTATTATTTACGCGGACTTGCAGACAACAACATGATTAACGGGGACACCTTGAGTGAAAAACCTCGTACAACGTAATTACATAGGCGATCATTTATTTATTCCCTTAGCTGCCTTTTCATTTATTTATTAAGAAAGCAAACTTTAAGGGCTAAAAATGTTGGGCCTTACTAAATATAATCTCTTGTAATGTGCCAATACTCTCTTATGGGCTCCTGGCGACAGGCCCACTAAAATAACAACACAAAAAAACAAACAAAACATGAAACAACAAAACTTGTAGCGGGCCTCTCCACACCAAGCCCATAAGAAATATTGACCGAAATATTTATGACCAAAAACTCCTAAGACCCAGCCCATAAGGAGAAGCCAATACATTTAATATCTTTTCATTGCTGGGCCCAAATAGAAAATGGATCAAGTCTCATGAGGCCACAGCTGAGAATGCATGCGGAACCTGGAACTCAAGGGACCCCCGAGACCTGATCTTTCAACTCACAAATCTCTATTCTCCATCCTATGATCACTGCCTTGTTCCTACTTTCACCATCGAATTCAAACAGCTGAAACAAACCTAGGATTTCTATAACAGACTGAGCCACGCTTTCCTAAACTAGCCAGATACGAGATCTAGGGGGCTCACACGATGATCAACTCACAGAGCAACAAGCAGTGATTAATGAGAAGGTCTCTCACGAACAAGCTCGAATATCCCAATTCGCAGTTGAGGTTTTCCAAGCTAACAAAACCAACAGGACTTATATGAATTATTCAGAAAATAGCATGAATAGTCTAAATCTGGGATTCCCAAAGCTCATGAATAAAATTGGAGGAACCCAGAAAATGACCATTCATCGTAATAAATGGTCCAATCAAGACAAAAACTACCCAATCCTAAATTTCTACCGAGAAACCAGTGTCTCGTGTGGGGCAACCAGAAACAGGGTGCTAACCGGAACCCACACAAGATTTTCCAGCATCCGGGCCTCAATCAATGATAAAAGAATTCATATAAGCATGCATTTTTGCAAAGGGGTGAGAATCATTCGACTCAATAGCTCAGTATTTGTAGGACAGTCTCAGGATTTAGTAATTTTTAACAGAATCTGAAATTTAAACAGCAAATTTACCGAAACCGGATCCCTGCTCTTCTCCAAGCTCTGCTCTGCTCTCAGAATCCCGGCCTCAGGGTTTTCCTCAAAATCTTCAGGGCCTCTTCCCTCGTGATCTCCCGGTTTTCTCAATTGCCACCTTGGTCCCCTCCTCCTCCGGTGTCCAGACTTATCCAGTGTTCACCTCGGGCTCACGGTTTCGAGTTCTCGGCCTCTCTCCTCTGCTCTCACGATTTCACGGTCCTCTGGTTCCCTCTGCTTTTCGGTTGGGAATTGAGCTCCCTCTCCGGTTGCTTCCTCGGGCCTCCTCTGCGTTTTCTTTTTGCCTCCTGTTCTCCTTGCCGCGAACTCCCCTCAACCTTGCAGCCCCTCTGTTGTTCGGTTCCAGTCACTCCCTCAGATTTCTATCCCAAAATCTCTAGGGCCTCTTCCTGGTCGTCCATTTCTCACGGCTCAGTCGATCCCTCTTATAGAGCTTCCACGGCCAAGAGGAGAGCAGTCCCGTGCGTGTGGTCCTCGGCTCTTCCAGTTGCGTGCACGTCTCCTCTGTTCCGGTCTGTTTTGCGGCTGCCCCCTCTGTTCCTGTCTTTTCGTGCTCAGCTCTTTCTCGGCCTCCTTCGTTCTCCTTTTTCTGGTTCAGTCTCATGTCTCGGGTGCTTCCATTGCAGTTTTCTTCGTGCTTGCCCGTCACATCTCCCTCTGCTTTCTATTCTTTCGTGCACGTCCCTCTGCTTTTCCAGTTTCGTACACGCCTTCGGTTCTGGTCTCCCCGCAGCTTTCTCCTTCACGGCCATTCTTTCCTGCAGCTTTCTCTATGGCTCCCTGCTTCTGTCCCGTGGCCAGCCTTCGGCCCTGCTCCCTCCTTTTCTCAGATTCTGGCTCCTCCGAGCCCTAATTGGGGCTCAGGTGGTCACAGGCTTGAAATGCTGGGCTCAGCATTTCAAGCCCAATGTCTCCCCCTATTTTTTTTTTTTGCTGAGAACCTTTAGCCCAAGTCACAAGCCCAAAATCCGCTTTTCTTCTTTTCTCTCTTTTTCTTTTTTTTAGTTTCAATTTTATCAATTAATTGTTTTTGTTTTCTGTTTTTTCTATTTTCTTTCTTCTTCCCCTTTTATTATTATTATTATTATTATTATTATTATTATTATTATTTATTTACTTGTTTATTTTTTTATTTATTTTATTTTATTTTTGTCATTTTACTATTTTTTTGTTTTGTTTTGTCTCATTTTTTTTTTTTTGCATAAAGACCGGACAAAATGGGGTGTTCACAATGACCAAATGGATTCAAGTCAGTTGGTTGTAAGTGGGTCTTTAAAACTAAGTGGGGAGCTTCTGGTGAAGTAGAAAGATATAAAGCCAAACTTGTAGCTAAAGGCTACAATCAAAGGGAAGGTATTGATTATACAGAAACATTCTCTCCAGTTTCTACCAAGGATGCTTTCAAAGTAGTCATGGCTCTTGTTGCACAATTTGATCTTGAACTACACCAGATGGATGTCAAGACCGCTTTTCTCAATGGGGATTTATATGAGGAAGTCTACATGAAACAACCAAAAGGCTTTGTGGAACTAGGTAAGGAGCACTTGACGTGCAGGTTACATAAGTCTATCTATAGGCTGAAACAAGCCTGTAGACAATGGTACTTAAAATTTGACAAGGTCGTCACCTCTCTTGGGTTCATTAAGAACAATTCAGATTAGTGTATTTATCAGAAATTTGATGGTAGTGATTTTGTAATTTTATTACTCTATGTTGATGACATCTTATTGGCCAGCAATTCATTTAGTCTTCTAAATGATACAAAACAGATGTTGTCATGCCATTTTGACATGAAGGACCTTGGTGAAGCATCTTTTGCCCTTGGGATTCAAATTTATCGTGATAGATCTTGTGGCATTTTAAGTTTGTCTCAAGTAGCTTATATTGAGCGAGTGCTCAAGAGATTTAAGATGAATACCTATGCCTCTAGTCCTGCACCTACTAAAAAAGGTGACATATTATCTTGGTCACAGTGCCCTAAACATGATGCTAAAAGGACTGAAATAGATAAGATTCCTTATGCTTCCGCTGTTGGTAGTCTCATGTATGTACAAGTATGCACTCATCCAAGATATAACATTTGCTATTAATGTGTTGGGTAGATATTTGAGTCATCCTAGTATGGATCATTGGAAGGCAGCCAAGAAAGTCATGAGATATCTCCAAGGCACTAAAAATTACATGTTAACTTATAAAAAATCTGATTCTCTTGAAATTGTTGGCTATTCAGATTCAGATTATGCTTCTTGTATAAATGATCGTAAGTCAACTTCTGGATACATTTTTATGATGTTAGGAGGAGCTATTTCATGGAAAAGTGTCAAACAAACACGCATAGCTACCTCAACAATGGAAGAGAGTACATTGCATGTTATAAAGCTACCTGTGAGGCTGTATGGTTGAGGAAGTTAATTTATGATATGCATTTAGTTGATTTTATATAAAGACCCTTAACTATCTTTTGCGATAATTTGTCTGTTGTTTGTTTCTCTCAGAGTCACAAGAATTCTAGTTGCACCAAACACTTTGATGTTAAATTCCTGTTTATTAGAGAGATGATTGCTGAATCTCAGACTTGTATTATTGACATACCAGGTGAAGATATGCTTGTAGAACTGCTGACTAAAGGTTTACCTATAGGAGTATTTCAGAATCATGTAACTCGTACGGGTCTTGTTAAAACTTTGTTATAGCCTTAGTTTAGAAGGAGTTTGAGATATATTCGTGACATTTATTGTGTTTAAAGACTGTTTATGTAATGTTACTCAGTCGAATATTGAAACAATTGTGATGCTCTTAATATCATTTGTTTCCCTATCGGATTCAATGATTTTGTGTGATTGCGCCTTAAATCACTTGTTTCCCTATTAAATTCAGTGGTTTTGAGTTCTTTTTCTACTAGGCTATGTTTGAAAGACCAGTCTTATATTCTGTTCCATTAAGATTATGAAACATTGAATTACTATATTTTGTTATCACTTATTTCCTTATCGGATTCACTGATTTTGTATAGTTTCATGTTCTAGATTTTGTTATGGCTTAATATATATTGAATATTCTAAATAATTAATTAAATGCTATCCAAGTAGGAGATTGTTAGATTTATTATATATATATATTTATATATGGTGGATTAGCATTTAATTAGTTATATAAATTATTTATTGATTCTCATTCATATTAAGTCTGGAACAGATTGGGCTCTGTTTATAAGTGTGTGATCTATGATATGTTGGATTACACATATACCCATTGGGTAGAGACCCAACTTACTACCTTTTAGTGGCCAGTGATTTTCTATAATTTATCTAGCTTTATGGAGATAAGAGAGTTATTAATTTTAATTAAAATTCTGTTTATAAAATTAATGGGACTGTTAGTTAAACAGATGCGTTCTCATCATCTAAAATTATTGCTCTTCTCTGAAAAACTTACACTTTCATTTTTATAAGTTTTCTCTATATAAGTGAAGATTAAAGGGCAAAGTAGGTTGTGTAATTTACTCTATTATTTTCTGTGTGTCATCAATGGCTTTCTTAGGATCCTCATCAGGTATATTCAAATTGTAAAACTCAAAACTTATGGTCTTATGATTGTTAATTCATACTATTAACAGTTTATTGAATCTACTAATTTGTAAGTTTCAAAGAAAATTTATATACTGTCTTTAATTACTTTGAATGAGTACAACTTTTAACCCTTATTACATTTTCACAAAATTATTATTTTCAAGCTTAGTTTTCTATCGAACGTGACTGATCAATTATCAAGTTTACACCCATTGTCTAGGAATAACATTGATTGGTCCATCTAATTTGCATATCTACATAACTTGGCATTAATGTACTTCTTTTTATCCTTAATATAAGACCTTTTAACTGAATTATGCGGATTAAGAATTGGAATTAAAACTAATTAACTACATCAATTTCTTTGAAAATCTTAATATTTTTTCATAACTACCCTTATTTAATATCTCTCTCTTTTTCTTTGGATACATTAAATATGGATATTTTTTAATAAATATATAATTAATATTACCTCATATATTATAAAGGGTCTTATATTTAGGATCAAAGTAAAAGATCCTATATATAAGACCGGAGATAGTATTTTCCAAATGAAAAAGAGACAACAACCGTATCATGCCAAGTTGGTTGTATAATTACATAAAATTTTAAATTATTTGCTTAAAAATAAACGTACATTCACCATTCCTCTCCGCAATATTATCAAGTCATTAAACACCGAACCTTTTCCAAGAAAGCACTAATTGATGCTTCGGAGAAAGCACTAATTGATGCTTTTTTTATTGCCTGAAAATTAAATACTCCCTCCGCTTCTACATATTAAATTTTTTATCATGATTCTAAATATAAGATTTTTTTATAATTTATAAGTTAATATTTATTATATATTTTTAGAAAAATATCTCTATTTAATATATTCAAATAAAAAAAAAAAATATTAAATAAGGATAATTTTAAAAAATTATTAAAATTTTTAGAAAAATTAAGATAATTAATTAGTTTTAATTTTAATTTTTAATCCATATAATTCAATTAAAATAATCTTATATTAAGAAGTAGAATAAATAATAGATGCTTAGATGTTGGCAAAGCAACAGTGAGCACTACAAATAATATAATTTATTTTTTAAATTTTACATGGTGAAAAAACAAAGTCTAATAATTATGACAAAATAAAGCCTCAGTGTGTAATACAGTACAATCTACGGCAATCCGAATACTAGCCTTGTGCTGAGTAGCTGATTGCGTGGATGACTGGATCCGATTGTAAAAAGACGGGGGCAGGTCTCACCCACTCCAGAGGGATTCTGCCTCCCTCCTGTCACTGCCCTTTTCATCTTTTTTATTTTTAAAATTTTTAAAATTTATATTTAAAAATAAAAAAATATTTTTTATAATTATACAATTATAAAATAACATTATTTTTATTTTTTAATTTAAATATTATAGAGTAAAACTAATATTCTTATCATTGTACATTAATACAATATGAATAAAAAAGATATAAAATAAAATAAAATAATATATATGTCTACGTAATTTTTAGAGTACATATTATATTATTTATAATTTTTGAAATTAAAAAATTTATAAAAAAATTTTTTCCTCCCACTGACCGTGGCACGAGACACCCCCTCCAAGAAAAGACAAAGCCGAGTCCTATGGGAACACACCATGCCATGGCCAGAAAATACTTGCGACATTGGTAGCTGTAAAAAAACATTTAAAAAAAACTGTACGAATATCTTATAATTTTAAAGTATGTAAACACTTTGTTGATTTTTTTAAAATTTAATAATTTTGTTTATGAATTTCAGAATTTTTAGTAAATTATAAGCTATAACAAACAAATATACATAACTTAAAAATATGTATACAAAAAATTCATGTTTTGCTAATGAAATAATAAATTAATTATTGTAAATCATTATATTTATAAATTTAAAGTTTATAAAAATTATTTTTTAGTGCATAATTTAAGAATTGTAAAGTGAAAAATTATTTCATATGCATACAAATTAAGATATTCAACTATCTACTAACTATATTAATATATTATTGGTAATTTTGTACTGAATTAATTTGGTATTACGTGTTATTAACTTACACAAAACCACAATTAAAAAAAATATGGTAACAATTATTAAATTTAATAATGTATAATTTTTTTTCAACCATAAGAGTCTTCGTGTATACGGGGCAATTAATTTATACTAAAAAATTTAAAATATGGAATAAAGTATCAGTTAGTCAAGGGTGAAGATAACATTTGAGAAAATTTGAATAAAGAATGCTTTAATGTACACAATAATCAAACTACATCACTTCTCAAATCCCAACTCTTTCCACGAAATATTTATTCCCCAATTGACTTCTTCATGATTTCTTATAATATTTCTCCATTTCTTTTTAACTCTTTATTTTGAAGAAAATTTTTATTTATATTTACTTATACTTTTAAAAGTACAAAACAATATTAATTACTATTTTTAATTATATTACTATTTATTTTTTTGAAAAAAATTAAAAATAACAATAATTGCTCTGTGTTATTTATTTATTTATTTTTAGGACATATTAAAAAATTTAGAATTTTTTTTGCATATTTTTATACTAATATTTTACAATACAGATAAAAGAAAAGAAATGTGTACCTTATAATTGATTCAATTATATAAATTAGTCTAATACTTAATCTTACATATTTAAGGTGAGATTATTCAATAAAAAATAATATTTTATAATTGTTTTCAATCTCACCAACCCACTTGCTAACCCCCTTGCTAACGCTGTTGAAATATTTTTTAAAAAGATATTTAAATAGTTCTAAAAAGTAAAAGCTCCTAATTTCCTTCCCGCTGTTTCATCATCCTAGTGAGGAGTGACGGTGCCCAAACGTGTCCCTTGTCTCCCCTCCCTCTACAAATGCTGGTAATGGAATTTTCTTTGGTAATACAATTACCAAAGACATAATTTATTTAATAAGTTTAAAATAGTGGCACAATATTATTATTAATATAATATGTAATCCACTTACTCTTCATTGCTTTTATTTGAATAGCTTAATAATATTGCGCCAAATTCATTTTCAAGGTAAAAAAAAAAAAGTAAAATTCATTTTCAAGGTAAAAGATAATGATGGGATCAGAAAAGAATCAAAGGATAGAGAGAGAAAGGAATATAAGTGCGTGTTTGGTTTTTTAGCATAATCACTTATAAGTGATTTTTGCCCAAAAATAATAGCTTATAGATTTATTAACCAAACACACACTTAGTTGCAAAAAGTGATTATCTTGAAAAAAAGCTCAATTGCATGAAACTGAGATTTGTGGCTTTTGATAATCTATTATGGAGAAATATGACCGTTGGGAGCATTTATGGGGATTTTAATTATTTACCTGCCAGTTTACCAGAAACACCCTCACATGAAGAACAAACTCACGCGGCCTCTTCTCTCATCTCTGCGTAACCCATCCTCGTCTTACACAAACCATCGCCGGCCTTCCAGTCACCGTCCTCCGCCTTCAAACCCATCGGCCTCTCCTGTGCACTCCTCCAGACAAGCTTAGTTTACCTTCTCCTTTCTTTGTCTTCACCACATCTGAGACACGATCTGGGGTATCCTGCAAACCAGTCTCGGATTTCTCCATCGGCGCAGTTCCAGTCAGCCTGTCCGGCGATCTCGTCCAGCAAATTGTCCTGGTTTGTGTACTTTCTTCCCCATCACCTCCATCAAGTCTTTCGTTGCTGCTCACCGAGATGGACTCCCGTCGGTGTTCGAAGAATCATTCCACTGCCTGAAGCTTGATCTAGGCATGTGAGAGTTGTTGGGGCCAGTTCACCGGTGATCCAATCGATCTCTATGTATAAGGTTTTGATCTCGGTCTCATCTTGCTTGATTTCTGCCTCCGTGGTTGTGCTTCCTCCTTCAGTACCTCTCCCCTGCTTTCGTTTGCATTGTGATAAGTTGATCTTAGTCTGCGGCCCAAAAAAAAAAGTTGGGTCTTGGTCATCGATTTTCCCTATCTGAAGAAAAGCGTACATAAAACTTCAATGACCACTCATTGTCTAATAAAGTAATAAATCTTTCATCTATTTCTGCTTTTATTGACTGGAATATGTCTTGGGATTGCATGTTATTTGCTTCATCAACACATAAAAGCATCAGGTGGTTCCAGAAATTCCTTCACTCGACCTCATGGCATCTCCAACACTATTGGCATCCTCCTTCTCTTACTTTATCCTGTCTATGCTCTCGTCCTTTCTATTCTCTAGCCTCAAACGTTCCCAGCTTTTCTTCTTCTTCTTCTTCTGTTCTTTGTATATCATTCAATTTGAAAGTTAGTATTTGGAAATGTGAAGTCAAGCCTCAACGTCAGAATTAATTATAATGAACAGATTGAGGAACTAGCTAGCTATATATACTATATATATATATATATATATATAGTGTAATGGACTTAATGTGTTTGCCTTTAGGTACAAGCTCATTTGCAAGGATAATATTAATTATGACCTAAAAAATGAATGGAGTATAAGGGAAGCAATTGCAGTCTCTTGAATTTAAATGTTTAGGGGTAATAATAAGGAAGGAAAATAGTTCATATTAGATTACTTTAAGCAGCATCTCAGATTAAACTCCCAACGTTTGAGCTCATATCAAACGTAGCTAACAAAATAGGGCAATAGCTAGTATCTCGATATAAACGATGATGCACCAGTCAAGGAAAAGAACAATTCTATATTCTTATTATTATAATTTATATCTTCAGCAAATCATCAATGGCCTATTAGCTCAAAGCATTGCTAATAATGTGAAGGTCGTTGATCCGCTGAGGAAGCCAAGCTTTACAATTTGATCCCCCACTTCTTTTGACGAGGTAATCACTAACCAAATTAAAGCAAATTACTTTCACCTAGCTACTGATTGTATTCATTAATAAATATTGAGATATATAACGGTTTTGTCTGAGGTCTGAATAAATTGAACTTCTTGGACTTCATACTGACTGGAATATGTCTCATTTTGAATCTTTTGCTTACAGGAATCACATTCTCTGAAGAGATTAGGGACCTATAACTATGTGAGTACTCTCTTTAAGGGTTTTCAATTTTTGGGGTTCCTTGCTCGTTGTTTACTTTTATATGATGTTGATTTCTCAACATTCTATCATAATTTTTTGTAATCATGTGTGGGATGGAATGTATTTGCTGATTCATGAACTTTAAGTATTAAGATTAGAAATGGAATTATAGAAAACAAATGACACTTGTTGAAAATCTGGGCAATATCAAATATGTGGCAAATTATATATGTAAGGAGCCTCGAAGAACTAGTGAGTATACCGGTCATTCATGTGTAAATGAAATTTTACAAGGCCATCCAATTCGTTGTTATGAGATGTTTCATATGGAAAAGAATATGTTTTATCAACTTTGCATTGAACTGGTAGAAGAACATGGGTTAAAGGAAACTAGGAGAATGGGGGTTCAAGAAATGCTTGCAATGTTTTTGAACTTGGTTGGTCATGGGGTGGGAAATAGGATGCTATAAGAGAGATTTCAACACTCAGGAGAGACTATAAGTAGACATTTTCATCGAGTCTTACTGGCTTGCTTTCGACTATCAATGAAATATATCAAGCCAAAAGATGATAGATTTCGTGGTGTACCATCAAATATACGAGATGATAAGCGATACTGACCTTTTTTCATAAATGCTATAGGAGCTATTGATGGTACCCATATTTCATGTGTTGTCAGTCCTAGTGAACAACCAAAATTTATTGGAAGAAAAGGATATCCAACACAAAATGTCATGGCTGTATGTGATTGGGATATGTGCTTTACTTTTGTATTGCCTGGATGGGAGGGTACTGCACATGATACTCGTGTTTTTTACAATGCCCTCACAACTGCATCCATGAATTTTCCTCATCCACCTCTCGGTATGTTTTTTGTTCATACCTTTATTTAGTGTAGGAGTCGAAATTACAAATGAATGATAATATTTTCATTGATTATTAGGTAAATATTATTTGGTGGATGCTGATTATCCAACACCAACTGGATATCTGGGTCCATACAAACGTGAGCGCTACCACCTCTCAGATTTTTGGCGTTCATCTGGATATGCAAACAACAATGAACGATTCAATTATTATCATTTAAGTTTAAGATGTACAATAGAAAAAACTTTTGGAGTTTGGAAGAACAGATTTCCAATTTTACATCGAATGCCTAGCTACAAATTTCAAACACAAGTTCAAATAGTATGTGCAACAATGACTATATACAACTTCATTAGAAGAAATTCCCAAACAGACTCTGAATTCTTACGATTTGAAACTGAAAATATAGTTGAGTATGAAGATGGTAATCACGGTGATGAGTATCGACCCTCAACCACAAGTTCAACTATGACATCTTCAAGGGAAATGAATTATATTCGTGATTTAATTAGAGATCAAATTGTACAATCTTTACAAGAAAATTAGTTATGTATTATTCTTTTTTAGTCTTTAATGAAGAATTTTTAATTTTTTTTAATATGTGCAAGACCATTTGTTATGTAATATTTTCAAATTATTTATAAATTAGAAGTTCAATTAAAAAATTATTAAAGTGTTATTATTCACCTAAATCATTTTATTATGTATTAAATAATTCATTTAAAAGAAATTACAATCATTTAAGCACCAATGGTATTTTAGACATTTCAAGTCATTATCAATCTAAAAGTGATTTTTATCAATTTATCCAAATATAATCAATTTTAAAAAATCACTTCTAAATTAAAAATATCCAAACACAACTCACTTTTCACACAATCACTTATTCTCATAATCACTTATAAATAATCACTTATAAATAATCTAATCCAAAACACCCTGAGAAACAAATCAAAATAAAGCCAAGGAAGGGTAACTGGGGAATTTGATACTTTTACTTACCCTGCGTTGACACTCACAGAAGGACAGAGGAAGCGAGCGAGAGAAATAGGCAGAGAGGGAGATATGGAAGCCCTGGCAGTGTTTGGCGGAGTTGCCTCAACCTCATCTTCTCTTGTACGCTCCACAACAAAGGCGGCTTGCAACTCATACTATACACACAAGCCTCTCTCACGGGCCACCCATAAACCACAGCTATCCGCATTTCCTTCAAATTCCCATCTCTTTCGATATTACCCCTCTCCTTCCAATGTCAAAACTCTCACCCGTACAAGCTCCACAAAACCTGGCATCTTCCTTCCCCACTTAATCGCTTCTCTGGTTTGCTCTTTCTCTCTCCTCTCCTTAATTTATTAGTATCCTATCACAGAAATAAATTTCTCTATTCTTTTTAACCATTGAATTCGTCAAATGCAGGAACAAGTTGAAGAAACTTACATAATGGTGAAGCCAGATGGTGTTCAGCGTGGCTTCGTAAGTCTGTTTTGATTTACTGTTTATAATATTAGTTTTATGTCTTAAGTGTCATTTCCCCTAGATTGTGCTTCTGCTTACTGGATTTTCTGAATGCGTTGCATTGGTTTAGGTTGGAGAAATTATTTCGAGGTTTGAGAAGAAAGGGTTTCAGTTAAAAGGTTTGAAGCTCTTCCAATGCTCAAAAGAATTAGCAGAGGTTTGTGCTTACGGCAATTTTTTATCTTAGATTTTAATGAAAGAGTGTATATATTCATTATCACGGGTGTTTTAAGTGCAACAGTATTTTTAAAAAAAAAATCTTATAGAAGATATATTAGAGTTCCTCTTTGAGTTTGTATATATTTGCTGTGGAGATTCAAAATCTTACTGTTAACTAATGCAAATTTAACATTAGTTTTAGATTTGAAGACAATTGTAGGAAATGAAAGAGTATGGAGTGTACAAGAAACTAAGTCCAACATCTTTTTCCTCAAATGATGATTTTATGTATCATGTTTACTTTCTTCAACCTTTTTTGTCCTATTTCCATTTAGAAGGCTTCTTGCGATTGTTTATGGTTACAGGAACACTACAAAGACCTAAAAGTGAAGCCATTTTTCCCTAAGCTGACTGACTATATTACTTCAGGTCCTGTTGTGTGTATGGTATGGAATATAATCCTCAAGCATCCACTTTCTATCCATATATTTGCAATTTACCTGTTAAGGTGTTTGACTGGTTTTGGTATGATGCAATGTTGGCAAGGCTTGGGAGGGCGTTGGAGTTGTGGCCTCAGCCCGAAAGCTTATAGGGTCTACAGATCCTCTTCAAGCCGAACCAGGAACAATAAGAGGGGATCTCGCTGTTCAGACAGGAAGGTAAAACTTTTAATGCTTTTGTATCTGACTGGTAATTGAGTGTCACCACATGGTCAAGACAGGTTGCAAGGAATGTAAATTAATCATCAATTTAAGTCTATGGAAGGAGTGACAATACCTTATGATGAACTTCTGGCAGGAATATTGTACATGGCAGTGACAGCCCTGATAATGGCAAGCGTGAAATAGGTAAGGTCTCGTATGATTTTAACCCTAAATTGATGCAGGAGAAAAGATATATTGCTTTTAGCAGGTTTTGGAATTAATATGAATAAAAATAAAGTTTTCGTTTTCAATAAATTTACTGGTCGTTTGATGTGTGTCTTTAATATGGTTTGCTGAAGATAAGTTTAAACTTCCAGGAGGATTATATGAAACAGATTAACCTAGGAGCTGGACTTTCTAAGTGTCTAAATCTTGATTTATAGGGATTGCTTTAATTTGGTGAGCTAACTAGTTACTAGTCTATTTCTCAATCATGAAAATGTGGATATGGACGCGCTATGCTGGAACACCCTCTAGATGGACATAAAATATATTAGCAAACTCTGATATTGCAGTGACTGAGTTACAATAACAAGCTATATGAGAAAAAGGGTCATGAGCAATATAGCCAAAATAAGTGCGTCAAGTGAGCACAGAATATTATAGGAAGTAAAAGTGATGGTCTTTGAAGCCAATGATGGTGAAAGTTTACCAGTATTGATGTTCAGGATCACATATGGTGAAAAAAGAATGCGCGTTGACAGAAGCAGGTTCTTTCATTTATATACTGTACCATTATATAGATATCTATAGAATAATCTAATCCACTGTTCTTCTACATAATACCATCTAGTTTACTGTCAAAATCACAGCCTGACTGCCACCATCTCAAAATCTTATAGGTTGCAGGCACACCATGGCACCAGTATGCCAGCTTTATTAAGTTATTGATGTTTTGAACTTTAATCACGAACTGAGTTGTATTGTTTATCTAGCAAAACCATGGAACCTAGTGAACCGAGGAAGAAAGTAAACAGGCGTACAATTCAATTATTATTCTAGACGTCATAGTATTTGTGGCATTCATTGTGCATTGAAGTGTTATCTATAATGTAGAGATGCTTCATTGATTCTCATGATTTGCAATGGTGGCAGCTCTCTGGTTCAAAGAAGGCGAGTTGGTCCAGTGGACTCCAGTCCAAGCACCATGGGTAAGAGAGTAATTCATCACCAACGCCCAATAACTGCTAGATACCTGCAGCCTTGAAGAACAATAATTTGATCAATCGTTTTTTTTTTTCCTTTTTTTTTGGCTCAAAATGAGCAAGTACATTTGCATTGCAGATTTAATCTGTTAATTTGAGATATCTTGTAAAAATTGCCTGTTTTTTCATAGTTGATATTATGTTTGCGATCAAGAGGTGTCTACCAAGCAATTGAAATATGCACTCAAAATTTGCAAATATCAATGCGGTTTACAGTATGAAGCAAGCAAAAATTAGGGGGAAAAATCGTAAGATTTCATTTTTAAAATTTGCGACAAACCCTCAATTTCCTTCAATGTACTTAATTGATAGAAGCCGAGGCAATAATACATAGATTATCACTTCTGTTGTAAGCTAAGAATAAGATACAACAAATAACGGTTCCCATTGAAGTTAATTGATAGAAGCCGAGGCAGATACAACCTCGAGTCTAATGGCCCGCAAGTATTCAGCCATTCCATCGCGTCCAGGTCGTAAAGACATAAACCCATTTTTATTCTATCAATTCACAGACTGGTGAAGATTGAATGCTTTCCGTTTCACTTCTGTAATTAGATTCACTAGAACTCGATGATGCAGAGGCAGGGCAACCGTTTTCTGTCGACTCTCCGCAGGATGAATTAATGCCACCAATGTGTCTGGAGTCCTTGAATTTAGAAAAGAAATGAATAATTGAAACATCCCGGCGCCTTGGCTGTTCCGAGGTCCCACCAGAAACTTGATCACTGCTAGGTGATGTAGTTATGGAAGAGTAATCTGTGTCTATCATCATAATGCCATCACCAGGTAAATTTTGCGTATGTTGAGAACTTGAAACGCTAGTTCCCTCAATGCAGGATGAACTAACAGCAGAATCATTTATTATAGTCTCACCCGCTTCTGTGGGGAATGCACACGTATCACGTTGAGCACCCAATTTTAGCTTCATGAGAGTAGCCTCTGCACGAAAATGCCAGGAACAAATAAAAGTTGTTACTTCCAATTAAATTGATGAATATCTTATTATTCTTATGCTAAAAAATAATAGCCATCATGCATGTGAGAGATTTGCCTACCAAACCGGTACTTTACACTGAAACCTGTGGCAGACTTTCATCAGGAAACTGTGCTACTGGAAATACTGTTCAGCAAATTAGAATTCAGACAAATGATCTCACAGAGCATTCACACAAATCTGTTGCATTCTACTTCATAAAGAGCTGAATACATGGTATTGAAGGAGATAACGGCGTGGGCAACGCAGACAGAAGAGGCATTTTATCAAATAGGTGGTGGTTTAAATTACGATATTTGGTGTACGCAGACGTTGCCTTCCTTCGCAAAAGAAGAAATCATTATCCTCTTTTACAGACAATCCCCGAAAATTTTATATAGATTAGAGACTAGGCAGTGAGATCTAAACTTGCAGAGAAAACATGGTTCTTCTTACAATCGAACTCGAAAAACGGATCTCATCTACTAATTACAAAATCAAATTCCGAATACATAAGCCGTAGAGAAAAGACTGAATCGAACATTTGACACCGCTACTTTAAGAAGTTCGATGGTAGATGTAGAAATAAAAGAGAGTGTACCATAGATGGAGAATGAATCATCTTTGAGAATCTTGGATGGGAATCCCTCCAACGTTTCCAGCGACGAAGGAGATGCTCTGATTCTTCCAAACATACTTAATCTCCCTCACTTTCAAGTCTCTACAAACATTTATCGGTCCGGTCCGGGCTGTCGAGAGACGCGGTACGAGTGATCAAATTTATGAGAGGAAGGAAGACAACATTTCCTATCTGCAGATTGCCGCGCTTCACATTGAATTACAGAAATTGAGCGGGAATCGTACACTGCACGCTTTCGTTATCGCATTTTTTTGGGCATTGTTTTCCATTTTTTTAACGTATAAAAATATGTCGGTATATTGGAGCATTGGTTCTTGCCCAGAGAAAAAAATTAAAAAAAGAAGCCTGAACTAAGATATTAAAAATTGAATCGATCATTAAATTAAATGAAATAATAGTTCAAGATTTAATGGTTAGACCAGAGTCAGACTGGTTATAAATAAATTAATATATTTTAATAATATAAATGAAAAATATAAAAAATATTTATTCATGATTATAAAATTAACATTCAATCTAAAATAAAAAATAAATTTAATATTTTTTTAATTTTATATATTTTATAAAAAATTAAAAATAGTATTAATAAGTTTTATAACCTAATATTAAAATCTAAACAAATTAATATTTATTTAAAATTATATTTTAAATTTAAAATAGTTAATTAATATTTTATTTTGATATTATTTAAATAAATTTATCATTATTAATAATTATATATCATAATAATATTTATATAATATTATAATATAGAAATAAAAAAATTTATACAAAAAATAATACTATTTATTACTTAAAATAATATTATTTTATTTAAAAAGATAACAAAAATTTAAAAATTAAAAAAAAAAAAAAAAAGGGGATAAACTGGTTCTGTACTGATTTTTGGCTGGTTTTTAACCTATTCGATCGGTTCTTGACTGGTTTACACCGATTCTAAGATTTCCCAATTTTTGTCGATGATTGAACAAGACCATAAGCCGGTTTTCGGTTAAAACGGCTGGTCGGTTTGATTTTTAATTCTATGCTATGCAGACATATTGGTTGCGGTCCAAGCCCAGATCGCTGTCACTGCTCAATAGTTGACCAGAGGCTGGCCCAACGAAAGAAGAAGTAAATTATCTAACGTCACATTCGTTCTTTTTCTTTTTTCTTTTTCGGGTGAACAAAAATAGAAAGGAGGGAAGGCACTATAAGTTGCGGGGTTGGAAATTTCAACAAATAATAGAGATCCACTTCAGGCCTTGGGACTTACTAATCGTCAAACTACTAGTAGCTATACAAAACTTTGAAACAAAAAGGAGATTCGAATTCACAACTTGAAGATTGCAAAATCAGCTCTCTCACCACTTGCATCAACCCCTTGCCACTTGTACCAATCTACATTAGCTACATTCATTCTTTTTCTAGTTATTCTTCACTCATACGTCTGGTAAAATATATGTGTGTGTGTGTATCCTTCATAAGAGGATCAGGTCGTCATGCCGTGAAATTCTAAAAGCTGATTCGTATTTAATACATGAAATGTTCCGTCTGATAAAATTCTCGAGTTCAAAAAATAGAGAGAGAGAGACACACAGGTCAGACAGGGATAACTGAAGTCGCGAAAATGGAAGTCATCACAAAATGTAAGAGCATATTCTGCGTAGAATAATTCCAACACAGCATAATATTCATGATATAATGAAATGACGGTAACAATTCCAAAAGTATCTTTATAAAAAATTCATTGAAAACTGAATCCTCACATTTGAGAATCAGCATGCAGATTGTTACTGATTTGGAAGTCGGACTACAGGAGTGACAAATCCCCCCAGGTAAATGCATTCAACAGAAAATTCTTGAAAATGATTGTATCTCTGCCTCCCTACAAATTTTCGCAAGAACTAAGAAACTTCAAAGATCAATAACACGTGACAACTTCTGGATCCGGTTCAATAGAAAGTCCCCTTGCTTGATAGTTGCTTGGTAAAGAGCATTCTTAGAATCAGGGCGGTTAGTTTCAAGAACGCCTGCAACTTTATCAATCTTGCAATGAAGTTTCCCTGCTGCAATAAAACGGGATAGCTCCCTGAAGCAAACCATTGTAATGAGTTAGAACTAAGGTAAACATCCCATCGGCCTTACAAAAGAATCCAAACACCTTTCATCAATAAAGAATTAAACAAAAATTGAGTTTCTAATGTTTAATCACTTACAGATCAATGAAATCCACGGTCACTCCAAATGCTTTTGCCATTGCCTCAATTGTAACGCTCTTATAGGACTCCAAAAACTGTGAATAAACAACAGTTCTGACCTCCCTCATATAATATCGGAAGTGTGGATGCAAATAGCGGTCCAACTTAATTTGCTCCGTCAAGCCAGCTGAAAATATTTTCAAAATGAAACAAAACTATAAGCATAGATTCAAATAGAAACGTACTATCTAGCACTTTGAGGCCCGTACCCAAAAGGAGATGCTTCTACAAATTCTTAAAATTGAAAAAAAGAAAAATCACTTAGGATGAAGTGTCTTCAAAAAAGAAACTAATATATTAAACAGCCATTAAAAGAGTATCAACATATAGAAGATGTCAGCTCACCAAATGCTGAGAAAAATGACTTGTATTGACAATCATATAGGGAGTTCAAAAACTCTGAAAGATATGGGATTTTGCCAATAACTGTCAAGATCTCAGGAGCATCCACCACCTGATGCAAATTAAAAAAATCAAGAACATCAAATATACAGAACACAACACTTGCGAAGAAGCAGAAACAACAATAGAAAGGAAAAAGGTGATGCAGAGTAAAAATATAAAGAAAAAAAAAACCTTTTGCTTCAAGGAAACTCTATCCAATGATATAATGCTTGTCAGAACTGTGTAAAATATAAAAGTGTCATAGGGAAAAAGCTCATAGGTTGTAAATGTTGAAATAGAATCTAAAAACAGATTCGCAGCCTTCTTGAAATTTCGAGTGGACATGCAGTACAATCCTTCATACACTTTCAACCGGTTCTTTCTTTCCCAATCACCACCTTCTTCAAACAAGCTGCCATCATGGAGAAAATCATTTGAATCCAAATCTAATCTGAAAATATGGGAAAGAGGAGAACAACAAAAGTACTGCCATTCATTACTTTTTAGCTTTGTCAATGCTTTTGGAAATGAGATCAAAATCCATATCAAAGAAACCAAGCTGCAATGTATGAAAAACTAGATCCATCTTCTGGCCAACAGCAACTGTCTTGCTTTCTGTTATCTTGAGATGTTCCAAGGCTTTTTCCTGGTAAATGAGGAAGAATGTTTCCAACATTTAAATTCCAGTGGAAGAATATAGGAAACAAGTAATTTACATTATAGTAGGTATATACCTTGTCACCAATCCGGATGAAAAACAAGGACTTTGCCAAGTGCGCCTCTCGAACTTCACTCTCACCTAAATTTTCCTCAGCATCAGCAATCCTAGCAGAGCAACCACATAAAAAATCTAAGTACAATGATAATTATATATGCCATTTTCCAACTACCAGTTTAAATCTCAAGAAATCACAAATTTAACTATGCAATGATTATGATCCATTTGGCACAGTAGCTTACTGATTCAATCAAAAGAGGTTTGTTTGAAACAGCAAGCATCCAGTCAGAATAGTCCAATCATATGGAAGATTCACCCAAGAGACCAAGAGTTCGTCAACAACTAGTATTAATGACTAATGCACAAAATGGAGAGGGGCAAAAGAGAAGAAGAATAGGATGTGAACTTAATGCATCTAATGTTTGTGCTTCAGAGAATAAATATGCCAGCATTATAATCTCAGCTCATCAGTATTCTCCTTCAAAAGTGTTAAACACTAGGATAAGAAACGTAGATCAACAAGAAAATAAACAATGAGAAAAACCATAACCAGACAATGAGATCTAAATGAGGGGATTTAAGGAAATATTTGGACAGCAAGGCTCTGGATGACTGCTTAGGGAAATGTCCAGGAGGATAGGGACAAGTGGAGGCTATGTAGAGAAAATCTGGAAGGAGTTTGCAGAAAATTAGAAATAATAATGGGGGTTTGAGAGAGTGAAATATTCAGAAAATCGGGGGATATTGTGGTGGAAACCTCTAGTAGTGTGGAAGTGCAAGAACCACTTTGTTTTTTCTTCTGCTTTTCCTATTGCATCTACTGCAATTCTGGGTTTCCATCAACTGCAATCTAATGAAATAATCAGAAAAGGGGGAAATTGTGGTGGAGACCCCCAGCAATCTCAGAGGGCAAGAATATACTCGTTTTTCTTCAGCTAGTCCTACTTCCAACAGCAATTTCAGAAGGGACCCTAGGATTTCCATCACAGACATAAAGAGGCTTAAAATCTTACACATTTCAAGTCACTCCTAAGGCCTCATTCAGTTACTAATTGAATAGTTTGCATCATAAATTTATGCTCATGACGCCTTATGACCATCTGCGACAGAACACCAACCCACTGGGTGGATAACAAGAGAATGATCCCACATGCTCACATATGCTTCCCACGTGATTTAAGGCTTGTTTACTGGGAATAACAATTGTGTATAATCCTCTAAAATTTAAATTCATAGACAAGAGTCAGGGTTGTAGCAGCAGATAATATAAAATTCCTAAACTACCATAGAAGTCAATCTCCACTCGATCTCAGATGACATACGGGACTAAACAACCTTCTGGGTTTTGAATCTCAAACTCCATGTTGTGTCAAAACAAATAACCTAAAATGCCTAATTGGAGTTTTCCTCTTTGCCTCCTCCTCAGATTTCCGGTAAAAACTAATCCAAGTCCACAATTGAGCAGATTGAGGAATAAAAATGAACTCACTTTTCGTCAAGCTTCTTGAGCTCCTGGTCTATTTTAGCACGCATCGAGTCCAAAAGGCTCTGATCCATGTGCAATACCGAATCAGCGAATAGGGTTTCGTATAAAGGCGCCATATCTGCACCACAACGATGAGAACTATGTAAGGCAGATTGGAACTAATTGATAGTTGAAAGCCAAATGAATGTGATGGGAATCAAGAAGTTACCATTATCCTTGACATGAGTAAAAACTTCCTCTTTGAGCCGGACCTTCTCAATGTCTTGGACATCGGGTTGTCTGAGAAGGAAGAGCTTGTTAGCGAGCACGACTTGTGGCTGCTGAGCCCCTTCCTGTCCTTCCATGGCGGCTTTAACGCTTTACCCACTGAGGAGCAATTCTGAACTGCTTTTGCTTGAGGAACGAGAAACAACGATACAGGGCTAAGAGGGCTTCTGGTCTTTCCTCTTAAATTTCCTTTTTTTTTTTTTCGGGAAAGGTTTCTAGTTAAGATTTCTTTTTTTTTTTTAAATACATTGTAAATACGATTTTTATAAATTTATATATAGATATTGATATATTAATTTAAATTTTTAATTAATTCTCATTTATTGCGTTTATGAAGTATTATCAATTATTTTTCAAAAACAGTTTAGCTTTTAAAAAAATTGTAAATTACAACATTTTCTTTTTCTTTTGGTAAAAACATTTTGTTATCTTTTGAAGGACATGAATGTCACCTGGATTGATATAACATTAGAAAATTTTTTGACCAGCATATAAAATGAGGGATTTAGAAAAATAGTGTAAAATAAAAATTTTCTGATATTTTAAGTCAATTGATATCTTGATTATTGAAATGTTTTTTATTTTATATTAAACACATTTTTTATTTCTCTATTTTTTATATTGAGTATGAATGAGCGGCATGATATAGTATAATTTATTAGTACCACTTGTTATATATTTCATATTTTATATTAAACATTAATTGATCAATTGATATTGAATTAAAATTTGACATTTTATAATAAAATTATTCAATCTATGATATTATTGTCTAATTTGAATTTAAGCTGTATCAATCTCAAATAAGAAAAATTCTTATATCATTTATTTTTTAATCATTAGACTTGAAATCAACATCTTATTAATTTAGGGGGTATAAGTCCCCTGTATTCAATTTAATGGTTGATGATAAAATTTGAGTTCATTAATAAATATTGAGTTAGCCACCTAAAGGCTATCTTAGGTTATACTAAGGATGGATCGTAATGATAGAAGAAGGTGTAAACAGTGGTTAAGTATTCAAACTTTTTTTATGTGGAAAAATATATTACGTATGCAAGCGAAAAAAACTTCGTTGGCATTGCCTTTTTTTTGTTAATTACAATTTCCGCAGCATTGTTGAGCCAATTGAAAGGACGCAACCCAAAATATTAGGGCGGGCTACGAGACCTTTTCATGCAATTTAAGACTGTACGAATGTTCGTCGGCATCATATTCAATTCTAAAAAATAAGTGAAAAAATTCGAAAAACATATGAAAGAAAAGAGTAATATCTACAACTTGATCATTAATATTTCAGTTATAATCATGCTATAAAAAATTGGACTCAATCGGTAAATTTGACCACTTGGACTGAAAACTGAAAACTGGTATCTGATCTTATTCGGATAAATAGAAAAATCAGTTGAATTCAAAACTGATGGCACTAATCATGAACTAGGTAGAACTAGTTGAATTTTTTTATTTTTTAAAAAAATTTTATTTTAATTTAAAAATAAAATAATATTATTTTTAGTACTAAATAGTATTATTTTGTGTATAAATTTATTTTATATCATTATTATAATATTATATAAATATTATTATTATACAAAATTAATAATAATAATAAATTTAGTTGATTATTTTGTATTCAAAATATGATTATAAATTAATAATAACTTATTTAAATTTTAATATTAAGTTATGAAACTTATTAATTTTATTAATATTGGTTTGATTATGGTTCAATCCCAATTGAAATATTAAACCTTACCCGTGTTTCAATTAGTTAAATGACCGGTCCATTTTTAATATCTTGATTATAGTTAATAAACAAAAATGGTTGAGATTATCAATGTAACAAAGCGTAACATGTAAATACAACTGGACATCATCAAACTAGAGTATTTCCAACTTACAAGCAAGTTTTCCATATGCTCTCCCTTATTACAAGATATCAATATCCTATGTGAGCTTTACTTTAAGGTCTGTGCTTCAAACAAATCAAAACAATGTTGTGAACCTAACCCAATTAAACAGCTTAATGTGAGTATTTGCTGCTGCCTTGGAGTTGAAAACTTGAGTAAATTAAACTAATCTTCTAAGAAATTGACTAAATCATATTTGATATTTGTTTATTTTAAAAATATCAAATATGATTATCAAATATTTGAGTGAGAATTTTAAAGTAAACAAATATCAAATATAATTACTTGGTTACCTGAATCACTAGAAATGGAATGGAATTATGATTGAAATGAATTTGTTTGATTTGATATTAAAAATGTTGGAATCAAATTTAATTTTCATATTTAATAAAGCAAAAATGAAAATGAATAGACCAAATTGCCCCTACAAATTTTCTCCCTTCCCCATTAATTCTTCCCGTCTTCTTTCTCATTACTAGATTTCAACTTCACTGGAGACATCATGAACAACAATCCAATCAAAATCAAAATACAATCACAATCAAATATGACACCTGGCAACCCAGATAAAGCAATCCAATCAATCGATGACGACCACGAGACCTGTGTGCAATGCGAAAATCTATGAGCGGAGATCTGTGTGCTGCAAACTTGAACCCAGGACCTGCGAGCAATTGTAGTTGTTCTTCCACGAGCGATGAGCAAGACGCCATTCACAGTGAAGATGGTGAGTGACTAGATCTGTTGAGTTGGACGCTGTTGGTGACTGCAACATCGTATATAGTCACTGATGTGATAGTGACCAAATCAAACGCTGTCGAAGAAGGTGACCACAGTGATGATGATAGTTGTAGAGGTTGAAAGCTGAAGCTGATTCCTATTTGGAGCACAATAACGATGACAAAGATGATGGCGGGATGCAAGTGAGAGAGACGAGTGATGGAGCTGAGGGCATTTTATGTCATTTACGTCATTCCTAGGAGTAGAAGTCAGAAAAGATAGTCACAGTGGTAATCTCCATTCCCAATTTTTAGGGCATCCTCATTCCCATGAGAGTTTCAATTCCTATCTCAGAGCAACCAAATGATGCACCACTAGGAATAGAATTTAGATTCCCACTTTACAGACACTTGAGAGTTGAACCAAATGAATCCAAACTCTTTTAACATTCAATATAAATTATGTTGATAAGACTGACTTAGCATAGCAAGTGTTCTTTGTTTGAATGTATAATTTCCAGAGCAACATGAGAATAACTTGTGATTCCTGTCTCTTGGGTATGTATGAATAATGAGCATATTAAAGAAACTATTTTTTAATCATTACTCAAAATATTATGTGTAAAGCATATTTGACTTTTTTCTTATTCTTAATTTAATTTACCAAAGTCTGCAGTCTGAGGAAGAGAATGAGAAGAAAGCATCGTCTTAAGCACTTGATAAAACAATAATCAAATAGTGAGCGAAAATTATGGGGATTGTAATAGTCATCACCAGAGAAACCAGAGCAACATGGTCAAGGGCATTTTTCTTCACTGGCCTTGGAAAGTGAATAAGATTAGAGGAAAATGACAAGCTTGTCACTAAAATGTCCATACTTACTGTTGTCCCAATGATTTGTACAAAAAGTAAACTGACACATTGATCTTTGAAAGAAGCTATGGGTCAAGGATCAGTATAATGTCCCTACGGTTAACTAATCCCTCATTCAATTTATGGAAGCTTTCTGTAACCAATTATACACAATATAAATAACAATGATGCGGTTCAATTAGTCATAACATCCAAAGTAATACCTATAATGTAGCTCATTGATATCACCGACTGCAGGCAAACATGTACATAAGACCCATTACAAATGAAAGACCAGTACAAATAAGAGGATCCACACAAAAAATAAGTAAGAACTTAAATGTCAACTTGAGTGAAGTCATCTACAAGAAGCATCAAGTTGAAGTCAATTTTATCCAAAGGTTCCTGTTTCTGCAGTTCAACAATATGGAAGATCTACCTCTGGAAGTTCCCAACTATCATCTTTGTCATCAACCTCCCTTTTCTTCTTAGGAGCTTCATCTTTATTTTGTGCTGGAACTTTTGATTGTGGCCTCCTGAGATTCATAATGGCAAATCAGTAGACAATGTTTGCCGTGAAATATATATGAAACTGAACTTCTACATAATAAAGAAAATATGATATAGGACTTGAAATTGAAAATTGAAACCCAAATATTTACCGTCTTGGTATCAATCATAGACAAGAAAAACAATGCTTAACTCATCACAATTGGGATACAAAAATGAGCAGAGAATCCAATATTCATGCAAGCCCTCAAAGCTTCAGAATAGTATCCTTCTATACCTTTTTTTAAAGCCACATAAGATATATAAATATGAATCTTTAATCATCACTGGGACATTAGGGCATCTAAACTTGGAAATAAGACAAAAAAACTAGAGCTTTTGCGAGCAGCAAATCCAAATGGCTCAGCAATTTGTAAGGTTTTCGGTTTTCCATACTATAAGTTTATTGAGCTGACCAAAACTTTGTGGATCTGTTTCTCTTCATTGGCATACCATGACAATTTATAAAATAAGTTCTTCCATGCCAAACCTCGCAATTCTTCTACATGATTCTTTTTTCCTTTCCACAATTACAAAATTCAACATTTATTATGAAACTTCACATCAGTTGATAACTGACAGCTCTGAGACTGACACAAGCCCAATCAAATTATGTTACAAACAAAAACACTTCACCGTCAAGCAGTCAAGGCCAACTTCCAAAAGCGATTCACTATCATCTGTCATTACTCATTACAAAAGGCAATAAGTTTAGCTCTAAGAGTCATAGAATAAAGTATAACATATTCTATTGTTAATCTATTTTCAATATACTACTCAAAGATCGTGTTGTGCCTCATGGCAGTGTTCTATAGCAATCTCAGTATTCAAAGTCCGTAGCTGCTCTGAAGAGCTAAGGAATGGAACGGAAGAACAAGGTACAGAAATTCATAAAGTGAAATTCCTCAACGCTGCTACAGGTTTGTGTAGTCAATCAACACTTCCATTTTGCTAAAACTATCACCCACAAATTCACCTTGAAATAGGCATTGAGCATACGAGCTTTGTCAAGCAGAACAAGCAAATAAAATTTCAATATTTTCAAACTCCCGAAGCGAAGGTTCGGAAGCTTTAAGAATGAGACCAATCAATATGAGTTAAAGCATATTTTTGCAATGACCACACATAACAACTATAACTGATTGCAATTTGAAGTTACTATACAGAAATTCACAATTTCAAAATGCAGAACATTGCTGTACAGAGAATCAGAGACAGGTTGCAATTTGAATTTTTCAAAATCGACATCCAAAACATATGAAATGAAAAAAAGAGCATGAATAAGAGAGAGAATAGCAAGATTAACACCTCTTTCGGTTCCTTTTAGCAGCTTCTCTTGATTTCCTCTTCCTCTTGTCCTGTTGGCTTTCGAAGAATCTCCTCCGTTTACACTCCTGAAGCACACCGGCCTTCAGGACCTCTTTCCTGAACCGGTTCAGCAGCTTATCATCGGGCTCATTCTCGCCCACTATTACCTGAACATTATATGCTGATTTGAAGAAAAGGACATTTGAATAAGCGAGTGCAGGGTACAAGATGGGTGAGTAATCACTTCCATGACGAGACGAAAAAGACGAAGAAGATTCTGTGAGGTCGCTGGCTGCCACCAGCGACGACCACCCTGATGAGGACTTTGGAAGATGGAGCTGTGAGGGGAGACAATGGAGGCAGGTTGGACGTTGGACTTGGCACGATGACTTTGAAGGAAGCAAGGCGAAGAAGAAGCTCGAAAGGGAAGAGACGGCCATACCCTGATTCTTTGAGGCTTAAGCCTAAGGGCTTGGGGTTCGTCTTCTTGTGAGTTCGGTCAAAGTTTTTTTTTGTGAGATCGGTCAAAGCCATTAAAGTGCGCTTTACATGGACAAGGATGGGCCTTAGGTCCCACATTACTATGCTTCGTCAGAATGTGGGTCGACATGTTAAGTAAGGTGGTCTATAATGGGCTTCGAAGGGAATAGTAAATTTTTTAATAAGTTAAAATCTTTAAAAATTATTTTTTTATTAATTTAATCATTGAAAGTCCATGATTTTTAATTTAGATGTTCTAATATTTTATTCCAATCAATCTTGTCCCTCCAAAAGTATTTATGAATTTTTTTAATGCATTGAAATTTAAGTCTCACAAAATAATATTGTTTTGTAAGTCATCAGATTCTATTTTTTATGAGATCAATTAGTTTGAAAAATGTTTTAAAATTAAACTAAGAGAATTATTTTGAAAAATGAAATTAAAAAATAATAATATTCCAAAAACTAAGAATATTTATATATGAAAGACAAATAGACATTGAGAGAAAAAAACATTTTTCAAAAATAATTATTTTTTTTGTTGAATCCCTAATCAGTACAATCCGTTATTTCATGCTACTAAAGAAGAGTGGCCATAAAAAAATGCACTAAAGAAGAAAAAACCCATTGTAATGTCTTTCAATGTCAATTTGATGCATTAAATCTTCTTTTGATTCAGTGAGTTTAGCTAAGTTTTGTTCACGGTGATGTTGAAGATCTTTTTCTAAGATATACTTTAGTTTCTAAGATATATCATTTCTAAAAAAAAAAAAAAGTAATACTAACTACCTTAAATTTGATGTTGCTACTTCTATTCATATCCAATTAAATTTTTATTATTTAGAATTTTTAATTGAATCTCGGTAACTTGAAATATATATATATATATAATTCAATCCTTACTAGTAAATTTAATCGTCCGCTAAACCATCGCAAAAAAGGCATAAGAATGAATATCACTGGACTTCGAAATCATTAGAAATCTGTACATGAGCATCGGTGTCATTCTGTAACAATAGCCAATTTTAGAATCCTATTTATAGACACACAATACATGTATGGACGCCACAAAGAAGTGAAGAGAAAACTGACGCCATACACAATAGGATTAATAATTCCAGTTTAAGGAGGGAATTTTAACTGTCATCTTGGAAGCATTGGGAGGCAGAACAGGACTTGTCTTGAACGAACTTTTTGCTGACTCCAAAGCTCTTGAAGTTTGAAGAGCCATCTCCGCATGGAGTCGAATACATTTCATAGCCATCTATGGTAAACCACAACAAAAAGATAGCATTAGAAGTAAATTCAAAATCAGAAAGAATGAAAGAAAAGAGCTTGGGAGGGCTGCATAAAAGGTAGGAAAAGGAAGACATAAGATTCTAGACATTTTTTGAAACTTCGAATTTCCTTTTCTTACCATATAGCAATCTCTATCTGTGTCTGACTCAGCTACTTCAAGTGCCCATGTGCGAATCCAATCGAGGCCTGCAGATATATCAACATTTCCTTCCAGCAAGGCAGATGCAATGAAAGTTGGGTGAAGAGCGATCAGGATGCATGCAGCTGCAAAAAGAACAGCTCTTCTCACGTATGCTTCTTTATGATGGCATACCTCCCTGCATATATTTGTAATTTTGCCTGCATTAGCATTACTCGCAAAACATGGTGAGCCAAACAACATGTATATCTTAATTCTACTTGACTGAACATATGCATTATTTGAGACTACGAAATTAAGTATTACTAAATCCAGGCCCTCTCACAGTTTGGAGTCAAATGAAAAATTACTCAGCCAATACCTGGATCTTAACATATCCAGAAGAGAGGGAGCAAGTGCAGACGCTTCTGGATGCATTGCTAAAGATTTAATACAAACCCCAAGCATATGGATAAGTTTCCCAAGGACAATAAAATCCCTACCAAGCAAATCAACACCATGTCTTTTCTTATCATATCCCTCCATGGCAGGAAGCATGAATGCAGCAGCATAAACAGGAAACTTGTTCTGGGAACATTCCATCAGGTTTTGTTGTGTATAAGGTGATCTCAAACTCCACCTTCGTGTCTTCCCTTTCTTGATTTGACTAGGTTTAGAGTGAAGTTCCCTCTCGTAGCTATTTGACCAATTGAATAAACTTTCTGTTCTTGAGATCTCCTTCCAGGAACCAGCTCCAGGAGGCCCTGAGCTGCTAGGCAAGAACCAAGGTTGGGTATCTGGAACAACTGAGATGAGGGAACTAGTCTTATGTTTGGGTTTCAAAATTTTCATTTCAGCAAGCTCCTGAACTGCCTCTGTCATGACATCTAATATCATAATGCGTTGGCTGATATCTAAATTAGGTGAATATAATAGCTTGTTTAGTGTATCCAGTGATTCAAATGAGCAGGTGACTAACAAGGCAACCAATGCTTTTTGTCGTTTGTCTTCAGTTGATTCTTCGGCTCCTTCTACAGATATATCAGAGCAACGAACGTAAACAAGAGTTCTGGTGAGATCCCCTGCTATGTGATTAAGTTCGTCAGGGGAGGCTCTTATGAGTTTTTCAGCAACATCAATAGCCCTTTCAACCTGCAACAAAAATGAACAACTTAATCAAATCTAGGAGTCTTTCTACACCAAGTTTTAAACCAAAAAATACATAATGGGAAACTTGTGCTCATCAGGCCGGGCAAAACTTCAGAGGACAATAAATTGAGTTGAGTTTTGGCGCTAAATTGGAAGTCAGCTAGGGCAATTTTATCATAAGGGTGGCTTATTCTTCGTGTCCATAAGGTTATAATCATGTTTGAATATCTTTCCAAACTGATATGCAATGCCAGGGTGCTAATTAGGGCTGGTTTAATAGAAGCTCAAAATTGAACCACAGTCAATTAAAGTTGTCAATTGCAGCTATTGTTAAACTATTTAATTAACACTGCATCATATTAAGCATAATAGTACAATTAGCACCGCCTCAGCTGTCAGAAATCTTAAAATCCATCATTATGTAAAGAAGTAGCAAAAAATCAAGAGGTAACAACAGATAAGTAGCAGAAACTAATGACTAACCCCATCAGCATCATCAGTTTTTCGAAGAGCTGCAACTACATCAGTCAACTGTGAGATTCTTTTCTTCAAATCTGAGTCATCATCTGACAAGTCATATGGCTGTAAAGATGAGTCACTTGAGGAATATGAATTCTCGCTTCCACTATCATCCACATCATTACCATCAACATCAGAATTTGATTCAAGATTTAGAGAAGCTGGATCAATAATCTCATCTGGATCAAGCACATTAAACTCCAATAACTTCTTTTTACCCTTTTTAGAGGGGGAATCAGAGCCCCTCTCTAGATCTGACACTGTAAAAATTTTTGCTTCTCCAACACCTTTTTCTTTGCAATTTGATGCAGCCACAGTGCCTCTCTTGGGAACAGTCAATCCAAATTCCCAATCAATTGTCTCCCCACTGCAGCTGTCATCAAGGAACAGAGGATTTTTTGGATCAATAACTTTAGATAACACTAAAGCAACAGCGCTAGCCATTCTTCGAATTAAATGATTTGGACTCTCCAGCCTACCTGGAACATTTACACAAAATATTAAAAGAAGAATGGAAACTGCTATTTCTTCAAATAGAGATGGCAACAAATGGGGCTTTCCAACACAAAAAATTCAGGAACCTGTCACATCTTAGCACAGTAATTCTTTATCAGTGTGTGTGTGTATGTGTGTGTGAAAGATATCATAGATTCAGAGTTCAGATTATTAAATCAGAAGCAGTGCCATTTCCCTATCTGGAAACCCCCAGAGTACTAATAGACTGCTTCCATCTCTAAGACATCTTTCCTTAAGCTAGGGCTAGGTATTCAAGTAGTGTTCCTAAAGATTAAAGCAGGCAGTTCTCCACAAATCTCACATAAGCCTTGTTGCCATCGCTATTATCAACACACCCAACTGTTATAAGTTAACAATAATTACAGCTAACTCCTTGAAGAATCAAATGCATGACATCCTTCATCCCATCTAATTCTTCTTTAGATATTGTCTCAAGGGAAAGGCCAAGAGCTGCAGATATATCTGAAACAGATCAAGGGAAACATAAATATTAAACAAAAGAGTAAAATAAATGCATTACAATGTATATGGCATCAATCCCAGGGAATGGTCAGAAGAAGGAAGTGCGTGAGTATGTAATATATATGATGGGGGCATAGATAGTATAGGATGCTTAAATCCCACATTAAATAGTATCGAATGCTCTATGAAGTATTTAAGTAGAATTATTTTCCCAGCTTAATAGCTAGCTTTTGGAGAAGGGTTTTTCATCTCACTTGAGTATATTAATTGGTATCAGAGCTAGTGGTTAGTGGTTCCGAAGAGGTCTACTTATGGAGGGTTCTAATTAGTGGAGTGTTCTATCCAACTAGGAAGTCAAGTAAAGTGTCATCAAGTGCAGTGTCATAGAGTGCAGTTGTTAGGTTGTCAACTCTCTTGGGGGAGGGGGGACCATAGGTAGTACGAGATGCCTAAGTCCCACATTGAGTAATATGGGATACTCTATTAGGTATTTAAATAGGTTGGTCCTTCCACCACAATAGCACTTTTGGAAGAAGGTTTTCCATCCCACTTGAGTACCCATCAATATATGAGGAAAGAATTTACATCACATTGGAACTATGTTTCTCCACTCCCACACTTTATTGCATACTGAAAAAGGATACAAGCTTGCTGCTCAATAGATGCTGTTTGCACAAATTCATTCTTAGACCATACAGCCACAAGACGCTGGACTGCATTTAAGAGCTCAGAGCAATTATGTCCAGATACAGTGGTATCCGGCGGGCATTTATGAACAGAAAATTGAAGAATCCACCTCAGACAACTAACAGGAAATACTTTCCAGAGCAGGAATCTGTCCACGAACATAGACCTGGAGAGCAGCCACGGAAACAAAAAAAGGGAGGGCATAACAATATATATTAGTATTATCATTATATAAAAAAAAAGAGAGAGAGAAGACCGCTCATGTTGAATTCATCCTAGGGCAGAGGCATAGTTTTGGCTTAAATCTACCAAGAGCAGGTAAAATCAGGTAATAATGAATAAATTATGAAGAATTTTAAAGGAATGGAGGAATGGCTCCCATCCCATTTAATGAATTACATGAAACACAATATTTTCTACTTGTACGAAAATTTATAAGGCAGATAGACTGTTCTAGTTCCAAAGCAATGTGCACAGCAGTTAGTGGATTCCTGCCAATAAGGGATCACAGCAACATTAGCAAGATTTTATGGTTGACATTACTTGAACTTACCAACCAAGCCAACCCTAGTTCGCAAACACAAAAAATAGAAGCATGACCAAAGAGATTGTTCACAAATAGGATGATTTCAACTAAGGTCAGAAGGTCAATATTTCTTTAATGAGTTTTCATTAATATGTCCCCCAAGGGGGTTAGTGCCTGTCTAGTATTTTATAATTGGTTTTACTTGCCAAGGCATAGATATCTGCATGACTGACTTATCACGAGGAACAAATGCACGAACAGCAAAATGTAAAATTCTGCATTTCATCAATAGCCAAATTATACTACTCTGCATGAATTAATTTAATATGAGGCATGATATCCTCATAAATGGAAAACGTAACATATATCCACTGACCTGACAGAAGCCTGATGCTTAAAAATGCGATGAAACAACAACCACAGAACCCAATAGGCTAGAATATCATTTACATGCCGAGAAGCTAGCTGATGCAAAATCTGCTCAGTGATTCTTTCCACAGTATAGGGATCTGTAATTGCCTCCATTATTCTCAACCAGAAAACAGAGTCTGGGTTTGACTCCAGCAATTCCTCAGTAAGTGAATCATTACTTGAAAAGCAGCTCTGTACATGACTCAGAACTCGGGGTATTACTTCACTTGATAACAGATCTGCAAGAAAAGAGAATCAATCAGGAAACAACTTTAATGAGTTTTAACAGCTAGTCCAGACACAACTACAATTCACAACACTAATGGGAATGTGACAACACAGAATGGCTTAAAAATTCAATCATAACGTTGCTTTAAGCTTACAATTTATCAATACAGAAAAAGAAAATTTCCAGGCAAATAAAACTTTATAAGAAGCAAACACAATCTACTTCACAAAGGTTAAAAGTTAATACAGATCATCAATGGATATGAATATACAGACACTTATAAACCTGTTCCAGTGCCTGAAATTTTCTAGTTACCAGCAGAGCCACGGCGACAAATGCGAGAAAACAGTTCCCCAACAAATATCAGAGTACCGTTATTGTCCTTTTCTTGAAACTCCACTTTATTTTGCAGAATCACATCTCTTTCTTCTGCCAAGGAGAGTATTTGGATGATAATCTGTCTGAAGAACAAGCTGAATTTTCTTGGTGAAGAAAAAACAAAAGTATTGACCAAGGAATTCAGAATCATCAATATCATCTAAAAAGATCTTTCAAGATCATATTATATCAATGCAAATAATAAACAGAAGATATGTTGATCAATTTAAAAAGAACTGCAAAAATCATGCACACACAAAGCATACACACTAACCAAACCAAGAATTAAAATCAGGATACTGGGATGACAATGAACTTAGAGACTTCATTCTTGCTTTATCAGGAATAGATGCAACAATTTGAGCCACCCTAGATACAGCTGCCTTGAGCTGTTCATTTGTAAAACCTTTTGATTTATAAGAACCACCAAACTCCCTTGCTAACTGAAGCACCCCTTTATGTTGAAGCAAGCACAAGACAAGCAATCTGTCATAGATGCCAAAAATTTGAATTATTTTTCTTGATGTTACATCATTTCAGATTGTAAACACCAGATGAAGCAGAAGTATGGTTATGACAACATCATTAGGACTAAAGCATATCAATGTTGCAATCATTAAATTCAAGGAAATTAAACTTTTCTTTAAAAAAAAACGAAAAGAAAAAAGCATTGCCAGTCACTGCACCATTGGCCTTTCAGATATATGCATCAGATTCCTTACTGATAGATCCTAATATATTACAAATAATTGTCTTGATCCAGAAAAGGGAGAAATCGCAAATTGATTTATACATTCTGCATTGAAATTCTAAATTGGTCTAAGGAATCGTCATCACAGGTCAGTTTGAATGCAAGCAGGTGCAAGATATGAATTAACTTCCACGTGGTTGTTAGAATATGTGACTCGTAAGGCAGAGAAACAGCATTCTAAAGACAGTAAAATATTAACAATCAGACCTTTCAGAATTAGAGAGGACAGCATTAATATCTAGACTATCACTTCCATTATGCTGCAGTGAAGCCAAAATCTGCACAACCTCGGGGATAAATCCATGAATAAAGAAAACATCATAAACATGTTTCTGTGCTGAAAGGGGAAAACAAGCCAGCCAGTTGGGAGCAACATCTGCAGGTAGTTGCATCTTATATGAGAAAAACCAGACAATCAAAATGCTGATATTATTTGCAGAGAAAAAAAGAATAGGGCACAGTATCACATAAAATAGAAATAGATGCTACAAAAGAAAGAGTCGTCAGCTAAATTCATAACCACAACGCCACAAACATGCGCTTATGTGTATATCAAAAGTTCAAAACTTACTAGAGAAACCACAACAATTAAAACATGCACCACAGGAAAAGTTCCTAACGTATATGTTCATGATAAAATATATAATTTTAAAAAGCATTACCAAGCAACAAGAACCGAGCAAATGCTGGAAAGGCAATCCCTTGGTAAAATGTCCGCCACCAGTCAGTCCGCTCTTCTGTTGAATGAACTTTGACTCCCAAGACCTAAACATGCCACAAGAAGAAAACATTTGAATAATGAAAATGTAGTTTAGAGGACGTCAGTACAACATTTCAAAATTTTGAAGAGATGAATGACAAAAACCTGGTCCCGGTAACTCTCATCAATGCTACCTGCCAAGTTCCAGACACCCCAAAAATCAATTTTTTCCCAAATCATTGTATCATCAATTCAATAACTAGAGCCAAAAATTAAAGAATATATTTGAATAAAGCCTTCATATCCATTTTGGGAATGCAAAGAAAAATACAAGAAAAAGATTTGGCTGGACCGTTCTCGTTCCCCTAACATTCATTTTAGTTTCATTCTCTTCCACGAGAAGACACAAACTGATCCGGAATATCGCAGCTAAATGCTGACCCAGAAAAGCAACTGATGAAGCCCGAGAGAGAACAAGAAGCAGAATCAGTGTAACACCGAAATATCGAGAAATTGTGTATAGGACTAACCTGAAAGAAGAGAAGAGTCAATAGGGAAAAGAAGGGAAGCTACGGAGTGAAGCGCACTAATGACTTGATCAACATGTTTGGCACTCTTTATAGTTGATATCACTTCGCTAACTTTGTCAAGAACTGCAGCTTCCAATTCTCTCTTTTTTGAATCTTCCTCCCCCATGTATCCAAGCTTCCGTTTTTCTGATACAAAATACACAGCACAACCTTCGTCCAACTTCGGGGTTCTGAGCAATCACTATTGCAATAGCGGTCAAGGCCCCAGGCCTCTTTAAACGGCACCGTTCGGAGGAAGCTTCAAAATATTATCAATTTTTTTTATTAAAATGAAATACAGATTTAGGAAAAATCACATGCAATCTAATCGAAAGAGAGACATTGGCAGCTGCAGCGTTCGGCATCCCTGCAGCTTTCCCTCGGTGGCGACTCCGCTGTTCCGCAGAAACGTCGTCGTTCGCTAATGAGAATCAATTAACGTGTGTTGCTGAGCAGAGCGTGCTTCACTGTGATTGACAAAAAATCTATCAGCAGGCAGCAGCCAATCAAGAATAAACCAGTAAAAAATTATACCAATATCAATTCTAAGACATTTTCATTCCAATTATCTGATTTAGGACTTCCATTTAACACTTCGCATTCATATAACTGTCATTCAAGCTCCAGAAGTCCATAATGTAGAGATCAGGAATTTCAGCCAATATACAAGAGCAAATATAAGCAAGAAGAATGTGCGGCTTACAACGATTGAAAGTGAAAATTTATTATCAACAATTTATTTAAAAAATGTCAGTCCAGAAATATCAATTCCAATACATACTCATTCCCAGACTTTCATCAAGCGCTTTGCATGCATACTACAGTTATTCCTTCTACAATGTGCCACGCCTGCATGATGCACCCTATTTTGTAACACTCTCATTATAAAAGGAGAAAAAAAAATAAAAGAAGGGGAAGACTACTCCAGTTCTTTCTTATTCGATGTGCCCTGCCTGCTAGGTGCACCCCTTTTATAACATGCTCATTTCTCAATGAATTACCATGGTTATTTGTAGATTTACGTTTCAAGAACAGAATGAATAAATCAAGAAAAAGAGTTATCGAATTGGCACCAGAAGAAATGCACGGCGTCGAAAGTATGAGTAAAGCCCATTGGGGGGACCACCGAGCAATGCACTGCAAGGCAAGTCTGCGATGAAAAACTCAAACAGGGCCCCGTTGAACTGGAGCAGAAATGGACGGATAGATCTCCTAGAAGAAATGGCCGCGATCGCGTATTGGTGCATTGGCATTCTTGATCATTGGATGCATTGGACGGCCCAGATTCGCTTTCATTGATAGAACGACGTTGTTTTACGGGCCAGCAACGGCACCGCTGAGGGAAAGCTACGGAGAAGCCAAACGCGCAACTGCAAGTTTTCCATACAAGAAACAAACTTTTGGCAACACATTAGGATTTCGGAGCATCTCCTGTCTTCTGTGTATCTTCTTCCGCATAAACTCTGTTGCTCATGGCGGCTGCGGCAGTAGCCGAGCCTAGGAAAGCCCCTCGCCCGGGTAAGGGCGGGTTCGAAGCCCATGGTCTTTCTGAAGAGGAAGCCCGGGTTCGAGCTATTGCAGAGATCGTCAATTCTATGGTGGACCTCTCGCGGAAAGGCCAAAACGTCGACTTGAATGCGCTCAAATCCGCAGCATGTCGCAAGTATGGACTTTCACGTGCACCCAAGCTAGTGGAGATGATCGCCGCCCTACCGGAGACGGAACGAGGGGCGCTGCTACCGAAGCTGCGAGCCAAACCTGTCCGAACCGCCTCTGGAATAGCCGTCGTGGCTGTCATGTCCAAGCCACACCGTTGTCCTCACATAGCGACTACTGGTAATATATGCGTGTACTGCCCCGGAGGGCCTGACTCGGATTTTGAGTACAGTACTCAGTCTTACACTGGTTACGAACCAACTAGTATGCGAGCAATTCGAGCAAGGTAGGTTACGTGGCTTTCAGTTTGTTTGTTTACTTTCCTGTTTAATGATGTTGGTTTGAGTTATGATAAACGAAACACCTTCACAAGCAGTCCTTGCGACGGCAAGATTTCGTTTATTGAGCTTCTTGTGAATATTACCAGAATCAGAATACTCAGTTGTCGTTGAAGCATCTGAGGCAATTATATCGTTACCTCCAAATTGAGAGTTTGATTTAAATGTTCCTCCTCCAGGTCACTGTTGAATTCTCCATCAGTGTATTAAAATATAAAAATACTGAATTAAAATCTCAAACTCCCACATAAGATGCATTATGCATTATTACTCAAGTAACCTGTTAGCATATATGAATCTTCGCTAGGCAGGAGGTAGGATCTTAAATAATAGTAGGATATTAAATAATAGAGATTGTCCCAATCTCTAGAAACATAGGTTGACATTCTGTTTCGTATAGATATTAGTTCGTGATTGACAATGCACCATATTTCAAATGGTGAAAACTGAAAAGTACAGTTTAGAGTTGAGACCTCCAGCTAGGTGTGAATTATTCTCTTTCTAATAAAATTTCTTCTTCTAAAAATTGAACTGTTCTTTCTACATTTCCTTTTGCTGGATGTTTATTCTGTGGTAATATGATTTGATAACATTCACCCTGTGAATACTCTTGCTAATCACTGTACATGTTGTACCTGCTACTCTGGATTTAGGTATAACCCATATGTCCAAGCCAGGAGCAGGATAGATCAGCTTAAGCGTTTGGGTCACAGTGTAGATAAGGTTTGGATCTCAATTTTGTAAAATATATGTCTCTTGAATTTACAGAGTGCTGAAATATATATGTAGATGTTGTGTCCTTATTAGTATAATTATATGTTTCCAGGTTGAGTTCATTTTAATGGGTGGTACTTTCATGTCCCTTCCGGCTGACTATCGTGACTATTTTATAAGGAATCTTCATGATGCTTTGTCTGGACACACTTCTGCAAATGTTGAAGAGGCAGTTGCCTACTCCGAGCATAGTGCAACAAAGTGTATTGGCATGACAATTGAAACGTAAGTTGCCATTAATGTTTAAGATAAGTGAAAGTTTTCATGTATTGTTGTGTATAGTTTTAAATGAATCGTCAGTAGTTGCTTAATTTTTTCCCCTGTTAAGGGAAATGATGCATCCTTTGTTTGTACGTTAAAAATATTATCTGCAAAGTTAGATATACCCTTGTAAGAAAGAATATTTCATGAAATGTTATCACCATGATCTTGGCTTTGGCTTAGTGATGGAAGTTCTAGAATGTTTCTACCATTTCCGTTCAAGCTTATTAAGAATCATTTTAGTTGAAATGTTGTTCAGTTTAACATGTTTGTACTGTCTGAACACGTCAATTAGTAGTTTATCAACTTATGCATTTCTACATCTATCAGGAGGCCAGATTATTGTCTTGGGCCTCACTTGCGGCAAATGCTTTCTTATGGTTGTACACGATTGGAGATTGGAGTACAAAGCACATATGAGGATGTTGCTCGAGACACTAACAGAGGACATACAGTAGCTGCTGTTGCAGATTGTTTTTGCTTGGCAAAAGATGCCGGTTTCAAGGTTTGCTATTGAGCCTCCCTTATTAATTTTTGCACTGCTGCTCCGTCTGTAGGCCACTGGACACATCTTTGTCCTAACCAACCTTGCTAATTATATGTTTCATATGTCTTGTCTTTGTGAATCAATACTAGATCTTGTCAATATACGTGCATTCAATTTTTTTTTTTTACTTTGGGAGGACTATATATCTCTTGATAAATGATCTATCCGAAGAGATGGTTTTTTATAGGGTCCAATGGCGTCGTATGATCTATGTTGCTGACTCCATTTGGTGGGATAAGACTAATGTTATTGTTGTTGATGTTTGGAAGAACTATATGGACTCCTGTGCTGTCTCATCAAATCTGTCTTTGTTAAACAATCTTTAATTAAATCTATTGGTGTAATTAGCCAACTTTCTGTTGTCTGACAATGTTTTGAAATCGTTCTTGTTTGCCCCAATTATAGCCCTTCGGAAGATTCAAAAGGCTAATTGTGGATGTTATTAAATATACTTATTTTTTGTCAATTTCTTTATCCTTATCCTCCTAGCTTATGCTTCAGGTTGTTGCTCACATGATGCCTGATCTTCCAAATGTTGGTGTTGAGAGGGATTTGGAAAGTTTTCGGGAGTTTTTTGAGAGTCCCTTGTTTCGAGCAGATGGGCTTAAAATATACCCTACACTTGTTATACGTGGAACTGGGCTTTATGAACTCTGGAAAACTGGCCGGTACTTGTTAATGTTGCACGCATCTAATTTTTTTTTACCTCTTTTGGTTATCAATTTCTCTTTGTATTATTTTTTATTAGGACAATAAAAAATTTTGTATTAACATTTTAGGTATAGAAATTATCCACCTGAGCAACTGGTGGACATCATAGCTAGGATCCTTGCTATGGTGCCCCCCTGGACACGTGTTTATAGAGTTCAGCGAGATATTCCCATGCCTCTGGTGACTTCTGGGGTTGAGAAAGGTAATCTAAGGGAACTAGCTTTAGCTCGGATGGAAGACCTGGGCTTGAAATGTCGTGATGTTCGGACCCGAGAAGCTGGAATCCAGGTTATCACATAGAACTAGTCTCATATGGGATTTTGTGTACTAAAGAGAGCATAAGTTATGAATTCTTTAGGGAAAATATATGCAACCAGTAAACATCTTATGCGTTCTGCAGGACATTCACCACCAAATTAAGCCTGAAGAGGTGGAGCTAGTTCGTCGTGATTATATGGCAAATGAAGGCTGGGAAACATTTCTATCGTATGAAGATACACGACAGGTAGATTGATCTCTCTCTTTCCCATTCTCTCTGCTTGTGCCCATTTTATGTGTTAGGATGAACATCTCTACACATGCATACAATATATTCTGTTCTTCCTAATATTTTCCAGTTTCAATGGTCATGCTCCTACTAGTAACATGCGAAAGTAGTTTGTTTGCTGATATAATTTTCAGAGGATACATGGCCCTCCTATTGATCTAGATTATTCTGGAGTGTCTAGGGAGAAGTTTTTCACCTTCTATTACAAGTATGCATGTCTCTGGTGTGAATATATAGGAGATTGAAAATTTCTGTCTTTGTTAAATCAAAAGGGACGTGTCTCAACTTGATCTGTGTGTGCTTGTGCTGAGAAAAATGACAATACAAATGACCCTGCTTGTGCTACGATTGTAAATAGGATATCCTTGTTGGTTTGCTGCGGTTGCGTAAATGTGGTCGGAACACTACTTGTCCGGAGCTTATGGGGAAGTGCTCTATTGTTCGTGAACTCCATGTTTATGGGACTGCTGTTCCAGTCCATGGGCGTGATGCTGACAAACTGCAGCACCAGGTAATGCTGTATTGCTAATACAGTGATTAATTGCCGTTATGATATGGATGTGCAGATAATCTAAATGGGCAAAACTTCCTGATTAAAATTGAAGCTTTTTATGGTTTTGTTAGAATTCATGAAGTTGTAGATTTGCATTTGTCGTGTAAATAATTCTTCAGCTGCGAATATATATAAGACCGTAGAAAAGCACCATATGAACATATAGGAGCTTTCTTAGAACATTAATAGAGGTCCCCTTTTCAGATATTCTATTTGATTCACTATTTCCAACCTTAATGATGGCTACAGGGTTATGGTACGCTACTGATGGACGAGGCAGAGCGAATTGCCAGCAGGGAACATAGATCAACAAAAATAGCTGTAATTTCAGGTGTAGGCACACGCCATTATTACAGGAAACTCGGATATGAGCTTGAAGGGCCTTACATGGTGAAATATTTAATGTGACAATTATTTCCAATGGAATTTGTAACATGTTTTCAGTGTAGGTGATATATTACCGTAAGATGAACGATATTGGATATCTTGTGTGTCACAAGTTCGTTAAAATATCTTTCATTCACCTAAGTATTGAATTTATTTTGGGATAATTGGTTTTTGGGACAAAAAAATAAAGATATTTGGTTTTTGGGACCAATTTTTTTGGGTGAAGATAGAATCTTTTGAACCTAGAATCAATTTTTTTTTCTAGAAAAATTAATTTGGTACTGAAAACTAAATATCTTCATTTCTTGATCCCAAAACACTTTATGTTTAACTATTACAAATCAAAATTTTACTTAGGAATTTTTATTCAACCCATAAAAAATTAGATTAAAATATATCATCACTTTTTTTATTAAAAAAGATATATCATCACTTTGGTGTTGAATTTAGAAATAAGAAAAATATAATCATGTATACAATGTCAATAAAATAAGTTTTAAAAGAAAAAAAAAAAGAAGAAAACATATCACATTCTCGATATAATAAAAGGTCATGTTTTTTTTTTTTGTGAATAGGGGGGGTGTGGGGTGTTGTTCCTTGGTTATGTGAGGTGATGGAGATGATCCGTTTGATTGGTCATGGGAGCTTCAAAAAGCTAATTACTTGGATTGATGTGAAGAAGATCAATTCCATTTTGGCTATGTAAAGGGGATCATGGTGGTGTTAAGAGATGTCAAATGACTTTAATACCCTTAAGTCATTCTCCTTAATCGACATGCCCTCCCTTCTTTCCTCCACCTTTGAGTGGTTCGTTATCATCTCCACCACCGTCAATAGTGCTATTGTCACCCATTATCTTTGTTGTCATTGTCAATCACACTGTTCACTATCATTGTCACTCCTCATCCTCCATCACCATTCCAAATTCGCTTCGAACCCATGACGCCTTCGATTTGTGACCTTCATGGATCATCGTTCTAGATCTCTTCATCCTCCATCATTGTTCACTGTTCACAGATCATCTTTGAGGGCTAAGGAGGAAGGAAGATGGAGGAAGGTCTTGGTTTGTTGTTCAAAATTGCCGTTGTTTGCATATTTGGGTTTGTTGTTTCTTTGGCTCTTTTTTTTCCTCTTTTTATTGGCTCAAGGCTAAGAGGAAGGAAGATGTGATGGTGGTGTGATGTTGTTATTGTGCAAATGCCGGTGTGAATGAGTGACAGCGATGATGGTGATGCTGTCAGGGAAGGAGAATGCCATGAAGGGATTTTTTTTTTAAACCAAGGATAAAAAAGTACTTTCACATTTATTTGTATTTTTTATTTAATAAAAAAATCATCATTCTCTTATTTTTAAATATTATACCAAATAAACTTATATATAATCATTATTGCATTATATCCTTTTACATTTTTTCCATCATATTATTTAACTCTTATTGTAATTGAACCAAACGGGATAATAGTGTCACTAGCCATGTGAAGGACTTTCAAGATCTATTGTGCTTTTTTATGCACATGCATTCAACGTATGTGAGTTTAGGCTACTGCGCCTCTTTGTTTTTCTATCAATGCCATAACCTTCCTCTATTTCTACGTCTCTGCACCCACCTCCTCTTCAGTGGAAAAAATGTGTGTATATGTATATATATTTAAATAAAAGGCTATGGAGAAATCCATGCAAAAGACAAAAGATCTAAACTCTCTACAAATCAAGCTCCATTAACACTTCACAAACAAACAATAGGGGAAGTGAAAGTCAAAAAATGCATATCAAACTCACTGATAGATCTAGCAAGCTGATTAGCATGTATACGCACCTAATCATTTTCACACCATTACCTACATAGGCTAAAATTAAGATTCTTCCCTATGAAAACAACTATCAGAAAAACAACTACTGAGAAAAATAGCTACTCTCTTGGTTTCTTTTGATAAGTTCTTTTTGAACAAAAAATTTATTTCTTTGTACAAGCTTTTATAAGTTCAAGATAACATTAATTATTATTTTTTCAAATATATCCTTATCTTTACTAATTATCTTACACATTTTTCATAAGTAAAAATTAAGGATGTATCAGGAAGTTTAAAAGAAATCTTATATCTTAATTATATTTTTTAATGAGTTCTGAAACCTTAAGACTCACATGAAGAAATGAGGAGAGTATCTTATCAACGTTAAGGTAGTACTGCTTCAAATCTATAAGGCATCAGACAAACATTCAATGAGCATGAAAACCGTTAATGAAAGGAAAGAGTTTGCAGAAAAAGGACGACTATAATAACGGCTTAAAAGAAAAAAGCACTACAAGGATAAAAGAAAAATGAAAAGCAGCATTACAACAACAGAACAGATATTACAACAAAAGCTTGATGGACAAAAGGTTATTTTCCCCAGCATAATGATGACCAAATAGCATCTTCTTTCACCAGGTGTTCACTCAATTCATCAAAAAGTCAGCATAGGGAAGAGTGCCTGAAGCACTGCCATGTTTGATTTTTTTCAGTTACACTCAATCAAAATTCTCTACAATTCCTTGTCTGGCAGGCGGCCAATAGCATCTGTTTGGAGGAAAAGCTAACAGCAATACCTGTAGCACATCCTCCAACCTCATCCAATCATTCACGTTCCTAGATAATGATTGCAACAATCTAATCTGCAGTAAAGTAAGGCCCACACGACAAAGAGTAAGAACTTGTAGTTAACTAGAAGCAAAAGCGATTAGGACATAACTTTGAGAGAGCAGGAATAAGGGGTTAGCAAGCTAGCATTTCATTGAAGCAACCAAATGAGCAGTCATTTTTAATAAAACTATGAAATGAAGCAATTAAAGGAAACAAAACCTACATGAAAGGTACATGGCAGACCACCAAGTGAACATGTTTGGGTGGACAGTAATGACGAGAATAAACTTAAGGCAATCAATCTTTAATATAAAATATGAAAAGTGCAGGGGTTGCACAGTTTAAAATGTAGTTTATTCTTGAACTCTGTACAAATGCATAGAACCTACTCTATTTATTAAAACCCAGACATTGAGGTCCTTAATTTAAAAATTAGTTAAAGTCAACTAATTGATTTTTAGTCATGTAATTCAGATAATGTACACCAACATGAAAAGCAAGAGAATCGAAGGACCAATCAAAAGGAACGGAAAGTGAATAAACAATACAGTTACAACTTACACCAAATGAAGAAATGAACATAAAGATTAGCCCATCTAGTTCAATAGGTTCGATGTAGTTTACTTCCCAAATAATTTGAGTCTCAAGATAACTTGACACACAGCCCTGAAATTTTGCCTTCTGTGTGTGTGTGTGTGTTTTGGCGTGATTGGGGAGGGGATGTTTATTCCTGTTTTTGTCAATTCTTTGAAACAGAATGAAGTCAATTTCCTCGTTATTTAGCCAATTCTGTCATGTAATAAACCAAGAAACAACCATTTAAAAGACATGAATAATACCAATTATGATGGTTTTGTTTTTCGACCCACTTTTCTAATGCGTCGAAGCTCTTGAGTTCGACTCTTCATATCTCTGCAAATTTCCCAATAACATTATGAAATATTGCTGAAAAACCAATGTTAATTCCACAACTTTATGGAAAAAATGTACCTTTGTATCAAATAAACAAAAAGATAAAACACAGGAAGTAGCACCATGGTCAATACTCCAGCAGCCAAATAGAAGATACTTCTTTGCTTCTGCAGTGAAAAAATAAAGTACCAGGAGTGATAGCTTTCAGATTTTTTTAATACGTAATTGCATGCTATAATGATTTAGCTATAATTAAACTAGAAATTTTCAGAAATAATGATATGTTGGGATTGAAAGATAAAGGTCATGCCTGAAATTTGTAGACCTTCCTAGCATGAAGGAACTGTTTACATGTTTAAACTTAGAATAAGATAAGAGCTACCCTAAAGAACCAAGCAGAAAAGCAATGTCTATAAGGTTTTTCTCCCCAAAACTGCGTGAATATGACAGATAACCACCTAACAATAGGGATAATCTATGACAGGGAGCATAAAACCATAAATCTTCCAGAACTATTAGATGTTAGCAGTGACAACTTTCTAAGAAGAGAAATTGAAATAAAGGTGTTTTACTAATGAAATTTAAAAGAAGAGAGTCAGATCTCAGCATCTTACCCTGCCACCTCTAACAAAAGGTTTCTGTTGCCCCAAGCAGGTGTGGGCGTCACAAAATTGGTGCAGAAACAATTCTACCAGTAGATCATAACATCACCGTGAGAAACAAATTAAAAACAGTGAAAAAAATAAAATAAAGTAGCATTTCAAGAGTAAATTTAATACAGATAGAACATCTTCAGAAAGTATAAGCATACCATGAAGGCGGCTTGCTGAGGGATCCCCATTTAAGGGAAAACAACTATCAGCAAGACTCTGTAAACAAATTACGGGCATGCATTAAGTAGAAACATTCAACGCTAGTGAGCAATGCCAGCACATAAAAAAACTGAAAAGCAACCTCACATAGGTGACGATTTCTCCCAGCAGCTGCTGGATTACACTTGGTTTTAGAGGTCTTGGTATAAATCACAACATCACAATGCAATGCTCCACATAAATCAGCCAAACATTCACCATGCCTCTGCATTTAAATGAAGCAACCAAGAAGTCAGGCTCAAAAACAAAGAAGCTCCCAGCAAATCTGATCTGATATCAACTGTAGCAAAGCATTCAAGGAGAGCTTGATTCTTTCCTTCAATGGACAAAGAAAGATACCAATACTTTTATATGCAATTTGAATGAGAATGTGTTGTCAAGAAAAGCATGTAACATTAGAATGAGTTTTCCACGTCCTCACACAGATTTGTCAATAAATTCTTTTTTGGGAGAAAGGGGGAGTGGGAATAAATGAGTGACTTGTAACTAAAAGTTATAAGAGTTATTTTGTTTGGCCATCTATGCCTATTATATAAATGAAGAATCACAAACAACTTAGTTATTAGCTAAAGGAAGGTTTGGGCTCAGCTATCATCAACATAACGTGAAAGTTAGAATACCAAGAATCAGCATTAGCTGTAAGGTATAGAATAACAAGAATCAGCATTAGCTGTAAGGTAACATTGATACATTGATTCAATAATAAAAGTCAGTTGCAGAAGAATTAGAATACAGAAAGGTAATAATAAGTCACAACATCAAAAACTTCTTAGATTGAAGGTTTCAATATTCATGAGTGGACAAACAAGCTCAGCCAAAAATTTAAAAAAAAAAAGGGAAAATTGATGTTACAGACCTGCTAAGGTCAATATTTTCCATAAGCACCCATTAACCAGTAGTATCATAGCTCTTGACCAAATTAAATACACGAGTGTTTAATGGGTCCCTGAGGATTTATATCGTCTATGGCCAGTAATCACAGCCACTCTTCCTAACACTAAACTCATCAAGCTGAATGAAAAACATAAAGATGCAAGCTTGCACTGCACATAGTGAATGTATGATTCCAAAACGTTGAGACAGGGAATGAGAAACTACATACTACATTTAGAAGATTGTAGTGTCTGTTATCAAAATGCTGATCAAGAAATTTTTCAGCACGGAAGCTTTTCTTACAATATCCACACCGCCATTCATTTATATCTATGTGAATTTTATGCTCTTCCTGATCCCTGAATATATTATTGTCGGGATGAAGTCTGCACTTTCTAGGGAGCTGATAGTTTTCCCGTTCCATAAATGGCATCAAATACTACAAAACCAACATAAGCAACATAATCATGGATGTGAAATCCAAAATGCACCACGTCATATTGTACAGTATAATAATGATTGGAAAAAAAAATCACACCTCCTCAATTATTTTTGAAGCTGCCCTACTTCTTTCTCTAGAGCAATGTACTTCATGAGCATACTCTTGTTCCTGTTTATGTTGTCTACATGATAAAGCATAGCAAGTTGGGCATGAGTTGGATGACAAGGCCACTTACAGTACATGAAGAGGAACAGTGCTTGACAGTAAAGACAAATTCCACGTTCCTAATAAGCTAGGAACGAAGTTTAAATGTATCAGTTTCAAAACCGCGTTAAATATGAATGTTAAGCCATGAATATATATTTGGTGTTGGGTAGAAGCAATAATTAAGTTGTTGCCCATTCTTATACCTTCCACCAGCAGATTCCTCATAAACCTGGGGCAAATATTTCAAAGATAGAAGAAAACAACGTCAACTTCGCAGGTTTAGGCAATAAATCCACACTCAATGAAAATCAAGCACACATATATATAGTATTTCTTGTAAATTATAATTAACGCAACGATGTCTTCGACTGACAATGTTGAGCTTGGAACCCATTTGTCACCTTTATTGGAAAATAAAATTTCATATAAGATGGTTTGTATAATTCTACAGTAGCAAATATTGATGACGAAATAAACCACAGATAGCTATTTTCTTGCCGCAGATTCATTATTCAACAAAACCCAAGCTTCAGTAAATTATAATTGAGCAGCCAAATACCAACTTATCGTTTTCGTAAAGAAAGCATAATATTAAGATTACCTGATTTTCATGTAAGAGAGGTGACGATGAAGAAACATGGACAATTTCGATAGAAATCATTATTAAGATGAAGAAAATAGAAGCAATTGTTGTGACCTTCTTCATCTGTCACGCTCTATTTAAACTTGAACGCTGGGCCCCTCTTCTGCAGAATTGTTTACGCCCGCAGGCCCTGGATGGAGACATCCAAAAAGTGAATTTTCAGGTCCCTGCGTTTTGGATACTTCAAAATATGCCAAATTTTCGCGGAAGGTTTTCCTGTAATTCTCAACGAGACTAATTTTTTTCTTACAAATAAATATCTACTTTACATTATTTTTTCTGTAAAATATCTACTTTACATTAATGGAACATGGACACGGCTTTTATGGCGAGAAAATTTTGTAAAATTTATGATATAATAAAAAAAATTTTATAAGTAAGAAAATGGAAATATTGTAAAATTTATGTTGTCAAACTAATGTTTAATATGAAAAAAAAATGAAAAGTTACGCTGTTATGTTTAATTAGATTGAAAATAATACATTGGTAGAAAGTATTGCATCAAATTGGTCAAAATACTTTTAATTAAAAAATGTTTATTCTGATTTTTAATATAGATAACCCTTATCATCTCATTGGAATTAAATTAGTTGATAATCTTAATTTTTTAAAAAAATCACAATATCTTTATATAGTTATCATTATTAAATTTGTTTTAAAAAAATTAATTATGCCATTTCTATTTAATGCTTAGAGTATAAAAGTGTGTGTTCTATTTTCTAAAGTATTTTATGATAAAGTAAATAAGGATATTTTTTTTAATATATAATAAATATTTTATATTTTAAAAATATCTTATATTTAAAATAAAGAGAATAAAATACTACAGGCTCCACATAATTTAAAAAATAAGAACGAATTAAATGAACTTATAAAATTAAATACATAATTAATAGAGAAACAAAATTATCATATATAGCTAAAATTTTACCCAAAAAAAAAACAACTGAAAGCATAAAATTAGCATGAAATGTAAAACAAAAAAATATCTTCCTTTTTCCTTGTGAATCAAGACACTAAGCATTATGCTTATTCACATCAATCTAATTTCTAGATAGGCGGATTATCAAGCACCTTTTCTTCTTAACTTATCATAATGGATGGAGCTAATGAATATAATTTCTTATTTTTATTATATTTCTTATACACGAATGTAATAAAATAAAAATTGAGCACAGATAGTTTTGATGGTTGTTATGTTCATAATTTAAAATCTATGTTTTTGCATGTAGTATAATATGTCATGTATAATATTAAATTGGAAAAAAGATATTTTAAGATTTTTATAAAAAAGATATTGATAAATGAATAGTGCCAGTCGAAAATTCAGTTAATTCAAATTAAAAATTTAATTTATAAAAATATTAAATTTTTAGACCAATTCCTTTTCTCTAAAATATTTTTTTTTCTATTAAATTTAAATTTAAGTTGTTACCGATATAGTCGGCCGTTAGAAAATAAATATGATGTTTCGGTCAACAAAAAGAGGGAGTAACATGATCGTGAGATCGAAACGACGGCGCAGAGTTTAAATAAATGTCCCCTTCCACCACCAGGTGACTCCGCCCCGGGGAAGTGCTGCCGCGCCAGCGTAGGCAAACAATGGGGAAGAAGACGAAGAAGCCCGGGAAAGGCAAAGAGAAAACAGATAGAAAAACTACGAAGGCAGAGGAGAAGAGAGCTCGCAGGGAGACCAAGAAGCTTTCCCCAGAGGACGATATCGATGCCATATTGGTAATCCCTGATTTCTTCAGACTGTCATTGCTACGGAGAAAGTTGAGCTTGTTCAAGATGATGAAAACTCTGTGTAAAGATATCCCATCGAAGTCCCAAGCTATGCTTTATCAATTATTACTATTCAGTTTACTGAGAAATTTTTGTCCACACTGTACCTTGATTGCAGCAGTGTTAATATTTCTACAACATCGGTTTTCTCACCTGGAAATTGATCCATGCAAGGGAGAAAGAAGTTCCTAGTCTATTTTTTCTACGCTTATAACTAGAAAAAATTGATCTTTGAAGCCCCAAGCATATGTCGCTGTGTTTTAACCAACTAATGTTGCTGGTTGTGCCGCCCCCAGTTTTGTAAATGACTTTTTACTTCATTGGGTGCTATTGTGCAATGCCCAGAATAGTGGCAGAAGTGTTGCCTAGTTTGTACAGGAAGTTTGGGCGGTTGGGTTCTTCTTTGTTCCTAAGTTTTTGTTATGGCCCTTTAACTTTTATTCATTTTCTAAATTTCTAATTTCCTTTTTTTAATTTTAATGGAGGAGTCGGCTCTCATTCTTTCTTTCCCTTCTGGTCTTTTATCTTAAGTTTTAACTTTTGGTCTCGTTTCTATCCTATACTTGCCACAAACTAAGGTTGCTTTTTTTTTTTGGTGCTTTGTCTGTCTATATTTTGTCTAAAGCTGATATCATGCTCCAAAAGCAGCATGAGAACTGGTGGTGCTTGATTTGTTTGGGGAAATGAATTTTATGGTTGGATTGACCTGTGATGAAAAACAACTCAATTATGTGATTGTTTTCTATAGAATTTTTTAGATGATTAAATGTTTGTTTACAGTTAAGTATACAAAAGGAGGAAGCGAAAAAGAAGGAAGTTCATGTTGAAGACAATGTTCCTGCTCCTTCTCCTCGATCCAACTGTACGGTAATGCTTTAGTCTTGGGTTGTCACGAATTAGAAATTGTTTAATTTTGTTTGCACAATCTCATCTATCTTGCTAATAAAAACTTGTACTAAGAATATGATGTTTTACTAATGTCTGTTCTGCCCATTTATGCAGCTCACAGTCAATCCCTTGAAAGAGTCAGAGTTGATTCTTTATGGCGGTGAATTTTACAATGGTAACAAGGTTGGATTTTAATGATAACTAAGTCAGTCATGTATTGAAGCATTCTGATTTAAGTGGTTCTATTCATGTTTAGATAACTACAATGTGGATTTGTACAGACTTTTGTCTACGGCGATCTTTACCGATATGATGTGGAGAAGCTGGAATGGAAATTAATTTCAAGTCCTAATAGTCCTCCTCCTCGCAGTGCTCATCAAGCAGTTGCTTGGAAGAATTATCTTTATATTTTTGGTAAGCATTTGTTTGATAAGTGAATGCCTACATCCTAGGCTCTTTTTCCCCCATTAGTACATGTCACTTCATTTTATTCAGTCTTCAGGTGGTGAATTCACATCTCCAAACCAAGAACGATTTCATCATTACAAGGTTGGATTTGCCTAATCTTACTTCCTTTATGTAAAGAAATGTGGTTCCCTTTGGTGATTTTGACTATTTAGAAAGAGAATTGTTGAATTTTTGTTCACTGTCTTTAGATGCTTTTTGTGAATGTTGATTTGTGTAGGATTTTTGGATGCTCGACCTGAAAACAAATCAATGGGAGCAACTTAATTTGAAAGGGTGCCCTAGTCCACGCTCAGGACATCGAATGGTAGGCTCAATGTCCTATGAAATGATCTATGCATCAATCAATTACAAGTGAGAATGTTAGATTTATAAATAATCAAACAGGAATTTTGTCTCCTTAATATTGAAAATGCTCTTTTTCTTTTTTCCTTTTACCCACTGTGCTGTGAGGTAACTGTATATAGCAATGTTCTTAAGATGATTTCCTTGTTAAATATTCAACTGATATGAGTGTTGTACAGTAATCTGCCAAAGCATAGGTTGCGTCTATCTTATGTGAAATATATGGTTTCTCACAGAAATTACATGAAAACTTACATGTGATTATTAATTAGACATGTCATATATACATCTTTCTCTTTGTTGGTAACTTTAGAAACCTTTCTTTTTAGAAATTTTACCTCTGCTATGTGAATTTTTCCCCCAGCTATGTCATCTCTGAAAGGCTATATGTGTCTTTTCATCTGTCTTAACCATATATATTTTTATTCAAAGAGTTTAGTTCTTTTACAGGTATTGTACAAGCACAAGATTATTGTTTTTGGTGGCTTCTATGACACTCTTAGAGAAGTGAGGTTGTTAATGCTCTTTAATTTTTTATGATTGTGTTATTGCTGAGTCCATTTCTGTGCAACCTGTGATTTTTAATTGTTTTCTTCATGAAAGAAACTTTCTATAGCCCATAGTTAGCTATTCTGTGTTTGAAAATTGAGTTCTCATATTCATTATTTCTTATTAGTCAATGTTCAAAAGCTTAACATTCTATCTCAGTTATATATGTACATTTGCATTTTTTCCTATAGAATATATTTTGTTATTGTTCAACATGAAATTTTAGGCTTTTTATCTGTTCCTTGGTTTGGCTTTGCATGTAGGAGTTGAATTGAGATTTTCAGAATTTTTATTAGCATTGAGAATTTATTTGTATCAATGCACCTAAACTGCATGATCTCTGCTAGCTGAAGATTAAGAGACCTTTTAATTGACTGTGCAGGTATTGCAATGATCTATTCGTGTTTGACCTTGATCAGTTTAAGGTAACATTTGAATCATTGGCTGTACTATGCAATCAATCCTCCAAAATGCTATCAATAATTCTAACTATGTTTGGCTACAGAATGACGTGCTGTACAATGCAATAATTTCCTTGATATTGTGTACATTAATGTAATCAACACCAACCTGATTTTTTGCTGTAGTGGCAAGAAATAAAGCCTAAGCCTGGAGCAATGTGGCCAAGTGGGCGGAGTGGTTTTCAATTATTTGTGTACCAAGATGAGGCAAGTAAACTACCATTACTTGATTCCATGTAGACATGCTTGTGCTTATTAGACTGGCACATTACTCCTGCATGAATTTTATTTTCATTGTAATTAATCCCTTTGACATTGCAGCTTTTTTTATATGGTGGCTATTCAAAAGAAGTTTCATCTGATAAGAGTATCACTGAGAAAGGGATTGTTCATTCAGACATGTGGTCCCTTGATCCTAAGACCTGGGAATGGAACAAGGTAATGGGTTGGAGTTCAACATTCATTGATTTGGTATTTTCCTGGCAAATTTAAGTTTCTTGATAGTGCAGGATTAGAGTTTAACCTACACTCTTCAACAACAATAGCAACAACATTAACCTGCACTCTAAGAAATGAAAATAACTTTTGCTGGAAATGTTCAATGGCAGCGCCTTCTCTTTTAAATGACCAACTATTGAATTGCTTGTTTTCATCTTTTATTTAATGGTCTTTATTGTTATTTTTGTTATGTGCTTGTGCGCATGCGCATGCACACTTGCTATAAGTATTTTAGTTTATTTTCACCCAGTTGATTTTTTTTTCATCATCCCTTTTATACCTCCTTGATAGGTCAAGAAAAGTGGAATACCTCCAGGGCCTCGTGCTGGGTTTTCCATGTGTGTTCATAAGAGGAGGGCTGTGTTATTTGGAGGTGTGGTGGATATGGAAGTTGAAGGTTAGGTTTTTTAGGGCATTTATCGTTTCTGTCATTTTGTAAATTTTTGCTTGCAATTATTACCAGGTGTAATAGTTAATTTTATGTACTATTTTTTTTTTTGGAAGGGGCCAATTTGATACGTCTGTACTTGTTGTATGGTAAGTTTCCTGATTGCATTTATATTTTGCAGGTGATAAAATAATGAGCTTGTTCTTAAATGAACTTTATGGCTTTCAATTAGACAACCATCGCTGGTAAGTCCTGCCCTATATTGCATCAGTAAATATTTTCTGAAGTTGTCTGCATTATGAAATTAATTTCTTCCATTTGCTTTTGCAGAGTTCATTTATCTTTTATTACAACTCATCCTTTATTTTTTCTTACTTTTATATGATCATTTTGTTGCATATATTGACTAGAGTTAAAATGTGATATCATATTTAACTTCCCTCTTGATAAGCTTATTATTGATTTCATTTGTGTTTAGGTATCCACTGGAGTTAAGAAAGGAGAAGTCAACAAAAGATAAGGTAGGTTAAAAAGATTCCACTTGCGGTCTCTCATGGAAATGATTCTGCATTTCAAAAGCCAATCTTTAGAGTTTTTGATGTCTCAATACATTGCTGCTTAAGAAAATGAATTTTGCAGTTAAAAAAGAATGAACGAAAGTCTATAGATGATTTTGATAACAAAACAAACCCTCAATTGGAAGCAAGAGAAGAAAATGAGGATTCAGAATGCCAAGAAGAAGCAAGCAACATGGGAATCAGCATTGATAATTTATCCCAGAATATTAAATCAAATATGACCATTGTTGATAGTGCAACAGTTGAATCTGAAAGGAACCCGCCAGAATCTGGTGTTAACTTGGACACTCAAAGTTCTTTGCCTGAGGTTGTCATTGTGGATCAACAATTTTATTTCACTGCTTTATTTTTGTGCTGTTATTGATGTTGTTTGATGAATTTTCTGCGAATTTTCTAGGTGGTGAAGCCTTGTGGACGTATTAATTCCTGCATGGTTGTTGGGAGAGATACATTATACATATATGGTGGAACGATGGAGATTAAGGATCGAGAAATCACTCTTGATGACTTGTATACTCTCAACCTTAGCAAACTTGATGAATGGAAGTGCATTAAACCGGTTTGTTACCTTAACTAAATTTTGCAAAATCATGCATACAAAAAGTACTATAAATTTAAAGTAATAATTTTATCCCCGTTGAAGAAAGGTAGAAAGGGCAAAAGGGAAAAAGTAGTGTGATAAGAAATGTGCTGAAAACCTGTTATAAGAATGGGTAGTAACCACTATTTTGTTGCTCGTCCATTTTTAAGGTTCAGGACACCTCAGTTGTCTCATTAAATATTACTAGAAAGGTTGTCTAGTAACCTATTTAATCTTTACAGCATCTTGGCAATGTTGTATGAACATGATTTTCATCTATGATGTTGATGTGTATGATCCACATTATTTCGATTTTGAAAATAACTGAATTTAATAAAAGGGTAAGTGATTGATTTTAGAGAAGTTGAATAGAAATAGTCTATTGACAGCAACATGAGTCTCTATCCCAAGTAAATTCTAGAGCCAATATAGATGCACTAGTTTTTCTATTTCAACTATGGAATGGATATTGGGGTTTAATCAGAAATTAATAGTGTGAAACTGTGAATTGATCACTGAAAGGTTTGTCTTGTTTACTTTCTTAATGTTTACATTAGGCAAAGTATTTGACTTTGATTTATGCTGAATTACTGATGCAGTAGGAACTTGTTAATCTGGCTTGTCTTCTATGAAATATCCTGTGGATTAGTGAATTTGGTTTCATATAAAATATATGCATTGCTTTGTTTGTTACAGTCTGACTCAGCTTTTCTTCAACCCAGGCATCAGAATCTGAATGGGTGGAGGTTTCAGATGATGACAATGACGATGATGATGAAGATGATGGTGAAGATGAATCTGGTGGTGATAGTCTGAGTGATGATGATGAGGATGAGGAGGAGGTGGTGCCCATTCTTACTTTGTAACTCAAACAGGAAAAAGAAATCTAACTTCATTGTTAAAACCTTAAACCTATTGAGGGTGTGGAGTGGGAGAGAAAACAGCAGAAATGTCTGTTATTCAGTGGTTGTAAATTCTATTTCTTTTATGCGGTCCACATCAACATTATATTTAAGATTGACCTCACCTATTACTATTAGTGAGATTGAGTTATAACACTCTGAAATCCTACCTCTTCTTTTTCCTTTGTTGCTTCAGTTGGCTTGAGTTATTGGCTTTTTCTTTCCTTGATATTGATTTTGCATTTTTGTTTACTTGTGACATTCTTGTGAACAAAAGTTTACTTCGGAAGCAGTGAATTCCAACATAATATTGGAAGAAATTAGCCCTCCTCTCCTCACCCTCCTTTTCCTGCAGCAAGTTGTACCATTGACTGAATAATCATAATTCATGATATAAAGCACTTCGTAGGTTTTGTTTTTCCTGTAACTCAAATTGCCATTCCACAATAATTTTCCAACATACAATATATAGATCAAATCTGTGTCAGCATGCAATATAGTCTTTCCTTTATGGTATGAAGCTTCCCAGGTTATTAATTTGACCTTACTTTTTTTGGGTATTAGTCTCAGAATGAATCAGTTAAAGTGGGAGATGCCATTGCTTTGATTAAGGGTGGGGTGAAAAATCTGCGGAGAAAAGAAAGAAGGTTACGAATAGAGCAGATCAGAGCAAGCCTTGGCTTGTCAGACTCGCAAAGAACTCCAATGGTACATCAATAACTAATACCTAAGATTATAAATTAAAGATAGTGAATGTATTAACCTATGAATTTCATATTTTTTTATTCGTATGAGTTCTGCTACCTTTTTGTGTCTGTCTTTTGGCCTGTTGATAGAAATATCCGGAGGCTCCAAATTTGTCTGTTTTACATTGTTTGTTTACTGATTGCTTGTTGCATATTTGATGTAAAGCTGGGCGAAGCCTTGAGGGATTTCTATAGACGTACAAATTTGTATTGGCAAATGGCTGCTCATGAACATACTCAACACACTGGAAAGGCATGTTCTTTATCTGTCTAAGTCATTTTTCTAGTCCATTGAGTTTATCTTTAGAAGTTTGACTAGTTTACCCCCTTCCTTATTCCAGTAAACATGAATTATCTTATGTCTAGAATCTCTAGATGTCAGTATTTCTGTCAGATCTTGCTTCTGCTTATGAACTGAAGTACCACCTTCAGGAGGAAAATAGAGATTCAGTTTATCCTGGTGTTTCCCGCAACTCAAGTTGGCTTGAGTCCTTGTTCTTGTCAATGTCAAAAAATGTTTAATTTATCCTAATCTGCTTACAAACGGGGGTGAGGGGCTGGATGCATATTATGTGCAATCTCTTACATCTATGTCACTCAAACTTAGTTGACCCTTCATACCATGTATGGTGCCTGGCAAAATAGCTTAATAACACCTCTCTCCCTGTGTTGTTTTTGGTATTTGGTCTTCAAATTTTAGAAGAACAATTTTTTGAGTTTTCTGAGGAAATAATAAGTGATTCTTGAGTTAGTCTCCAAGTACTTGGCATCATGCAATCCATTTGAACACATGCAGCCATATTTGCCTTTGTATGTTGCATGTTCACCCTCTGATTCTGATATGACCCAATCAGTCATATTCAAGTTACATAGTGAGTTTCATGTATGAGAAAAACATGTTAGTATGATATTAACCCCTGATGAATGTCTCCACCACCTTTGTGGCAAATTCTGGCGTTGGGTCCTAGGAACTCCGCAAGGATGGTTTTGATCTCGCTGAAGCTCGTTACCAGGAGCTAAAGCCTATTCTTGATGAGGTAATCTTGTTTTACTAATTCTGGCACCTTCAGTTTTGGCTCGGATTGAAATTGACTCCTAAAAGCCATTTCTTTTGTTGTTGGGTACCATCGCCCCTGCTTTTCAATCATTCAATTAAGTTTTTTCTTTGGATACTGCAGCTGGCCCTATTAGAATCTGAGCAGAAAGCAGAAGAGGACGAAGGGCCTGAGACTAGTTCAAAGAAAAGAGGCAAGAAGAAAACTAGAAACTGATTATTTAGCACGAAAATCTGGTGGAATGAAGTATGTAATTTAATATGCAATTTTGGTGTAGTTTGATGTCATGAGATGCAGAATATGTGCTAGAAACTGCATCCATATGCCCATGATTGTATGAGCGTATAGATGGACTTGCAATCAAATCCCACTTCTCTGCTGCATGGGCTGTTTAATAGTTTCACCCAAGGGCTGTTTTGTTTTGTTTCTCGTTTTTTTTAAGTAGTTTTATGTGGCTCTGACATTGCACAGCAGAGAAGTCGCTGATTTTTGTTTCTCTAGTTTTACGAATTCTTTTGTTATAATATTATAGACACGTGATTTTGTGTGTTTAATTTTGGGAAGATTGCCTTCTCCGTTTCTTTGATGAGGAGTTTATGGATCACATCTTTTTGGCGAAGTCATTTTTTAGTTTTTTGGCTGGCGTCCCCTAGCGGAGCTGACATGATCTCAGAACAAGATGTCACTACAGGTCCCAGACATGGTTCTCTTGCTCTGGAAATGAAGACATGGACGCTCTTATTCTTTCTAGATTCATCATCACATGCTTTCATTTCACCCGGGACCTCAGTGATGATAATGTGGACAATGTTGCAAAAGCAAATCCATAAAAATTAATACATCAAATTAACTTGAGCCTCTAAGTTAACTCCTTTGTCTGGAAACTGCTGATGCCTCCTCCTTCAGTCTTTCCTAAGTTATCCTCCCACTACTATATCAGCCATTACGTGAGCCCTCTTTCATATTGGTTAGACAGTGAATTGATTCCTTGCTGATTCCATAATACAGGGTATTCGCATTCCTAAATTGTGGCTTGGTTTTTCGTCAATGGGCAACTTGTTGAGAATTCTTATCTGAAAGACAACAATGACTATCTCGCTTCAAAGTTATCATAAAAGCCATTTCTTGAATCCATACATCTTATATTATACTCCGTCCCATTTTCTTTCGTCTTCGACTTCTCTCGATAGAACAAATGCATGCTATTCAATCAAAGCATATGTGAGACATACAACCCCCCATTGACGTGTTGCAGTTCTTTACATCCACCTTTGCATGATGATGTGGCCAAAAAATACAGAACATCACACCATGTTAACATTGACATATGAAAAGTGTGAATTTTTTAAATTATACTCCCTTTGCTTATATATACAAGATATAAATGAGATTTATTTTTTCCTAAATATAAGATACATAAATTGGATGTATTTATCTCTTTTTTCAATTTTACTCTTCATTAAATAAGCAAATATAATTAATTTTTATTAATCACAACATAAATATTAAACATTAAATGGGATAAAAAGAATTAAGTATTTATATATATTGATGACTAGAGCAAGACAATGAGACCGAAAGTATAAAACAATTTAGTAAAAAACAAAAAGAAACAATAAATAGAAATGTTACATTGCGGCGGCCAATGACCCAAAAGTCCAAAGCCTTGGTTTAGTAAAACAAGAAAACAGTAAGGGAAGAAAACATAGAAACAGCTTAAAAAGCAGTGTCAGACAGGAAAGAGGACGAGAAACATTGGGATAATAAAAATATGAGGAGGCGGGGAGGAAGGGAAAAGAATGGTGAAGCAGGTGAGTCTCAGCTTCAACCTAAACCCGTCTCTTACCTAATTGATGATTCTGATCGCTACTATTAAATAACTACTCAACCACTCAGCAACATATAGCAAGGAAAGCAGTCAAAGGATTGATTGTACAGGCCTAGAAAGTCAAAAGAATCAAACTTCAAAAGAGGAGAATGCTTATTCCTTCTGATTATGATAAAGAGTGTTTGATGGGGTTGAGGTTTCAAAACCGAGGCTGTTCCTTGGGCCACTGAGCGTTGTCAACCCTCCATTCTACACCTGTTCTTGGTCAGCTTTCAAAAATTGTAGCGGTCTTTTGTGTATTCGGCTTTCTTATTTATTCTCTAGCTTTCTCTCTCCGTGATCATTTCTGGTTCCTGTTCGATTAGAAGAATAAGGAATAAGGAGTATAATTCCAGGCTAGTGCAAAAATGTTGGAATACTACCAACTACTTGATGCAAGGCCCTCTTTCCAAGATTCCCTCAAGGCACTTGAGGCTGACATTCAGCATGCCAATATGCTGTGAGCTTTCTCTCTTTCTTTCTCTCTAATCTTATTTCTAGTTTGATCGTAGTTGGGGATCCAGGTTGGGTTCATAATTGACGTTCTAAGAGATACACACGAGCCCTTCCGTCAAGAGTTGCTTATTATGAATTTGCATACTATTTCTGGGTCTAGATAGGTCACTTCTTTAAAATTTTGAATAGGAATTAGCCAAATGTTGGTGTTCAGTTTTCTGTTTAGCCTTTTTTCCTCTGGCTTTTTATCCACTCCCCCCGTTCTTAAGTCGGATGCATTTGATCATATACTTGGGGTTCTCCGTCACTATTCTACTGTATGACCTCAATTGACTAGCTGATATATGTTGGCGGGCATGTATCATTGTTGGGAAATGAAGTCTTTTGTTTACTGTTATCTCCATGACTGCTTGTTTCACTTACACTGGACTATCCAAGGCAAGAATTGGAACTGGAGAAGGAGAATATATAAAAGGCTATTTATAACCTAGATGTCATTTACAGCATTGCTTTAGCCATGTCCTGTTTTCAAGATAAAAAGACACTGCATTATCACTTTAGCAGAAATATTGACATGTCGTTTTTAGTTTTGTCATGTTGGTTTATTTTCATATTGATGATGTTCAGAATTTAAAGGGGAGTGTGAATGAACATCCATTGTAGAGGCAGGTGTTGTTTGTTTTCCCCTGATATGTATTTTGGTTTGAATTTGAAATTGTGCAGGGCTGCTTCTATTCCAAGGGGCAAGGGCAGGGCTTGCATTCAAATGAACTTAGTTTGCAATCAGTTGGCTCCCATCTTCCTGCATTTACTCCAGTGGATAGATTGCTCCTGTTCATGTCTACTTTCAAGCTATTTGAATCTTTTCCACATAATTGTGTATAAGGTCTGTGTCCTACTGCTTTAGTACTGGTTTGTGTTGAACCATTCTCTTTTCTTCCTCAATTTTTGGTAATTTGTTGATCACTTATTTGTTTAGGTGCATTCAAATGGGAAGCCAAAAATATCTTCTTGTGGAAGGAAAGCAAGCGTAAGGGAATTCTACGGTAAATACATTATTTTTCACTCACAGTGCATTATAATACTGCATAGAAGGCTATCGAGAACATCACTGGTTAACTAACCAGCAATCACATCTATAACTGCAGGTGTTATATTGCCTTCTCTCCAGCGTCTTCATGGTGATTCAGTTGATGCCGATATTAGTCAAGAAAAAGGTAAAAATATCCAGATGGTCATTAACAGGAGTATTGAAGATAAGAGGAATCATTGTGATGTGGACATTGAAAGAGAGAACGAGTGTGGCATCTGCTTAGAGCATTGTGTCAAAGTGGTTTTGCCAAACTGCTGCCACACTTTGTGCATAAATTGCTACCATGACTGGTAAATATGACCACTTTTTTCCTTCCACCTGAAGTTGTCACTATTATATAGAGAATAGAAGAATGAACTATTCTTGGAAGCTAACAGTTCCTTTCATCTCTTCGTGCTACAGGAAAACAAGATCAGAATCTTGTCCATTTTGCCGAGGAAGCTTGAAGAGAGTTAAGTCAGGTGATTTGTGGGTTCTAACATGCACTAATGATATGATTGATGTGCAAACTGTTATTAGAGAAGATATGCTTCGTCTCTCTCTCTTCATAAACAACCTGCCTAAGGATATCCCGGATGCTCTCTTCTTGATGTATAATGAGTACTTATTTTAATTGAAGAATAAGTACGGGTAGGAAAAACTGCCTGCCATGTACAGAATTTGGTTTTTGCTCTCCTTGATCATTTCTTTGTAACTAATCAAAAGAATGCACTTCAGAAGCAAAATTGTTTATGTCAGATTGGAAGCTTCTCTTGCACAAAGTGCAGAATGCTTCCCTTCTTCCGTATTAATGATCCCCCCATCCTTGCACAAAGTAGAAGTGGAAAATCTTTACTAAGGTGGATACAAGTTGGAAGGTTACTTTGGCTAAAACAAAGCAAAAATGATAAATATATGTCTTTCTATTTTAGACGATGATGAGGCACCAACCTGTAATGTTTATCTGCATGCACCTCTTCTGTACTACTGCCTAGGTATTTTTAATGATTTTCTCTCTTTTCCTCTCCTCTTCTAGTTCTGGATTGTTAAGCTTAAATTTTAGCAGTTTAAATTTATTTATTTATTTATTTTGAATCTTAACATATCAATAACACCTTTATAAAACATTAAATTTGAATTGTCCTGATGTAATCTGAGTAGTGCAAATTGAAAAGAGGAAAGTGGAGAGAAACTCAATTTGTAATTTTAGCTAATAGTGCTGCAAATCCCTTGTTGCTTTATGAAGTTCATAATCATACTTCACTGTGATGTCTTTTTAGCCAAAGACCCTCCCTTTAATTGTTGTTTAACTTGCCCTTTTTTTGGATGGACCCATATTCTTAATTATGGTCACAGTCTTAGATGCTAGCTTTAAATGCTCTCCTACTCTATCAATGATATTCAAGATTAGGTGTTTGTTCATCATTATCATTTGCTTATTACTGTCAATTTATTTCTGCCAAAATCAAGGAGGCTTATAATGAAATATATTAGTCCTTCCGGTTCAAAATATAAGTCATATTCACCTACCTCATATTCACTAAGAAAACATTAGTTTTTTTAAAAATTTTCATAGTTTTCCAAAATTACAATCATGAAATAAGAGTAAAAATAAATAATTTTTTTTACTCTTTTCTCTCATAATTAAATACGATAATAAATAAGATTAAAATTAGAAAGAAAACATTAATTGATTACTAACTTTCATGACTTATATTTTGAAACATTATTCTCCACTAAATTCACCCTATATTTTGAAAAAGAAGGGAGTAAAATTCATGATGGTTAGTTAATAACAGTTGATCATGCCTTTCTTCTAGTTACTAGTGACCTGTGGTTTTTTCAATTAGGTTAAGCAATAAATACGGCTAAGATCTTTCAATTCGATTAGACCTAGAAATTTTCTTTTAGATAATTACAACTAAATTTTTCAATAAAACACTATAACTGGATTTTTTTTAGAAGGGTTTAATCAGATGGTGTTGATTAAAGAACCGACTAGTAAACACTCAAGAATTCACCAATTTTTTGTCCTTTCCAGTTTCTTAGTACCGACCAATTCCCCAGTTCAAGATCTAATCAATGCAGGATCAATTCCTGTTTAAGATCCAATCAACCCAGTTGATGGTTAAAAAAAAAATCTTCTGTTTGAAATAGCAGGCAGACATTGTAATGCCATAGGGACAAGCAAAATACCACATATTAGTATCGGGTAAACCATTCACCACTGCCTCTCTTTCATGTCCAACAAAGAACTAAATGGGGGTTGACTATAGTTTCCTCGTAGAAACATATCAGACACAACCTTATACATGGCTTCAGTCAAGTGAACACCATCCCAATTGATATATTGAGAAGGGCTTGAGCAGACTGTGGCATTAGGGGTCCCACAAGTGGCGAAAACATTGAAGTTGTAAGGTTCTTCTCCTGCTCCACAGCACACTGTGAACCTCTTTTTGAATCCATATTTGGCTGGGTTCATCATCACAGTTCGGTAGGCATTCCAGTAATCAGCATACACTATCTTGGCTTGAGGGTACTGGTTCCTGAATTGCTGCAACGTGGCTTGCAGTATGAGGTTGTGAGTGTAGCTTTGGTTGTTGACGCTTTTCACACATCCGATGTCGTCTCTGTCGTCTTCAGGAGCCAGATACATGGCTAATGGCAGACACCCTGTTAATGGTAAACCCTGCACAACAAGGTACTCGGCACCCTTCTGTAGCAATGCCTGCAAAACCCAGTGAAAAATAATTTTATGAAACAATTCCATCATTTTGACTGAGAATTGCTTGCTCCTCATTTATTCACATGGGACAAGATTATTCTGTGCATACAATTTGCTTTCTATCAGGAAAAAGAAAATATTGTGCTCATGATTTAAGGAATAAGTCACAAGCTTGATGTGATCCAATATACTAGGACGCCTAAGATGTCATCATTTAAAGTGGAATCTCTTTTAACACTCAAAAAGCTGTGTGGATTTCAGATGCCATTGTATTGTATACTAGAGTATTTAAGATTTAGAAAGTGTAAAATACAATCTCTATCCAAAATTTAAATCATTTGACTAATTGTATGACTAATTGTAAGGAAGAAATGTAGTTTTAGCTCATTAAATTTGTTAAAAAAATATATTATTTTTCAATAATATTTTTATTTAATATATTTAATGTATTATATTTGAAGTTTATTTTCTCTTTTACATTTAATTACAGTTAAAAATAAAATAAGAAAAAGATATTTAATATTTTAAAAATTATAAAAATTATCAAATTATACTTATATTTTCAAAACAAACTTTTGAATCAAGATTTATATTTTGGAATGGAAGGAGTAATATTTTACCCAAGCTAAACAGTTACCTGTAAAGCATTGGAGACACTGGAAATAGAGAGCTTTCTGATGGTGTCTTGGGAGACTGAAGATCCAAGAGTGTAGGCATAGTCATTGACTCCAATCTCACCAAACCACAACAGAGAATCATCAAAATCTGCTTTACACTCTGATGCAACTCCCTTACATCCTTGGCTCTCAAGGTACCTGTTGAACCATAGAAGCTGGGTCTGGATGGACTGAGGAGTTACGTCGAGTGTGAGGTTGTTCCTGATAAAGAACTCATGGTTTATTGCAGTAGAACCAGCAACAGCAAAGTTTACTCCAAAAGTATCATTGCCTTTGTGGTGTAGGTAAGGAGGCAAGTAGGGTAATGAGAGTGCTTCAGCCACAAAGTCTATGACAAGCCTCCCATCGGAGTATCTATTGGTGGAATGGTTAAAGAAGGAGCTTCCATATGGAGAGTTTGATACGTGGCCAAACCCACTAGGGCCACTGGCACTCTTGGTGTTGCCTGTGTCAGTGAAGGAGTCACCGAAGGCGTAAATCTTCTTGAAGGGTCGTGTTTGTCCCTCCACAGCAAGTGCAGAACTTGACAGAAATGAAAAGAGGATGCAGACGGCGAGAAGGATGGTTTTAGAGGCCGAAAAAAAAGCCATCTCTGAATGCCTCATAGAGATTCTCAACTACTGATGCCTTTATATAGAAAAATCGTTTTCTTCATTGGGGAAATTAGTCTCTCCCACTTTATTTCCTATTGCACCGTCCAGTACTCTGGGTCAGATTTACATAAAAAAAATGTATTAATAATACCCGTATTGAGAAGTAGGTGGAAGGAGAGCGTTATGATGAATTATGTAAAGTTGTTAAATCAATTGGAAGAGACCAAGTTAATAGTAATTAGCCTTTTTTAGTGTACTAGTACCACCCCTACATGAGACGTTTATTTGTGGATTACTATGATATTCAAATTAATGTTTGGTGAATCACCACGCATATAGGACTTGAAGAAACTTGCATTTATTATTCAGTATGAAAGGTACTGTTTGAATTAGTTGAGGCCTTGAATAAGTGTGGCCCTACACCAACTGTTTTTTTAGGTTATTTACTGATACAGTGAAATATTTTCTTTATTTTAGTTTATAATACATTTTTAACTATCATATACAGATTAAAATAATAATTAATAATTAAATTTTTTTTTTTTAATTTACTCTCATTAAATATATTGAGAATAAAATATTTTAATAATAAATAAATATTTAGATATATTAGGTTGGGATAATTTAAAAAAAAAATTTATACTACATAAAATATAAAATATATTATAATATAAAATATAAATTTCTAAAAAAAAATATGGTATATAACAGAATGAGGAGAGAGTACTATAAGAAGATAAAGACATATTTTTGGTGGGGAGAGTAAATGGGGTCATGGGGAATCATCTTTAGGTGCTGTGTTGTGAATGTCATTAATGGATGCCAACCACCACATGCCCACTCATTATGTTGGTGTCAGTCACTGATTGGAATGCTAAATGTTCCATCCCTCGCTTTGGTTTATCAAGTTTGCCACTTGGAAGGCTTCATGAACACGTACATTGGAAAGTGGTGTGTCTTTTAAATACTCGGCGAAATGAGACTTCTTTTTTTTTTCAGTGAAATTTATTTTTCATAAATTCATCTATTTGGCAGTACGACAGCAAGTGATTTGTTTTTCAAATATACTACATAATTTCAAATAAGATCAGTCATTTGCACAGCGAACTACCAATTCCCATGAATGTGTAATTTTAGTGACGGTATTTTTTATTTTATTATTTTTAAAATTATTTTTGAGAATAAGTTTTAAAAATAAAAAAAAATTATTTAAATAATTGTTATTAAAATTATAATTAATAAATATTAAATAAGTTATTCAAAAAATTTATAACTTTATTATTAATGAGGTTAGTATTTTTCATCTCTTTTTTTATTTTTCAAAATAAAAATTATAAAATATCTTCAAAATGTTTTAAATTTTCTGTTCTTTTATTTTTTTATTTTTTAAAATATTTTATAAAAAATAAGTTTATCAAACAAGTTTTTTTTATTTTTCTACTTTTAAAAATAAAAAAAAATGTTTTTAAAACAGTTGTCAAACAGTCTCCTAGTTTTAGAAGGCTTGTAGGTAAATAGAGGGAAAAATATAGTGTCCAAAAAAATAGAAGGAAAATGTACAAAATTTTTCCTTTGAAATTTGAATGCTTTGGAGAATAATGTTAATCTTACAATAAGAATATTGTCTAACAATGTTAAAATCTAAAACTAGATTTTTGATTTGATAAGAAAGTGATTTTAAGGTTAACCATTAATACCAATATTAATACAAAATATGAACTTTATAACAGTGCACTTTATTTCCAAAATTCTATATATTGCACAGAATTCACTTAGTTAATAAATAAAAAATAAATGATGTTGTAAGATATTTGTATATAAAAGTTCTCAAATAATTATTGTGATAAAGGATTTATTTATGCAAGGTTTTTTAATGGATTGCTATGCATCTGAAATACAGTATGCTGGCCTCCATTAATGACATTCTAACAGGTTAATTGTTACTACATTCAAAACTTCGTTCTGGTTTGCGATGCAAGTTTTTTTTTTTTTTCTCTCTTGGAAGAAAGGAGAATTTCATTCGAAACAGGCCAAAAGAATGAACAGGGCTATACAAGCAACAAAAAAAAAAAAAGAAACTGTACAGAAAAGACATTAAGGGAAAAAATAGTTCAGATTCATGGCCTTCCGATTGTGTTCCACCATAGAACAGATATGTATAAGAATTACCTCAGGAGTATACCTTTCACCTGTAAACAATCCTTTATTTCTAACTTGCCATAGAAACCAGCAAGTGATACCAAAAACCATCCTCCAAGAGGTGTCAGCAGTTTTGTGATGGACGTTAGAAAGTAAGCAGTGTTGAAATGGCATAGCGAAGAATCGGTGAGAATGCTGTTGAGGGACCAGGTAACTCCAGACAACTCTTGCCATAGGACACCTTCGGAAAATATGGTCATTGTCTTCAATCGCAGTGTGGCAGAGCTCACAAATAGGATTTTGCGTCAAATGCCTTCTATATCTCTCAGTTATTCAGCAGTCTCGATCTAGCCAAAATCCACAGGAAAGTCTTGGTTCTTTGAGCACCTGGCCATTTCCATATAGAAGTCCATACAGGGCTTGTTTCGCTCCATTTGTCTTTGCTCTAAAGAAGTGTAGGCGGAGGAGACAGTCAAGGCACCAGAATTAGAGGTTCCAATTGCAGGAGGCAGCTGCTTCAGTTTTTTTTTTTTAAATACATCTTGGTGTATTTCCGCAATTGAAATAAAAAAAATACTCCCTCGTTCTTTTTATAATATGCTTCTTTTATTGTTTTTTTTTAATATAAACTACTTTTGAAATTATCTGGATCATTAAATTTTTTTATCCAAAATATCCTATATTTAAAGTTAGCAATTGATATTAATGTAAATAATTATATCAATAGTTAATAATATATTAAATGACATTCTCTAGGGAAAAGAATAGAGTCATACTCCTCCCCATTTATAAAAATTGTTACTTTAAGGGTTTTTGAAATTTTTTATAATATTTATTATTTTAGAATTCTAATAAAATATTAATAATTTATTTTATTATTTTACCCTTTCATTAATATCAAATAAGTTATTTAAGAGTGTATTTAATAAAAATTATTTTAGTGGAATATTATTAAATTTTATAATATTCTAAATCATTTAAAACTTTATTTATTTTATGTAAAAAAAACCTTAAAAAATAATTTTTATAAATGGAAATGAGTATTAATGAACTTCATTGAATAAGGATAATTTTAAAAAATAATTAAAATTTTATACAAATTTAATAAAATTATTCACCTTTAATTGAATTTCTTCATATGTATTAAATTGGTTAAAATTCTCTTATGAAAAGCTTACTACCCTCTCTCTCCCTCTCTCTCCCTATCGAGAACTAATTTTATATACCTACTAAAATAAGTTTTGAATGTAACAACTAACCAGAATGAGAGAGGCCGGACAGTGCAGGAACTGGAAGGCTGAAAACAGCGCACGCAAGTAATCAGTACCTTTTGACGCGGGAATCAGAAACGATTCAAACGGACGCGTGTCGCCCAGTGATTGGTCCAAATTCAGTTACTCCAATTTTGTTTGTTGCCATCGTAGTCCCCCCTGCACAGGCCTCTTCCTCCCCCATACCGCACGAGCGTAAACCTCATTTCGACCAATCCCAATATTTGCAAGCTTCTACGATCCTTACTAGCTCATTCATGGCTTCGGTAACATTGCTTTCCCTTCCTTTCTCATTTGATTTTACCTTCATTCCGAAATCAAAGTTTTACATATAAACAACGCCAAGTGCATTGATCAAGTTAAATCTCTTCGGTGTGGCGTTGCCAAATGATCCTTATTGCAACATTGGTTTTAGGCATTCATTCATAACAACACTAATTGCTTGCTTGTTATTAAATCTCAATAAAGAGAATCACAACCACCATCCACCCCCGATTGCTCCTCTGAAAACCAGCACTCCAGCAGCGAGTTTAGCACTTGAACTTACACTAGGGAGAGAAAGCCAGAATCTGCCCTATTTTATTTTGGATTCTGTAATTGATTTCCGATCTATTATCTGCATACAATGACATGTTTAGGAGTCATTTTAAATTGATTTTTGTCCCTGATTTCAAAAGCAAATAAAGTATGGAGAAAAACAGAATGAGTCACAACATTTAAGGGAAAGTTTTGTACGCATCAACTTTTTGAGGCTAACACTTTCAAGTCAGATGATTCCACTGATATGACTCGAAAGTAATTGTGTTTTGTTAATTAAGAGGAACGGTCAATCTTAGCAAAATGTTCCTTTTAATTTCTTAAGTGATACAATGCATGCAGAACTGGACCTTTAATTCCATTACATGAAGTTGTTAGACATGAAACACAATATGTCTTGACAATAAAAATGGTGCACTGATTGTTCTACTCTTCGTTTCTAAAGCAAGATATAGGTCGGCCATTGCCTAAATTTGGGGAGTGGGATGTGAATAACCCCGCCTCGGCCGAAGGATATACAGTCATATTTAAGAGAGCCAGAGATGAGAAGAAGACTGGCTACGCGAAAACGGTAACGCCACGAAAATCGGATACTAAGCATAGAAATGAGAGCTATCCTCGATACCCTCGAAAGGTAAACTTCAAAACTCAATGCAAGCGTCCCTTTTCACTTTTTAGCGTTTGGGTTTAGTTTTGTTGTTTAAAATGATAAAGGCCACTCACTCAGAGCTCTATATAATTTTTTGAAATCTGAATGCAGGGTAAATGGTTTTGCTGTCTTTAGAGCCTTAGAGGACATAAGGTATAATCAAAAAGATTGGATAAGTCTTCTTCCAATCCCATTTGCTGTGTGGATCGTGCTCTCGCAAATCTGGAGGAGTGAAGAATGGTTTACGGTCAATTTTTTCTTTCAATTTTTCGTTGTGATTATTTTCACCTTCTCTGTGCTTGTGATTGAAGTTTTATGTCAACTTTGACAATGCAAAAAAACAAAGCAGATGACCCAGTGATAAAATAGATTTCACTGTCTGCTGCTGCTGATAGAGGTCTACACGCGGATGTGCATATGCTTTGTAAAACTTTTATTGATCAACAATCTTTTTGACAGTGTTTCGCTTCGAGTCTTTTTGGTGTTTACACTGAATGATCAATCTTTCTGAAGTGTTTCTCTTCATTTCGTATTCATATATCTGATGTTAAGGCACCAAAAAGAAACATATCAAAGCAGAAGTCATCGATATTAACATAAAATTTAAAAATATAAAATATTTTTTTTTTTTTAAATGTAAGGAGCTGCATCGTTTACGACTTTTGGACAGTGTGACATGAGTTCCGAGTAAATACACCAGATCCTTACCCACCCTGATTAAGTTAAACCAATGGGGAAAGAGCAATACAGTTTGCATGTTGACAGAACAAACACTCACATCTGATTTATGGATTGATCTAGCTAACTTTAATTCCAATCAGCATTACACCATTGAGATTCTCAATTCTCAACTAGCAAGGGTGAAAAAAACAAGATAATCCACATTAACATCCTTTTCACACCAGATCCAAAACTTCAAAAGAAATTTGAAGTTCAGAGACAATAACTTATAGACGATGATGTTACCTTCGATAAATAGTTATTTATATTATATATCGCTATTCTCTGCAAAGTTTGTGATGCATTGTGAAGAAATGGAAAAAGTAACAAATTTAACTTGTTTAAGAAGAAAATTACAGATTCTCGGCAGTATGCATCCTAAAAGCTCTAGAGGATTCACCATGGCAAATGTTTACACAGGCTGCTTAATTGTGGAGTCACTTGCACCTCCACTTCCAGCCATCTCAGCCACCTCCATACTGGCAGAGTTTGTGTAGGAGGATTCCTGATCAAGTCCAGCAGCCATAGTTGACGGAACTAGGCTTATTGGGTGGTCAAACTTACAAGATGGCCCATATTTGCATATTCCATAGCGACTATAGTGTGAGCAGACACTCTGATCCTGCGTTACGAAATGAAAAACAGGCAGCTCTAGCTCAGAGTTTCATGTGACCAATCAAAATGAAGTTTCTTTTTCCAAAAAAAAAAAAACGAGAAAGTAGAGCATCTCCAATGTACATAGCGTTTATTCCATCTTAAAGGATTTAGATTAGAGGTCCACACATAAAAAGTAATCTTGGAACTGGAGAAATTATAAACATATATTTGTACATCTGTTTAACAAGGCATGTATGGTTTAAAACCCACTCAATTAAGCAGCAATAATAAAATTGCTTTTTTTGAATCAGAAGGCACAATTTTCAGCCATAGCAAATTTTAAATCCATGTGAATAATAGCAGATTATACTTTTGGAACCAAGCTCATTTCTTCATTAGTCCAGATCACTTGAAAGATTTGAATTTGCCGGTAAGGAGTTTCTATTAACAACTTGCAATGGGGAAATTGAGAGAGGAGAGGATAAAGGAAGTAGGAAGAATAGAATATCAAAATAATCAAGATATTCAAATTTCATTTTTATAGTTTCTGTAAAAACATCAGCTTCGTGGATAAAGGAGCATGCTAGCTCTCCTGAATTCAAGTTAAAATTAAAAAAAAAAAATACATACAGTTTCCACACGGACAAGTAACAGCAGGAATAACAACTTACAGGTCTCAAAGGCAGACCCCTCTCACTGAGGGTGCACACCGGTCTTGCAATACGGTTCTTTGGATGGTGAAATTTACAATTAGATTTAAACTTGCAATGCCCAGTTTTTAAGAAGTAACTGCATTCAGGTTCGCCAGGCCTTTCTGGAAACTCTTCAACATGCATCTGCTTTTGATTATGCATAAAAACATTTGTTTCAATAGCTGGGTTATTCACAACGTATGTAGGTGGTGGATGCATACTCCTCTCGGATAGGTAGACAGGCGCCTTTACAAACCACAAACACAGGTCAATTAAGTAGGAAAGCAATCACTCATAAAAGTTCAACAGGAAGGATAGTAAACTCATTAAGAGGTCAAAAGGAAGAAAAAAAGGAACCACCCTAGTCTCGTGTCATATATCAATTAATCACAGCCTGCTTCATCAGAATTAAGACCAGTAGCGAAAAAGGATCAATAGGAGTGAAAGTACAAGAATAGGGGGAGGGGCGGTGGAATGAATATAAATTTTAAATCATCATATCATATACAGTAAAAGGTCCATAGCTTCCTCTGTATGATATGATAGAGAGCCCCTAGATACATGGTTATCAGTAATGATTTACCTGATATCCATTCCAATCAGAACTTTGGGGAGAAACCCCTTGAACAGGTGGAAGCATCATTGGCACAAAAGGAGCAGTTTCATTTAATGTTCTTGGAGAAGACCAAGAGGGGGGTACAGATGGCTTCGATACACCTTGTAAGGAAATGGCCCCACCATTCCCATATCCTGAAGGCAGATCACTTCCTCCAACAGCAGTAGGATCAGGATGATTGAATTTGCAGTTTGCTCCAAACTTACAAGAGCCAGTACGCATATAATAGGGGCACTCTTTTTCTCCCTGTCATGAATAACAACCTCATGGATGTTAAGGGAATAGTAAATTCAGAATGCAGAAAAAGACGAGATAGGAAATGTCTCTTGATGCAAATGAAGTTTCAATACGAAACAAAGTGTATACCAGACGAATAGGCAGGCCAAGAAAGTTAAGTTCTGAAGCATTGGTTGCCAAAGCAAAATATTTTCCTCTGGTGTGGTTAAACTTACAAGCCTTTCCAAACTTACAACCCCCAGACTTGAGATAGTACTGTCAAAACATAGGAAAACCAAAAGGTTTATTAGAAATATGTCATGCATAGTGCAAACATTTAAGTTATCGCATAAGAAGGATTAAACTTAAAAATAAAATTCAAACATGCTTCTTACAAAACTCATTCCTCAGAGGTCTAGGCATTTTTCAATGTACCAATTGATAGAGCAGCCAAGAACAAAGTATTCATTTTTTCTGTCATCTCCCATTCCATTCATTCATAGGATGGGTTGGATTATTAATTTATTTATTTAAATTCAGTTTATTTTTATATCTACTACTACTATTATTATTACTAATTTTATATGAATGTTTCTATCATAACTGTCATCAACCATCTTTATCATCATTGGGCCAACAATGTTTGAGCATATACCACCACTGGAAGAATTCTGCCAACTAATATGCCATGATAATTCACCTGATCTTAGCTAATGTACGTCATGTAGATATCATAGCATTGACACTTGTTAACTCTCAGCCACCAGCAACTATTAACTTCTTGTATTGATCACTTAATCCTGATATAACTTTACATTCTATCTATATCACTTAGTCAAATTCAAACGTAGGCATCGTTCATTATTTATATCACCAAGCCAAATGACTGAAATCCAGTAGCCCCTGACAGCACTGGTTTTACAATAGGCAAAATTCCCTGTCCTCCCTTTCTCTTGGACTGGAGAAAATATTAAAGTACCAAAAATTGAACAAATAGTGTTTAAATGATCTATAATCCAACAAAAGGGAAAATTAAATGCTTAGTAGAAACCCCTCAAATTAACCTTGTATGTGTTCTTCCATGGTCATAATATCATATTAACTAATGAAGATTTCCTTTCAATAATAAGATATGACTAATGCAAAAGCCAAAGTCATCAAATTGAGACTGAGATAACACAATATTAATATTACGGTTTGCAAAAGTAATTGTATAACACCATAATTTTGAAAATAACCTTGCATTCTGTCTGTCCTGATCTTTCTCCTGCTTCTTCTCTTTCTCTTCCCTTCTCTTTAACAGACTTCATTTAATGTTAAACATCAAACACAGAAGCTTTATAAAGTGACAGAGTAAAAGATGTTTCCACTAATATAAAACATACAAGAAAAATAAAACGATGCACAATTGCCATATAACCTATCAAGATTGGTTTTTTTTCCTGCCAAGAGAAATACTAAAAGGAATGCCGAATACAATAGTTCAACAATTACCAGAAAGGGGAAATTTTTTTGAATCTACCACAAATCCACAGTAACTAGGTAATACAGAAAAGGAACTCCCAAAATGGACCCATTAAATACATATAAACAAACAATTTTTTTCCAGAAAGTACAAGTAACAATTGAGTATCGGGCTATAGGTCATGATAAACAATCATGACCAGTACCTCAATTGAAAAAATACCTACAAGCAAAATGCCCTTTTTCTCAATTCTGGGATACACTGATAATTTTATAAAGTTGATATATACACACAAAAGAAAGAAGGGATACAAAATATAATTTTCACATACGTAAATTTTATAGTTTACTTCCAGTAGATGTGTTCCTTAAATAATATAGAGTGTGCAATAGAATACCTGGATTTTCCTCCTAAGAGGGTGATTAAACTTGCAGTTAGACCCAAATTTGCAAGTTCCAGTCTTAAGGTAGAAGGAACAATCTTCTGCTTCGGGCCTCACCGGGTACTGGTATGCTCTACTGCTGCTTTCTTCATCGTTCTTCTCCACTTCATCACCGACAGTTACATCATCAATACCAAACTTATCATTCTCACTTTCGTTCACATTCTCCCTCCAACTATTGTCCTCATTTCCATTCCAATTCCAGTTATCTTCATCGAACACTTCTTCCTTCTCAGATTCTCCGGCACCAGCTATATTTCCATCATCAAATTCTGAATCTTTCTTCTCCTTTCCATTCCAATTCCAGTTATCTTCATTGAACATTTCTACCTTCTCAGATTCTCCGGCACCAGCTATATTTCCATCATCAAATTCTAAATCTTTCTTCTCCTTTCCATTCCAATTCCAGTTATCTTCATTGAACATTTCTTCCTTCTCAGATTCTCGGGTACCAGCCATACCACATACTTTTTTACCATCATCAAAATCTGAATCTTTATTCTCCTTTTCCTCTTCGCCCCCTTCATCCTTGTCCTTCAAATCCAACTTGTTCTGAAGGTCTTCCTGAAGTGCATCGGTCTCATCTCCGTGACTGAGATCTGACGTTTCAGGATCGTGATGGGAACTAGGGAGAGGAGCTGACTGAGTGCCCAATTCTGGGTCTTTGATGGAGTTTGAAACAGCAGTCGAATCGGATTCAGAGGGATCCATTCTCCCTCCACATTTCAAACCCTAATAACTGACAACGGAGATTTCTGAAAAGTAACTTCAATGGGTGAGAGAGAGAGAGAGGGCTTATGAAGTGAGTTAACCGTAGTGTCTAGTGTGAACACAGAAGCGAGGGAAGAAAAAAAGGGGCATTGCTTTTTTTTTTTTCCTCAGCTGGTGTGTCTGAACAGTGAACAGTATAGACTGCAGTCTCATCGTTTCCATATATAATTTGTAGCTGGTAGTGGTACATTGGTACGTATTTCTATACGGGTCAAGGGTTGCCATAACCGTATGCGGTTGCCCGAATAGGAAAATTTCAGATTGAAAGGGGAGGATGGCAAGGAAAAATGATGAGGAGGAAAAAAAAAAAGAGCAAAATAAAGTTAGAAAAGTTAGTTTAATAAGATGAACTTAAACGCCATTTTTAAAAAGATACAGTATTGATTTGGAATGAATGACACATCACACATACACTTCTAGAACTGAGATATATTACAAAGCGTGCGAGGAGTTAGGTTCAGTAGAAGCCTAAACTGTGGGCTGCGAAACAGAGGTTGAGGATGTGGATTTGTCTCTTTCTAAATGGAGGATGCATGTTCTTTTGGGTCAATTGATAATTCATGTATAATGTGTGGGTGGGGTTTACTGTCTAATGGAGCATCCTCCAAGTTGGCCATTATATAAAAAAAGAAGGTAAGAATCAATGGACCAATTTGTACTTTCAAATGACCATAAGAAGTTTGGTCGAGGCTATAGATGTAACTTTATTTTAACTTTTTATAAATTTTTACTTTTTTTCCTTTTAATTTTTTAGGTCTTCAGTTGATATTGGATAGTCATGGATCCATCTGGTGGTTGAGGGTCCTTAGGAGGAATATGGACTTTCTTGGGGGAGGTCGGTTCTTGCATAGGTAGTGGCTCGCTTGGGCCCGGCCCAACGGTAAAAGGGCAATCATTCTCTTTCCCAGCTCCTTTGATAATCACGCGGATTCTCTTTGTATTCCCCACCGTATTCTGAATGTTTTCCCCAGTGAGCCCTTTTTTCGCGAAACTTTCTGGCATGGAGGTCTGCAACTTTTCCTTAAACTCGTCTTGTCTTCTCCTTCTGATGTTTTGCAACTGCAGGATGTGTCCGTACATTTTGGGAAGTCACCGGCATTTGGCTACCTCGTGATTCCTCGGAAGTAGTCCCTTTACTGGTCAGCACCTTGACCTTCAATCAAACAAGTTTTACCGTGATAATTTTGCTTACTCGATGAGCCTGAGTCGAAGGAAAACTCATTTCAAAGTCGGTCATTTCATTTTTCGATTCTTTTAGGCCCAATTTACTTGATAAAATATCCTTTTTTACAAGAATGAGAATTAAAAAAAAAATTTCAACACGATAAAAGGATTGGATTTGATATTTCACAGGAAAAAAACTGTGTTTCAATTTTTATGTTTGATTTGATGAAAAAAATATAAAAAATGAAAAACAATCAAATAACCATGATATTTCTAATACAAAAATATATTAAAATTATTGAAATTTACAGACAAATTCTACGTAATTTTAATAAGAATGGTAAAATATTCATTTCTAATTTTTTAATTTAAAACATTTTTTAAAATTATTGAAATTAAAATAATAATTTTGTTTGAAAATGAAAAATGAAATTTATTTTTTTCAATTACAATGAAAAATAAAAACTACAGACCACATGTTTTCCAACAACAAAAGCAATGAAACAATTATGAGGACAAATCTTACAATTTCTCGTTATACCCCAAGAATGCTACATCATTCCTTCCAAATTTAGATGGAACTGAGATTGCCACATGTGAGAATAGTCGGATCATTGGAATGAGAATGAGAGAACAAATCTGCCAACCAAAAAGACTTCTACGGACTTTTTATTTTTTGGTGATATTCTACAGAATTTTTACTCCCATTCCATTCTATAGAGCAAGAAAACCCTCCCAGGAACGGGACCTTTGGATTGTTCATGTTAAACCATGCCTATCTGAAATGTTTGCTGCGAGCATATACTAGTCTGGAAGAGTTTGAGTATTGCAAACAAACTTTAAAACCTGACAAACCTGAAACCTTACTTTGATGCTACTTATTAGAATCAAACTACTATTAGATGCTCCTTTTTTTTCTCTTAATCTGATTCTTTCGTGGATCGAGAACGCTACAAGTAGGGGCACTTCCCCAACAAAGTCAACGGGTCTGACCATCTCATGAGTACGGCCTAATTGGAGCATGCATCATGCATGAGTTCAATACCATGCTGGTGATAATGATGGAGCGTCACACGAAAGTTAACAGGGTACAGAAATATTTGGGCAACGCTTGCACCTGATATGAATTGGTTGAGAATCATGTTTCTAGTTCAAGTACTTACTTCTGAAGAAATAAACAATTGAGCAAAAGAACCAGAAAATAGAATTAATAGTTACTCCAAAGGGCAATTGCAGGGATCTCCTAAAATTCTTTCTAAGCCTAGTCCTAGTCCCATCAATTGAACAATGAGTTAAATTCATAATACCTATTGACGATTCTTCTTTGCTGAATGGCCAGTCTTTCGCTTGTGACGACTGAAATCAGACACAAATCTAAATGTTTGCCCACATTCAGGCTCCGCACAAACATATGGACGAGCACCGGTGTGAACTCGAATATGTTCAGTGCGTGCCCATGCCCACTTGAAAGTCATCTTACAGCCCTTCCAAGGACACCTCAAGGGACGGTCATCCATGTGGACTCGACGGTGTTGAACAAGATACTTGTGTGAGAAAAACTTCTTTCCGCACTCCTTTACAGGACAGATGTTTCTCTTGTGGAGCAGAAGCTCCTGTTTGGACCCAAAACTCATGGTGCACCCATCAATGTCACATTGGTAATCTGCATCTGTCTCCTCATCGTTCAATTTAGCATGGCCAGCTGAAACCTTTGCAGCCATGGTATTCTTCACCTTTTTCCTTTTGGTTTGCTTTTCTTTTGGTTTTGCTTCAGACTCCTTAACTTTTGGGGCTCTCTTCCTAAGGCGTGTGCTAGGTCCACCGTCTTCCTCTGCTTCAATATGTAAACTAAATTCTCTGTAGCTATTGGATTGATTATTCCGCACACGGGGAGGCTGCTTCATTTGCTGAGGAGCCTTTGACTTAACAAGAAGCCGAGCACTGTGTTTTTCAGGCCAAGATGTCTGGTTCTTCACACCGCAAGGTTTAGCTTGTTTGATTTGCCTCCGTGTCTCTGATTTGGATTGATTACTTCGAAGAAGCCTCCTGCGCTGCTGGTGAGAATCATCCTCCACTTGATCATGTGAATTAATGTCATCTTCATCCATGCATCTAACTTGCTTCCTTCTAGGTGTTCTATGCAGCAGACGATAATTTTCAGAGAAGTCATCCATAACTTCTCTATTAATGCATTTCTTTTGCCTGCTCCTGGGAGCACTTTTTTGCTGCTTCTGAACTTGATGCTCTAAGTGGTCGTCAGATACCACATCTTCCTCAATTAGGCATTTCACTTGCCTGCTTTTAGAAGTCCTTCTTTGATATTTAAGAGAACAATTTTCAAGTTGCCCATTAGATATAGAATCCTTTCCAGTAAGGCATCTGGCTCGCCTGCTTTTGGGAATCCTTCGTTGCTGCTTCTTAGTCTGATGCTCCAGTTGGTCATCAGATGTCAATAAATCTTCCTCAGAAAAGCATTTGGTTTGTCTGCTTTTAGAAATCCTGAATTGCTGCTTCTGAAAATGATCCTCCATTTGACTGTCAGAACTCACATCTTCTTTGGCAATGTATTTGGCATGCTTGCGTTTATAAGTCTTCCTATGCAGCTGAAGAGAACAACCATCCAATGAGTCCTCTGAAATTGCATCTCTCTCTGCATCTTTGACTTGCTTGCTGCTTAACTCACCCCTCTGCCGCCAATCAGAATCATATTCCATATTATCATATGAAACCACGTTATCATAAAAAAATTTAACTTCATTGACAACATTTCTCCTATGCTGCATATGAGAATTATCATCCAGCAAATCATCTGAAACTGCATCACTTTCAATGCATTTTGTTTCATTACTTATATGTTTTCTATGATGTGCCAGCGGAGAATAATCCCCTTCCAGAGCATCATCATCTCTTTCAATAAATCTGCCTTGCTTATTTCTAAAAATCCTCCTTCGTTGTGCGTTGGGTCTATCTTCAAATGAATTATCTGATAACACACCTCTCTCAGCAAAAGCAGCTTTCCTGACTAGTCTGTCATCTACAGTCATTTTCCTTTTCCTACCAGATTTTCTATTGGTCATATTGTTTCCGTGGCTACTTTCTGATCTCTCAATTTTCTCACCAGGTAATGACCACCCATGTAATCTTCCTTCATCCTCACCATCTTCAGAGTCTCTTTTTGCTAAAAGAGGATGTACCTGACTGGACATCCAAACTTTACCGCACCATTTCCCAGCAACTACCCTTTTCTGCTTGTTGGCCCTCCTTTGATAAACCTTAGGCTCTGCAGGTGAGTTTGCTGGAGAGCTACGGCCAAATGCACAATATATAACAGAATTGTAAGGCATCTGCTTATTATACAGAGGAAAGCGGCTAAGATTGGCGCTATAAAAGAGATTGATTCCCAGTTTTACAGCCCAATCTCCATTCCCAGGAATAGCTTCCTCACTATCCAGAGATGCTTGAATCCTCTCCTCATCCTCTTCAGTAGCATGCCTGTATTCAATATTCTTCCAAATAAAATCATTCCCCAGTTCTTCAGCCACAAACTTTGCTTCAGCCTCTATCTTGGGATAATCTGCACAAATGTGTAAAAAAATCATGAGTCATATTCAAGGAGATGAATATTAGTACTCCCTTCAATCCTTATGTCCTTTACATAAAGCCCTTTATAAAATCTATGAAGCATTTAATATTTTTCCAATTTTGCCCATATTAATTAAGATGGGGGAAAGAATAATGATTTTTTCAAGTAGGGGTAATCTTGGAAAGTTGTTATAATTTTTTTAAACTCCAAGAATGTTAACTAAAATTAACTAGTGTTTTTAAGATGTGTGATAGTCCTTATAATAAGGACTAGAGGAAGTATTTTTCATTGTAGCTACATAAGCATAAACAAAAGGCTCAAATGTTTTCATCATCAAATGTTTCATAGTCTTCTAAAACATTATATACTTCATGTTCTGTTTGTTTATTCCAAATTTTAATGTAAACTAGATGTTTCATATAAGGCTGATCACAAGGATGCTAGTTTCCTGCATTGTTGTAAATAGATAAATACCACGTAATATTTTTTTCCAAATATATAATTCAAAAAATAGCATCATGGCTCAAGCATACCACATAAATTATTTAACATAGTGAATTTGATAGAATTTTTGTAAAGGGAAAACTACATGATTCTCTTACTATTCAACATGAACTGACAATCTCCATCACAAGGCTCTAATTTTTTTTTTCCAAAACAAGGCTCTTCTTGTTTGATAACCACGGTTTTGTTGTTTTGTGAGAAGTTAAAACTTCAGTTTACAAAGTGCTCACTTCTAACAACAGAGCAAAAGAGAAATAAGAGCCCGAATCTTATCACAAAGAACTTGGGCATGAGATATACAATACAGCACAAAATGGGCTCATTTATTATAACAGCATTTAAAAGAGTAGTTAATCAATCAGACACCAGACCTGGATGACAGAGGAGTAATATGTGTGCTCCACCTATTGGGTGAAGTTGCCGTTCAACTTCTGCAGCATGCTCTAGACAGAAGACATGCAATCTGGACGATTCTTCATCAGATTGTGCCACAAATGGAACATTTTTATTATCAATGGGAACTATAGCCTTGCACATCAACATTTCAGTATCATGAACATCTTGGGAACAATTCAAGGTGGAGCGAGGCAATGTCCTTACATTTCTAAATGCAACCCCTGAAGTAATATTATAATCTTTCATCTCAACAGAGTAATCGAAAGTCTGATGACTTCCATTAGGCAAACTAAATATCTCGTTTTGAGGTTTGCTTCCTGATGGACGGTTTATAACATTTGATTCATCATCATCACATCCAATAGTTGGGCCAGCCAGGTCTTCCTCAGAGTCGGAAGAATTTCCATATGCTGATGCCAATAAGCCAAGAGCTGTAGTTTCCTTTTGTCTTCCATTATTTGAAGCCTCCTTCGAGTCTTGATCTGCAATCTGCATGTGGTATTCAACCTGGACAGGAATGTCATGTACACCATTATGGGCATTCCTTTCTGTCCATCCTGCATGATTAAAGTCTGAAACCAAGTTAGTAACTGGCAAATAAACAAATATGTGAATAATCAAATAATCATTACCGACATGACTTGAAGAAATCAAATAAAGGAAAATAAACAGTAACATTTTTATCTATTGTCCGTGACTTAATAAGATATACTAGAAACAGAAACTATAAATAAATCCTGCCTGTGAAGCTCTTCTGCGAAGAAATAGTTGCATCTCCATGGGCAGTGATAAATTTATTGTTAGTTACTCCAGAACGAACAGCCCAATCATTAAAGAAGCTACAATCAGCTGACATAAGGTATCTAGCGGCTGGTTCTTTAGGCTTTACAATAGCAACACAGGCAAAACTTAACATTCCACATGTGACACATGAAAATAGTCTCTGATCTGACAAGCCATCTCCCTGATTTGTTTCTTTTTCAGTGTCTCTTTGCAGTGTCTTAGAACTTGAAGTGCGTGTGTTATCATTTTCACTTAACGAGGAAATCCTATTCCTTTCACATAATGAAGCAAACTTTTCTTTTACTGAATAGAAACCTTTGGCTTGTTTGATTCCACGATTCCTGCTGTAAACCAGGTCATCAGAAACAAAACCTATTGAGGATTTCATTCCTTCAGAATTGCAAGCACTGAGGGAATACCCAGGGTTCACGGTTAGTTGCTGGGATCCAACACGTAATTTTGAGCAAACAGAAATGTCTGAAGAGCTACGAGGAAGAATTACTATAGCAGATCCTTTCCCAAGCACATGAAGCAGCTCATTGTTTTGTAGCACATCCTGGATAAATAGTTCTTTAATTACAGTTTCTCCTCCACCCTTCCTCTTATCTTTAAGTCGAGAACTCCATGGCTCAGCACTGATTCTTTCAGGAATTCTGCAAGCGCAATACAAGAAATTTATTAAAACAGCTCAAATTGCCATCATAATTTATTACCATGAACATATCATATTTTCTGATGAAAAATTCTCATCAAAGAAAACCTAAAAGCAGTGAATATGTGTTGTCATTTATCTTCCTTTTTTCTGTTTTGTAGAAGAATAATTATTGTTGAGAGGATAAGAGTTAGATGTTATGAGAAAAAGGAATCGTCCTACATTAAGAAACAAAAACCTTTAATTGTTGATCAACTCTCTTTATGAGGCAAGGACTGACTTCAGAGATGATAAGCAAGATTTCCTCCATTCCTCACTAAATCTCTAGGAATCAGCCTTGATTCTTCACATTTCTACGAGTAAGTTTTTTTTTTTTAAATAAATTTAATGTATTTTTAGAAATCTGCACACATTAGCTCTCTATTCAGGCAATTAATCCCCTCAATCATGGGGTTTGGTCTCTTGTGCCCATATGTGTATATATATATTGCTGTAAGGTGGTTTGTCCCATTTATCAATGATTGTGCTTGCACTTAATGGTATCAAAACCTCTAGGGCTAAGTGTTCATAAGTTCAATCCTCGGCACTCCCCATTCTCTTAATTTTTAAGTATTAACACAAGGTATAATAGGCCTGGGCATTGTCCACACTTAAAGTCCAAAGGGAATTCATGCAAGGGGGCATGTAAAGATTATAATAAAACTATTTATGGGACTCTGCTTAATAACTTTAGCTTTTGAGTCAAAATGGTCCTTGACAAAAGCTGCAGAAACATTAGCTCATATAAGCTTTCCAATCCCTTTGCAAAATCATAAGGTTTAGCACTTAAAAAATCTGATGTAAGAAAATTCTGATTAAAAACTCTCGCACCCCACTCTGCCATAAACACCAAAAGCCAACAAAAGTAGCACACTAGCATAGGACATCATGCACCTTCTTCATCCCAAAACTATTACATTTAATAACCAATAAAAGATCAAGATAGCTGGTGAAAACCAATGCTCATTCAAGGTGCAAAAATGTCTATTCTTGAGCTTGTGCATAACTTCACCATGCACAACAGATGATTATTTGTCTCATCTCCAATAACAATACACAAGCATCCAGTGAAACTGCCTTAATGAGCCTAAGTGTGAAGCAAAATATTCGTATGAATTATATTCAGTACAGCAGTCCAAACATAAGCCTTCACCTTAAAGGGATCTTTGATCTTCAGTCATTCAATAAAGTATATAGAAGTTATGCACATCAATTAGAATGTTAGATTATATCTCAAACGAAATTTGTAACTTGTGACATGCAATGGTATCTTCGAACTCAATTAACACCATATGGTTAAAGTGGCATTAATCTTCAATGATCGCTGTAGACCATTAAAATAAGTAAAATATTTCTGGCAGATATTGACAGGACCCTTCAATAGCCAAAAGTAAGAAGCCAAAAAAATGGGTTAGACAAACCTATTACACAAAGCTAGGGCAAGGTCATAGAGTAGCTGGAAATGTGAAACCATGGGAGGGTAGTTTATTGAAGCCCTTCGAATAGCAGCATCTTTAGCAACCCTCAACCACTCAGGTGTTGCAATATTAGCTGCCTCCCCACAATTGAATCCTACAGAGCACACATCCAAAGGATTAATAACATATTCAACTATTAATCAAAGGCTTACTGGAAGCAAAAGGATGAGGGATGTTTGAGCTGATTGCTAAGTGGCTTACCATGACTAAACCCTGTATGGTAGGCTCTTGGAAATGTGACAACAAATTCCCCAGCATTTTGCACTAACCTGATTCAAAGCAATTGAAAGACACTAAGATACATACAGGTTTACATAAGGATTTATGACTTCTAACTTTAGTCATGATGATTCATTGATTTTATTGATTTCAACAGAAAGGGGAAAAAACACAGTTAATTGGTTTGACTTAGGTATAGATTTAAGAGTATCGCTACAAATGCAACTGAAATCTGCCAGCTTTGAAGTTAACATTGCTGCTTATAGTATTACAATTGAATAAAGCAGCACTTCAAAATGAATACACACACCCAAGCCAAAACAGATAGTTTAAGTAATTTTTACTTGAGATATGTCCATAGGATTATCAAACAAGAGTATTAAAAAATACAGGACATTTGGGAAAAACAATATTTATTACCTGCAGCATGGAACCCCAGCACTAATAAATACTTCAGGTGACATCACTGTGGTTTTCTCACCAATAGTAGAAAAAGTCACTGATTGGAAGGAAACAAAAGATTCATGTAAGTTTTTGCAAAGGATCCATATATCAATACAGCCAAGAATCATCCTCTGAACATATAAACTAGTTCTCTCAGCAACTCAGAAAGGCACCAAGCAACCAACTAATATATTTCTTTCTCTGTACATAAAAACAAGGAAACATGGTGCATCAAATATGATATAACTAACAAAGGAAAAGAAAACCAAGGGTGAATTAGAGAATTATCCTAAGCAAATACAAGCAAAAGAGAAAGTTAAGTGGTTGCAGAGAATGAGCGAAAGGGGCCCATCTGATCCTTCCTAAAGAAATACTTCAGTATCCTAAAGACAGCAATTAAAATCCCAATTTTGTCATTTTCATCATTACAATTAGAACTTCAGTCACATTTAAAAGGCCAAGACTTTAGCAGACATTCAAATATTAAATCATATGACTTCACTGCTAAGTCACGATATCAACAATTATCTCTCCATCTGAAACTTATGATCACTGAGAGCACATGAAATAAGCATACAATTCAATATACTCCGGTAAAAATGTATGCCATGCAGAAAAAGATAAAACAAACTACAAGATATTTATTAAAAGAAAAAAGGGTGAAACCAAAGTAAAAAGACGTGATGATGAAAATATCCACATCTTGCTGCTATAATTATGAGGATGAACATGAAAGATCAATCTCTCACAGCTGAGAGAAAATGACAGCTTTAACATATTTTTGAAGATTACGTTCCCTCTAGAAGTGGGTAAAAGTGATAGTTTAATGCAACATGGTGAATGTAAAAACCTTCTCATATAGATAATGGAGTAGCGCAGCATAAACACTGGCCTGAACAAGTAAAATCATAACTAAAACTAGGAACAGGGGATGTTAGCTTTAATTAAGTGCTGCTCTGTAAGTAACTCACAAAGAGGGTTTATTTCTCCTCCATAACCATCAATTCTGACCACTTCCTCAAATGCAACTGCTGCGTCCCTTGGCACGCCATACCACGTCTTGCCTGCCCCCATGTGTAGGTAATTCAAGCTATGCAAGTCATGATCCTCAACGTGCCAAGCAAACCAACTGAATAACATAGCTATATACACCATTGGCGATGTGACACCAGGAATCTCCTCCTTCATGAACCTCAACAAAGAGCCATTTGCCCTGGACACACCTCTCATGTTCCATGCAGTCTCGCCAACGCTCACACTCTCCCCTGTCTCTCTGCATTTTCTCCCATTCAGGGGAACAAAAGCAGAACCAGGCATATCGTTTGCATACTCAACTGAAAAGGGTTTATCCACTATCGCCTTCCAATAAAGCGTTTCTATTTCCAGAGGTGAAAGCCCACCCTTCTTTGCACATTTTTTCACGTAGCTCTTCTCAAAAGCCTTGGCCTTGGCCTCGAATTCCTGAAACGTGTAGTATTCGCCACTCTCCCAAACAGGACGCTGCACGGGCCGTGGTTTCCGAGGGCATAAGCCGATCTGCTGCTGCCTTGTGGTAAATGTAGGCTGAGCTTTCGAACCAGAAGAGTCAGAGGAAGCAGCTCGGGCCGCCAGAGAGCGATTAAGATTCGCAATTGCGATCTTCTTCGGAGAAGGCGGCACGGGGGGTACGATTTTGCAGATTCCATACTTGGAGGCCTCCTTCTCGATCTTAAAAATGTATGAAATTGGATCTTGGAACTCAGCCAAAGATGGTCGGTACTCTGGAGCAACAGGCAGAGATTTCAGCCATGGAAATACATCTGCGTTTGGCTCTGCAGCCAGAGCAGCTGAACCTGCCATTAAAGATAGCAGAGAAATTGGTAGAGGAGATTTGGGTATCTCATTGAAAGCTCATTGCGAAGTCAGAGGAAGAGAAGCCAAAGTTGTTCAGATTCCATTCTGCATTTTTTCTTTTCTTTTTTTTTTTTCTCTCTCTCTCTCTTCTCTTTTACCTTCTCCCCTCCTACCTTCCTCTGTTTTCAATGTTTACAGAGGAGAGCAGTGGAGAGAACGGTGAAAAATTAAATAAAATGGATTTGGGGCAGAGCAGGGTGTGAAGCTAGTTGCTAGAGCAAATGGTTGACATGTGAGTGGGGCTTTGTCCGGGGTTCGGGGTTTGCTATATCAAGTTGACATCGTCCCCCTCTTTTATTTACCGAACTCCCACTTCGTCCTTTACTCTTTCCCGACAATTTTTTTTTCCCGAGTCTGAGACTTCGACGTGTAATAAATTATAGAGTAAGATTCATTTCAAGGTGGCTGATACATCCACAAGAGAAGCTGTTAATGGCCACCAACATCTCCATTTTTGAAGATGCTTCAGCATCTTCAGAGAGTTCTATTAAAAAGAATAAGTTTAAGAGACTACTATAAAAAATAAATAAATAAAAGAGGACGCTTCAAATAATGTTGATTGTAAAAGATAATTTGGGATATTTACTTTGACGTAAATATTGAATTTATCCCTTCCCAGATTAAAAAAAATTATTAAGATTTATTTTTTAAAGAAGTAAATAATATTTCTTTTCTTGTTGTTTATAAATATAAAATTTTTAATAAGATAATATGGATGAAATATTTCTAAAAATAATATTATTTTTCTAAAAAAATTCACTTTAACAATATTTCTTATCCAAAATAATAAAACTTATCAATTATTATTTTATTTGAATAAATACTATAAAATCATTTTAAAATATATATTTTAATCTAAATTATTTTTTAATCATAAACATATATTTATTTTGTTATCTACATAGGGTTTGAACCTCAACACTACCTACCCTACCCATACCCATGGTTCCTATCATTTGAGCTAGTTTTAAATAACTAAATTAGACATGTTTTAATTATTCATAGACATGTATTAGGTAATTTTATTGAGTTCCATAAATTTAATTAGTTCAAAAAAAAGTTTTAATCACTCATAAAAAAACATGTTTAAATCAAATAATAAATTATCTTACCAAAATATATATATATGGTAAATATATAAATTAAAATAAAGCCCACGTACAGTTATAGGGGGTTGTGAAATTTTTTGTCAAACGAAGAAAAAGGGTTAAAAATTAAAAAACCAAAATTCACTGACACTTACCATAAAGAAAAGCAAAATTCACTTAAATGTTTAAGAAAATGGATTCAAATTATATATATTGATAAAAAAAATTTTGAGGAAATCACATCCTTCACAAATAGTATATCATTCAGTCCATATTATAAAATATTTTATTTAACAAATTTTTTGTTCAAAATATAGGGTATTAGATATATTTTTTTCAATTTTACCCCTCTCATTAATGATAATGGAACATTTCATAAGAGTAAAATGATAATTTTTTTGTACTTTTTTCATGAATTTAAGATGAAAAAATAATTTTCTTAATATGCGTATATTTGATACAAAATATTTTATAATATGAACGGGAGAAAGTAGTATAATTTATTTTTTGAGCCCCATATAAATACATAGATCCACTCTAATATTTTAAGAAAAAAAGGAAAATAACTATTCATCATATGATTTTAACATTCATCAAGAAAAACAAAACTACCAACTAATAATTCTAGTAGATGGGTTTAGGTCACATAAGTATGATGTCTTATGTTCGAAACTGTGTCTTAGGGTCAAGATCGTATAAATGTAAAAATCACTTTTGAGAGAGCTTTTCTGAATAGACTCAACCGTAACTTAATTTGAATTATTCAAAACCCAAAATGATAATTAGGTACCAAAAATTATTAAAAAAAAAGAAACTACCAAATTAATAAATTGACAAATTTTTGCTGCCACAACATTGTGAGCTAGGATCTTTCAATTCTATATAGATAGGAAGGGTTGGTTTAGTGTATAAAATATAATTAAGTAAATATTTAAAATATAAAATAAATTAAAAAATAAAAAAACATATTAATTAAATATATTTTCCAAACATTACATAGAATTTGAAATAACTTATGATTTGATGAAAATTTTATATTTTATAATGATGAATTATTAATTTAAAAGTAATAAGAAATTTACTAAATAATAATTACAAAAATATAATCGATGTTCTTAAAAAATATTACCAATATTAAGTCAGACAACTAGAGGTGAATTCAGAAAAAATAAAAAAAAAGAAAAATATGTGATTTTTTTTTACTAAAAATTATTTTCTACATTCAAGAATAAATGCAGGAAATAAATCCTGTCATTTTCTACCGTTGTACATCTCAAAATGCTTCCTCCGATTGTAAATATATAGGATTTTTTATCCTATTTCTAAATATAAGATCTTTTATAGAAGTAGTATGTATTATATATTTTAAAAAAATATCATATTTAATGTATTTAAAGAGAAAGAGATTAAATAAAAATAATTTTAAAAAAATATTAAAAAATTTTTAAAAAAATTGAAATAATTAATTAATTTTAATTCATATTTTTAATTCACATAATTTGAATAAAAATATTTTATATTAAGAATCGGTGCAACAAGTAATTCATTTTATTTTCACCCCAAGAGTTTCAACATTTATGTTGAAAGCTGTAGGTCGCATGAGGAATCTCAAACTACAATGTCTTGTGGGAAAAAGACACTTAAGAATTTTTATAGGTAAATATTGATAAATAAATAGTACCAATGAGAAATTCAGTTAACTCGAATTAAGAATTTAATTTATAAAAATATCAAATTTTTAAATTGGATCCCTCAAAAGAAATATTTTTAGATTCGGATCATGATCTGTCTTTTTCCCATGTCTTATTTATCTGGCTGGATCATGGGAGTGGACGCCGGTTTGGTCTAATGGAGTCAAAAGGACCCCACCAAATTGATGACATGTCACTGACGTAGCTTTTTCACAAGGGTAACAGGCGTCGTAATGTAATTGGTAGCTCATTCACCCTTTATTAACCAATTATAGAGGCCGTTGCAAACCGTACACAAAAAATAACTAACGCCCTCTGTTATAAAAGATTAGGGAAAGGGAAGCTCCAAGTCCTTATAATTTTAGCACATTTTGGTTTTTGGTCCTTGTATTTTAGTTTTTTTTATAGCCTTCCCTAAAGTTTCCAATCTTTGAGACGTTAATCCCTGGAGTTTTGGAAAGTTGCCGGAGGACGTTGAGGTGGAACAGACACCGTCAAAAACGCTGAGATGGCTAATTGTCCCTTTAATGGTAGAATAGGTGTATCATGGTGGCATAGACCTGGACTCCATGCTAGCTCTGAAGGGGGATTTTTCATCCACTTATAAAAATAAGATATGGAGGGCAGGAGAAACACATTAAAGGGTCTTAGAACATAGGGTATCGTTCAAGTTATTCGACACCTAGTTTCGTTGCTTCAGGATGCGTTGCTTGTCGAAGGGTAGGAGAAAAACACGTTAAAAAGATCATTGGTTAAGGCAGAGCTTGTCGAAGGTCAGGGTTTTGGGATGTAATTTTCAGTGTGCTATGTTGATGTTTGCCATCGTCACTTTGTTTATCAAACCCATTCTCCTCTAACTAGACTCTTCATTGTTACTGTGTTTTTTTTTCCACATAGAATCGTTACTCTGTTTTTAGTGTCAGGTTTTAGGTTATTTATGTGTGAAGTATGAGAAACTCTATCAATGCTACACATGAAAGCCATTGGAAGGCTGAGAGAGGAGAGACATAACAATAATGATTGTCTATCTGATTCCGAGCAGGTGCATGTTTTTACTATGACTGAGTTAAATTTTAAAGCGTGTATAGAAAAATTAGAATTTTATTAGCCTTTCTATTGGATTTTATATAAATTGAATTTGGGAACGAATTAATTAATCCTCATTCATTCTGTCAGTGCTTAGAAAACGAATATTAATCCATTTTGTATCAATATCATTTATATAAAAAACAAGAGTCGCATAAGAAATGGCCTGAACAATAATTATTGGAAATGGCAGGCAACTATTTAATTTCTTCCCCAGTGAGTTCATTACATACAGCTTGAATGAGTAACATTAGATAAAACAAAATACTGCCAAGCAACCATAATCACTCCTAGCTCCTACAACAAAATATTGTAAGCCATGCCTTCCATAGCTAATTTCTATATTACCCACATGCAATCTTGAAAACAAAGAAATCAACAATTACACGAAACTGAGTATAATAACCAATGGATGGTACAACAATGGATAAAAGACGATTAGCACATTAAAAACCCATTTTCTTCCTCCTCCCCTATCTACCCGTTTTGGGTCTCCCATGTCCAAAATCACAACAAAATAAAGTCTGTGTTTCTTCTCCACCCAGACCTACCCTTCGTGCTCGGTATCCTTCCCCTAATGTAACGCACAATCTTTCAATTCCTTCTCCATCCACAAGTTCCCTTCATCCTCGGTCACCCACACCCAAAAGCCCCCACCACATTTCAAAGAAGAAGACTCATAAAATTCATACTGGATTTTGAAATAGAGGAAGAAGAATACTCTTCCCACCTGATTCGCGAGGGATGGACAAAGGAAGTTGAAGATGTTGATACTTGAACTTAGCCCTAGATGTGAAGGGGAGGCGACGCATATTATATGTTGAAGAGAAGTTGTCTACTGATTACTAGTTCAATGCTGCATTTCTTTCTCCCCAGCTGCCATGTGGGATACCATTAGCCAGCTCAGCAATTTAGATGCCGTTTGGTCCCCCCATAGTCCTCAATCCATTTTCTAAATCTCCAGGGACCAACGGTTTAGACATTTGAAAGTGTAAGGATGACTATAAAAGAAAATAAAGTACAGGGACTGAAACAAAAATTTGCTGAAAGTATAGGGAATGGGAGCTCCCTTTTCCCTAAAAGATTATAAATTTATAATCAATTCAGTGAATAGTGCCGACCTGGTTCCACTCACCACAATGCGACTCGGCCCATCACAACATTGAACTACGAGTCAAAAACCAGGTCCGAAGCGCGACTCAGACTAAGCCGCAAGTCATACAAAACTAACACTGACTCATCCAGCCCATGCACAAGCCTATCATCCAGGTGCACATCCTATGAGTAGGTTCACCTTCATTGTGACTCTTTTTTTCTAAATAAAAACTAAATTTGTAAGTAATTAATTTTTTATATTTAAAAATATAAGAATAGACAAAACTATACAGCAAACAAGAATTTCAGATTTCAGAAAAACTAACTATCATGAATGACATGCAAAATCATTCTTTAAGAATGCATGTGGAGAGGCCTCTGCATAACTTCGACATAGTAACCGCCTTAATCCCGTTAGACTTCGCTGCATCCAGTAAGGAATCGGATTGGAGGGCCTTGTCGAAACAATACTTGGCCTCTTCCCACAGACCCTCGGCAACAAAAACAAGACCCAGATTGTTATATGCAGGAGCGTAGCCAGGTTGTAATTCAAGCGACTTTGTAAACATTGCCTTGGCACGTTGATATTGTTTCTGCCGGCGATACAGATTTCCCAGGTTGGATAATATAGCATGCGCTTGTTGTGTTGTTGCCAATGCCAAAGCCTGCTTATATACTTCTTCAGCTTTTGATGGTTCTTCTGATAGTTGAAGTGAAACACCTAATCATGCATTTAAGATTTAAAACCCGTTAGACAACAATTAAACAGAATGGTTCTTTCATCAATTGGGATGAAGAGAGAAATCTGAACCGAAGTTGTCTCACCAGCGGCATGAAGTGTAAACACTAGAAAGAACATTGGGTGTTTTAAGGGAGAAAATTGAGCGCACCTAGATTTGACCACGCATAACTACAATCCTTGTCACGGGCAACAGCAGCTTTGAGGTACCTCTCTGATGTTTTGAATTGCCGAGTACAAAGACTATGAAGACCAAGTTGGTGCCAATGCACAGCATCATCTGGATCTTCTGCTATAGCCTACCAGAAAAAGAATGAACGGGCGAAATGAGAAGGGGGGATATAGACACCCAAACACATTGACATTTCAGACAAGCTGTGTAAAGTGCATAAACAACACAACATGCTTGGTAAACGCTCACCTATCAAGTGCAGGTAATTAAGATAAAGCTTAACAAAATTTCCATCTCTGTATTGCCCCACCTCATCCCCGAGGAAAGCAACATATTACCTGCTTTAAAATGCAAACAGCACGCTCTTCAACTTCCATCAGCTCATGCTGTTCAGTTTCAAAAGCAGCTGCTATTTCATGCTGAGCTTTGTGAACCATCGCAAGCCCAGCCCATGCTACTGGAAGCTCAACCAAGGATGAATCACCATCTCTTATTATGGACGCCATCTCGTTTCCAGCCCATGAAAGCTGTTCACGATCTTGAGATCTTTCAGCGTCCTTTATTCTGTGGATAGCAACAGCATATCGTGTAGACATGCAATTGGGCTCCAGTTTTGCTGCCTACAAAGCAATGGCAACATAGGATAGGGGGGAAATTACCAAATGATAAACCATAGCAGCAATGTTCAGAAAAAAAGATTTTCTGAAAGTGGGGGAAACTGTTACAAGCAATTAAGCAACTATCCAAAGTGCAATACATGCATGGCCTACAAGAATTTTAAATTTTTAATTACCATCATTTCAAGCATATGAAAAAGAAATCATACAAAAGGGTCAGCAAGAGTTTATATCAGAAAATCAAAGTTCATAACCTTTTTCACCGAGAACAACTGAACAAGGACCAGAAAATCATTTAACCACCTCAATAAATACGATATAAATGGCTTTAGCAATTAGCCATGAGCACCTTCTCCAAGCACTTGCTGGAACTTCTATGATCACCACACAAAGAAAATGCATTAGCAAGATTTGTCCAGATATGTCCTGATTTGGGATCCGCTTTTATTGCAGCTAGCAAGCATTCCTTTGCAACATTAACAGCTGCAACCTGATCTACAGAAGCACCATCTGGCGCACTTGCACCAGCACCTGGGAGGTAGTTGAAAATCATATTATATAATGCTCTTCAACCATTTAATATCAATGAATGGGTAAAACACATGTTACACAAAGTTGAAAGCCTCTAGCAGTGTAGAGTACCTGCTACAACTGAAGCATATTTACATAAAAGAAGGGCAGCATAGTTGATCAATGCTGCAGGATGATTTTGATCTTTTAGAATCAACTCTTGGAAACATTTTGCAGATAATTCCAAATTCCCACTGAGACAATATAGTCAATAGCAGTTAAATATAGGAGATCCGAATGAATGAATATTAAGAAATTTAAAGCTGTTTCCAACAGAACAAAAAAAAACTCATATTTCCCAGCTAATTCATTGCAATTGCAACAAATAAATAAGTGAAAAAGAGAAGGTTGAAGTGTCACCCAGAAGATGATAGCTAAAAATAAATATTACAAAAGCAGCAATGAATTCCGCAGACACATTAAAGCTGTTGATTGTACGTTTTCCAACTCAATTAATACTCATTATAGTCAGCCATGTGTCTCTAACTTCTGTTTCCATGTGTTGTATTTGTTCTGACGATAAACCCTTTTTTGTGAATAAAAAATTTCTCACTTGACCACTCTTTCCGATGTGATCCAAAGACCATTTGATGGAACCCCACTCAATATACATATTAATATGTTAACAAACACTGCCACAGTATGATCTAAGCAGCTGGAAATACTGAAAATGAGGTAAAAACACAGATACGAACAAACAAGTGCGCACACACAAATTCCCCAGCTGTTCGAGAGGCTAGACTCTCCCATACTTTCACTCATTTACTCATTGCTTACCCTATTCTGATCTCAAAACCCATTGAGCTTCCTTTTTCCTGTTGTGTAGGAGGCCTTAAAATTTGCCTCATTACCGTTATTATCTCAACTATTACATGCACAAAAATGGAAGTTTCACATTCTATTTCATATTAATTCATTCTACTTCATTATCTTAGTAGTCTATTCGTTCTCCTTTCATAATCAACATTTCTTTCCTATTTTCTTCCTTTCATCCCATCTCTTTGATAATTTGAAGTGAGAAGTGGGAGAAAAAAGTTCAAATATGATTTCAAATTATTTCACTTCACTAATAGATTTGATGGATTATTAATTATTTGTTCATATATTATTTCATATATTCCTCCTTTTCTCCAAAAAGAAAAATTATCACCATTAAAATTTACCTTTGAAGATAAGAAATCCCAAGATTTCCGAGGCAATCATAGTTGTCTGGTGTGATAGCCAACAATGACAACAATACCGTGATAGCACTCTAGACCAGCAATTGAAGTTCACATTGGATCATGCAATGGTTGAAAATGGTAACAAAGCATCAATTGTGGAAACAGCATTTAAGAATATCAACAGGCTTACAGCATAAAGAAAGAACTAGAGAAACTATTAAATTGCAAGAATAACTAAAAGGCACTAGTACCTGAACACGACCAGTTTTAAGAAGTACAAATCCTAGTGTATTCCATACAGCTGCCTGCCTGATATCTGATTGCACTGACTCCTTCAGTTTGGAGAGGATTTCCTCTAGTTCTTGAGGTTCAAGTTCTTTATCTGAACTATTTTCCACTGAACTTTCTAGTATCAGGCACTATACAGATTATAAAACAAGTCATTGAAATGAAAAGTTAAAATCATTATCACTATCTATCAAATTAAGGTTATCTTACCTGTGCATGGTGAATCTGAACTAAAGAAAGCAACTCTGGTCGACTAATCTCAGCCTCAGACCGAAGTAAGATCTCTGCAGCCTTCTCATATGCCGATAGAGCCTGTAAAGTATTAATACTATAAGCAAGCAATATATATCAAACTAGACAAGAAACAGGCGAATTTCAAACAACTACCTTTTGAGGTTGGGCCAACCTTTGGTACATTAGGCCAAGTATAAAATGAGCATGTGCATTTTTGGGCATCTTCCTTGCAACATGAACCAAGCCCTGCAAAAATGAACTTTAAATCAGTTTATCATAGAAGCAACAAAATAGCAATGACTATGACCACAGTCACAATGTTATCAAAGTGAGTTTTGGGCCTTTCCACCTCTCCCACTCTTTTACACAAACCACTGATAACATGGTTGAAAGATGGTAATTAAAAACGAACAGTCAAAAATTTAGGTGGGGTTAAATCATGTATACATGTTATTAGACATTATTCATGTTGAAATATCCTTAATAAGTAAACCCAGGAAAAAGCTACAAATAAGCAAAACAATACATATACTTTGAGAAATAGTATATAAGCAAATGATAATTAAAATTTAAGTCATGCTTCCATCCTACAAATAGACAGGTAGAAGCTATTATGTGACATCATAACGAGGTGCATAAACATTCCCTATGAAACACCACCTACTTGAAAAAAGGAAAGGTGACCTTGGGATTTTTTCTTTTTCTCTTGAAGATAACAAGGGAGAAAGCAAAGTGTCTTCAAAAAGCATCATTACAACTGATGGGTAGAATATTTCAATGACTAGAGAAAAGCACAACATAAAATGACTCATATGCAGGCCTAGACCACTAGATATGACCCATATCTCATATTTCTTATTGCCAATGCCAATGTGGTAATATAATTCATTAAGGTCCTTTAATTTCCAACAATAGCCACTTCTCAGCAGCGTAAAACTTTAACTGATTGACCAAAACACTTGAGCATATTTTGGCAAACTAAAACCCTATGTTTGCTTTGAGTTGATGACTAGAATAAATCAGCAAGCAGAAAAATAAATCATAACTTTAAGGGAAACTCACAGTCTTCAGACTGCTAACTTTTTCCTCTCGAGAGGAAGTAACCCCTTGAACATGCTGATCACCATCTCCATCAGCTCCACAATCAACAGAAGAATCTGTCTTACTAAATCTGGAGCGGCATTTCCCAAGTTTGTTCACCTTTTTACCTTCACCATCAGCACAATCAGTGTCTTTGGACAACATACTTTTCTCTTGACTTTTTTCATTTGTCAGCCTGTAAATTCATTCGAAAAGAAAAAGTATTAATAATGAAGACAAGTGATGAAAAAATTCAGTATTACCCACAAAAATTAATTGTTCTTCTGTAACAAGTTCAAAGAAACCTTCCTCTTTCAGGAAACTTGGTGGAAATATGGATTTTTCATACAAGACAAAGGATTACCCTCCCACCGGCTGAAATTCACTCCACAAAATGTACTCGCAAAATTTTTTTCCCAAAAGAATACATGTTTTATTACAGTACATGCAAGATTAGAACTTGAGGATCCATAGTGCTTGACACCAGATAATGAAGGGAAGTAGAACTGAGTCCAAAGTAAAAAACAGAGACCAGAATTAATTGAATGAGTAAGAATTTCATAAAACTGTAGTGGAAAACAAAACAAATACAGAAGCAGCTTAAACATTATGATTTTATGTTTGGCAAATGAAAATTATATTATTTGCACTGTTAAACTAGCTAAACCCTTCAAGATTGGAAATCATGCTTTCATATAAAAACATTGCAGACAAAAAAATAATATTCATGATGCATCTGGATCCTTGGCAGTTTAGCAGAGAAATTAACAGCCTCAACACTGCAATGTGACTATATGTTTGATCCATGGTTATCCAGCTTCCATGTCACCATGAACATAGAAAATGGTGTGCTTTGAGGCATGAATTCTCCCCACTGATAAAAGCATGAAAATGCACCATTTTGAGCACTCAAAACAGAGCATTTCAGCAGATGCCTCCACCTTCTCCACAATCTGCAGGAACAGGTCACAAGCTTGGGGATGGGTCTGATGAGTTTGGGTTGGCGGGTTTGGAGGATTCCCTTCACCTTCTTCATCTCTCTTCCCAAAACCAGTCATCTATGGACTCCCTTTGGAAAACTTGCTTAAAGGAAGATGCATAACCTTGTATGAAGGTGGTGGGATACAGGTTCCCAAATTTGGATCTAGTCACAGTTTCAGAGGTTGAACTCCATACGTGACTGGTTTTTCGAATGAAATTGAAGCTGATAATGTCCCTGCTAAACTACAAAGGATCCAGACACCACACTAATTTTATACACACTGTCAGATATCAACTAGTTGGATTTTAGTCCTATGAAAGATGGCGGTAGTAAAGATAAGAATGTTAAAATGGATATATGACCATACATGAAAGGACAAGATCCAAAATGATTATATAAGAGAAAAAGTTTATGTAACACCTACCAAGGAGAAAATGGTAGAAAATCAATTAAGAGGATTTAGACATGTATAAAGAAGGTCACTAAAGAAGCTAATGAAGAGAGTTAATTAGATGGTCTTTAATCCTATGAAAAAATGTTGAGGGGAACCAAGAAGGACACTTAAGAAAGTTATAAAGTGGAATCTCTTGATTAATGATATACCTAAAGGGTCGGTTTTCGATTAAACCCAATAGTGAAATGTGATTTATGTAACCTACCTCATTTAGTGAGACAAGACTGTTGTCAAATATCAACTAGCTTGAACTTAAAGACAGTTTCAATGAAATTTTTGTCAATGGAAGTACACAAAACAACATGTTTTGGGCAAATCCTGAAGTCTTTTCTTGAAAATTAAGCTTAATTGATTGGTTACATAGAGTAACATAAAGTTTGACAATAGCAACCACAAGTGAAAACAAGAACGAAGCAATGTATCAGGCGTGCATATTTCTTTTATACAATACCACTCATCAATATTCTCTTTTTACTGTTTACGAAGCATTTTTCCACAAGTAATTTCTACACAACGAGCGACACTATCCATTTTATGCCGTTATATTCTCTTTCACACACAGTTTAGTGAAGAAGAATGTCTTCAATCAAAAACAAGTTTCACAAGAAGACATTTCCGAAATGAAGTGTTGTCATGAGTCCTTGTAATTAAGCCACTGGTCCCGTATTACATTAAATCCGCTAGCAAAGGGAAAAAAAATCATGCTTCAAAAAATCTTCAACAAAATGAGAGAACAGGAAATTTTAATCTCAGAAAGACGCTACCGACCGTATAACGTCCGAGCTACCGTCAGTTATGCCTACGACCATATTTTAGGCTTTTATATATCATACTGTGATAATATGAATTATAACATTTTACTTTATTCTCGTCGCCTGAACTTACTCAGAGATCGAACATAAAGTAGAATGGCAACAACGTAAAAATGAGAGAAGGAAGCTATAATTCACAGCTAAGAAAGTTAAAACTGAAGTGAAATGAGGTAAAGGGAAGATTGAACATGGTAATTTCTGGCGGAGGCACATGGGGGGAATCATCCTCGTCTGCTTCGGGAGGATCGACGTTGAGGTCAGCCAAAACCACGAGCTTCTGAGGCTGAAAAACCTTCGAGCTGTCTGCCGCTCCCAACTCTGGTTTTGGAAGCAAAACATGATTTTGAGGTTCCAGTGGTTCGGGCATTCCTTCGCTTTCGCACTTCGAGCAGTACCGTTGACGAAGATTGCACCTCCTCAAACAAGGTTTAGGTTAGTCTTATATATATTTGACTTCCTTTTAAAAATTATAATTATAAATTTGACCTCTTTTTATTTTATTATAATTATGGTTAAAATTATAATTATAACATTTTTAAAAATTAAACTTGTTTAAATTAATATATAAGATATTTATCAGATATCTTTTCGTTTATTGTTGTGAAAAGTACTATTTTTCATATAGCTATATATTTTTTAAAAAATAAATTTATTTATTTTTGTCGTTTAAAATAAAATTTTAACTTCATATAAAATTATTTTTATTATTAAGTCCTAGAATCAAATTTGTTGTATAGAGTGATGCTTCTAAAACTTGGACTATATAAAAAGTTGAGCCATTCATTTGCATATGTCTAAATATGTGCTTGAGATGGATGTAAGTCATTCAAAACATAAGTTTTGACCTCAGAAATATAAAAAAACAAAAAAAATTATTGTTTCCACCAAAATTTAGTTTTGAGATAGCTTTACCGCCATCCTAAAGTGCGTTTACATTCGAGTCATTGCAAAGCTCAAGTTTTATAACCAAGATCAAAACTCTAGTGTGCTCCAAGGAAGATTAAAGAGGCATTTGGGGTTTCGAAAATGGTTATGTATGTGTTTGGAATAGAGTTTGAGAACTCATACGAAGATCGAAATCACTTGCAAGGGAAGCTCCACACAACGATGATGTGTCGGGGCCCAAAAAAACTCAGATTAAACTCTTGATTTTGTGATGTGTGAAGTGCTTTAAGACTATTTGCAGTATGTATATCAAGCTTGAGACACTCTTATATTCTATACTTGGAGAGATATACGGGTAGGTAAAATATTTCATTTCTTGAATTATGCAGTCCCATTTTTTATAATACCAATTGAATTTTATCAAATCACATTTATCATTAAGTTTCAGCAGACAGCAGTCACATTGGCTCTTGACATGGAATCCCATTTTGTCTAATCACTTAATTAGCTTACAGTCGTTGGTAATGATCACTCACTCAAAGTTCGATTCAATAAAGTTTTTTTTTTATACAAAAAATTTAGATGGGTTTCCAGACTTGTATTATATTTTTTTTTATACTTGCAGATTTTATCCCTATTCTCTTCTTCTAGTGATTTTCTCTACTATTTTAACTCCTAAAAATATTGTTTTTCAAAATCTTCTACGGGAAAGATTGATCAACATCCTCATGCAGCCAGGAGCATCCTCAGAAAATTAAGTATAGAACTGAAAAAAGAAAGCATGTATATAGATAATTCATTCATAAATCCAAATAGAAGAACCGAAAAGATTGGAAGCTGAGAGAAACAAATTACCATTATGATCAACCAGTCATCCGATCACTCATCCATAAGGATATATCAAGCATTAATGGCTATAATTTTAAGCACAGCGTCCTCATTGTCATTTACAAGGACGTTTTCAGAGTCATCAACAAAAACTACGACGCCATACCCAGCAATATCAACAAACTTAGCCTCTTTAAGTTATCCTTGTTATTATTATTCAGTTAAATTCCGAATCAAATCAAGGGCAACATAGCTATGTATATCTTTGATGGATTATAGGTTCCAACTTTGCCCGTATAAAGGTCATTTTATTCTGCAGTTAAGTTATGCCATTTTCCTTTATGAACTCAAAAGTCATATTCTATTACCCACCATTGCATCCTCGGTTCTCCTCATTATCATAGTTTACTAACTATTACTTTAACAAGAATACTAACTTAAGTATCTTTATTAATAATTTCTATAACTATAATGGAGACGAATGCACAATTATCTATGACAACAAATTCGTTGCCATAGACACTTTCTAGGCACATTTGCCTCTATTACAATTATAGAAAGTATAGTGTGTTTATCAATACTATCTGCAACGAACTACAACGGAAACTAAAGCCCAGCATGCATTTATAATAACAGATTTGCTATTGTAAACACTTGTTGGGCAATCACCACCGCTGCAATTATAGAAAATATCAATCAAATAAAAATAAATGCTATTGTTCTTATCAGAGCAACAAATAATAGAATAAAGAAAAGAACGAAACATGCAATGATGGACAAATATAATGGAATATACTTTTGAGTTCATTAAGAAAATTACTATAACAATGTAAAAATATTACCTATACAGCCAAAGTTGAAAGATTAATTAAGACCACTCTTTCCCACATGATCTAAAGATCATTATTTCAGGAGAAAAGTAAATAAAATAAATCCTCTTCCTGCCATTTTGTTTGCTTCATTGAGCTTCCTTGTTCAGGTTGTGTGGGAGGCCTTAAAATTTTCCTAGGAAAAAAAAATTTAACATATATTAATTTTATTAATATCAAATGTACTAATATTTTGCATCACATAGAGTTAGACAAAGTATTTGTCAAAGACACCACTTCCCGGGAAAAAGAAATTTAACATATATTAGTTTTATACCAACTCCCTTTTTTCTCTCGAAAATAAGGGCAACCACCGTTAAAATTTATCTTTAAAGTGTCTTAACCCTTATGAGAAGGTCCCAAGACCCAACTCACTTAAGCTTTATTAAAAAAAAAAAAACCTTTGAAAATAAAAAATCCCAAGATTTCTCAAGCAATCATAGTTGTGTGGTGCTAATGAGTCTAGTATATACTATGATAGCACCATAGACCAGCAATTGAATCACATTGGTCCCTGCAAAGGTGGGAAATAGTAACATAACATCAATTGCAGAAAAAGCAATTATGAATATCAAAGGGGTTAAAGCCAGAAGATAAGAAAATCCATTAGCATATATTCATTTAGAATCGAGATAATGCAACAATTCATATGCATATAGCAACACCCCAACCATTCCAAAGCAAAACTTAAAAAGCCAAATCACTCATGAAAATGCATGTTCATCAACAGTGTCCTCACAGCCATTAATGTGAATAAGACAAGGTATTGTCATTACCTATATCATTAATAATCGATTTTGCCCAAATAAAAACCAAAAATGTCTAGCATCAGTACGCTATGAACAATTTGTAAACTTCCAAACAAACGCAACATTTTGTAAACTTAAGCATCTCTCGATGTGAACCGACCACTTACTATCACCTAGTATAGTAATATGCTTATGGGTAACCAAAATGACATGAATCCCTCAACCCCCATATAGGATGTTATGCAAGCATATCAAGTCACAAAACACACATACAGCTGCATAGCGAAATTTCAAGTTCAATTTGACATTATATACCATGACTCTATGGGCAAAAATTCGGCCCAAAAACTCTAAGCCGAAACTATATCAAATCAAGCAACAGAGAAAAAGTTGGCTCATAGCAAGACATTCAAACACGGAAAAAATATTGGCATAGCCCGTGAACTCAAACCACACAGCATCAAACAAAGACTTATGCGACCCGATGTCGCTCCAAAGGTTTTGTTCCCCATGCAAAATCTACCCTCAAGTTTGAAGCCACTAAATAATTGTGCACACTGAGCATGACCCCCCTACGCTAGCAACCTTGATGTCAAAGATCCAAGTTTGAAGAACGAACCAAGACAGACAAGGAGAATATTTTGCAGAAAATTCAAAGGAAAATATTCAGGCTGAATACAGGGGCACATGAGCTCACTCATCCTTAAGATCGAAACAGGAGGAAACAGATAAAGCATGCATGCCACCATAATCCCAGACAGAACTGACCTTCAAGTTTTTGACCTCTCTATTCATCTAGGCTCCGCACCTTGTTTCTTCTTCTCTCCATTCGTCCTTCCTCTCCTTCACAGCTTTCGTTCTCTTACTTTTCTCTCCCTCGATCTCTCCATTTCTTCTCGCTCTCTCTCTTTCTCTCTTTCTCTCTCTCCTCATTCCCCCTGACACTCTCGCTCTATCTCTCTCTCCCGATCTCGCTGATCCACTCTACACCTCTTTCGCCCTATGGCTCTTTCTCCTTCGCTCTGGCCTGATATAGGCTCAGACCACCATATATGCGCAGCAGGACTATTTGGGATTTTGCTCAGAAGAATCAGTCCTTCCTATGGCTGCCTCTTTGCTTTCTGACACTGCCCATGCCTGCTTCTTCTGTCGTTTCCTGTCTGCCTGCCTTTGGTCCCTTTTCTCTGACATTTTTTAGCCGATGAAGACAGGAGGGGGATTTGGTTTAGCGTTTTTTTTTTTAAACGACGGTTTAAACATCAAATGAAAGATGTCTTCATCTGCCTGCCCGCTAGCCGGCCTGCCTCAGATCGTTAACCAAAGATGTCTTTTGTTCAAGTCTCAATGCTCAATTTGGATTCCCAAAATACCCCTCTTCGTCCAATCTCTCTCTATTAGCAGTACGGTCTCTGGTCTCCCTGACGTGTGTAAGTAGCACACTCTGTTTTCAGGCACCTTCTCAATCCTCCAATCCTATCCCACCACCTAATCACCAACACCCGCCTAATCTCAATATCTCGCCACGAGATTTTGCGACTACACTTGGCGTTCGTATGCGGTCAAAAGGAATTGACCGAGACGCTTTGACTGACCAACGACTCCCCGCCCTCTGCCACACTTATCAGCTCCTTGCCTCTGTTACCGCAATCATACAAATATAGTAGCAAAATTAAATTAAACAATTAAACAACTTTTGTTTTTTAAATTACATTAGAGTCCCTAAATTGTACTGAGTTTAAGGTGAATGCATTATTCATAACTTACAGTAATGTAATCTTCTATACATCCGAATAACATATGGTTTGTGCATAACAAGTTGCCTTGAGCTTTCATCTCATCAAAAAGTCCTTTTTGAATTTATAACATGCAAACGTGTTTTTTTTTTTAATCATATATACTGGTCAATACCACATGCGCGACATCTTTTTTGGGCCAACCACAAGCACGATTACATTCACAAAATTGCGTTACACAATCACCTGTACTTTTTGGCCTAAAAATGGCCCAAACTTGTCAAAAAGTTAGCCAAACATTTTAATGGGTCTAATCTCTTTTGAAGCTAATATTTCGACCCAGTGTCCGACTCAATCCGTCTTTTATTCGGCCCGTCACAGTGGCCAGCTCTTTTCGTTGGCTCAGATATAGAAACGATGTTCTCAGCAATTTTTTTTTTCACAAAAAGAATTGATCTTTTTTTTTTTTAAGTTGATTTCATGGTTCAGTATAAGATTATGATTTCATTTTTAATGACTGCAATCAGGGTTTTTTTTTTGAGAAATGACGAGAACAAAAAACAGTTTTTGTTGATAAAAAATGGATTAGATGAAATCGAATATAAAATTTCAAATAAGAGAGATAACAAATTTAATTTTGCTGAATATCAAATACAAATAAATTTAATTTATTTATTCTAAAATTCCATTACAAAAAGGAGCAATTGTTTTTGGATTTGAAAACTAAATGTTTGTGTAAAATTACTCATTTTAGTGATAAATGCATTTGGAATACAAAACTGGCTGTAATGGAGCACTTGGTGCCATATGATCCAAGCCAAGTCCCAATGCAAAAAAGTATTGATCGAGTTACTTTCAAATGGGGGCCAAAATGTATCATCAGACATCGGATGATGTTTTTTTTTTTTAAGGAAAATTATTTAATTGAGTCATTTGAATGGTTTGAGTTTGACTTAGAGGTTTATACTTTAAATTATTTGGTATTTTAATATCTTTATTTAAAAATAATGTTAATTCTATTTTTAAAAAATAATAGTATTAAATTTTAAACTAGTGCAACTTCACTTAGTTGGATAAGGTTGGTGTTTGTATTAAATTAAATTTAAACTATTCAGAACAAATTTAAACAGATCACTCAATTAAAGCAATAGAGACATCTGACCGAATTGAAAGGAATCACCTAAAGAAATAGAACTAGCGAAAGTTGAAGCAGACAAAAAAAAAAAGACAAAGACAAAGACAAAGAAATACACATAATGATGGAAGGTTATTGACTTGTGAACCACAATTGGAAGGTTATCGATCGACGAAGCAGGAGCTGATAATAGTAGCAAGACCCTTGCAACCGGGTAACATGATTCCATCTACCCAACCAAAGGCTTCAACGTGATTCATAGCATCATAATTAGTTAACTATGCTCACATGACCTTAAATCATTAATTAACACTCTTCGAGGTCCATCTTCCTAATTATCTAAAGTATAATTAATTAACACTCTTATTTATGATTCTTCTTTTTGTTCTTTTGTTTGCTTTTCTTAAAGGGGGAGACAGTGTGACACCAATCTACACAACAACATCGATCAGTTCGATGTTCATTTTGACTATTTAAAACATTTGTGAAAGAATCTCTATTCAAACTGTACGTTCCAGAAGCAGTATAGTGAGCAAACCTTTCTCATTTCTTTGACATCATATTGTCGACAACATCACTCTAAGCCCCTACACTTAGTCAAGACCCACAAATTTTCCGAATTAATTTGAGACTGGCAAATTCCTTATTTCTTGGGCCAATTAAGTTGATCATACCAGCAATATATTCATGGAGCTACAAGATCTTGGATTCGGCTATGATAGTGTGTGTGTATGATATTAATATCAAATAGTAATTAGTTTAGGCATAATATTGGTTTATACATTTTAGTTTATAACTTTTTTTTAAACTATATACTTGTGAAATGATTAAAAAATGAAGCAGACCCCATAAAGATAAATTTATAAATTCGGAGGAGAAGTTGGCATAAAAAGAAACTATATATGAATATTGTATATAGAAAACACACACTCTTTATTTTGTTGGATTCTTTTTTTTTTTCCTAATATACTACATGCATTTCACTTTCTAGTAGAATTTAGGGGATGGATAGAATGATTAAAAAAAGAAAAAAGATTAAGCAAAGTGCACAGAGGAACCAAAACAGAATTTTTTGGTTTTTACGGGAGCCATTTAATCTAATTTTTATTGAGGAGAAGAGGGAAAGATGGAGCCAATGCAATGCCTAAAACAAATTAAGGCCGAATTATTAAGGTTATCAATTCACGACTCATGAGTTATTTGACAAAACTGTAGCTATCTCCCCTCATCCCAATATGGTGATGGTGGGGGTCGACAGTATTAATTGCGTACAGACTTATGCTTATATAAGCATGGTACGTATAAAACACTAACTAGTAGTATATAAGAATGCCTTGATTTGCTATTGCACTAGTTAGCAAGAGGGACCTCATAATGGCCCCTCCCTCCAACTACATGCATGTGGCTTACATACAAGAGTTAGTTCTGTCCCTTTTGTCTACCTTCGCTTCATAGCCTTTCAAATCTCATTATTAATTTCACAAAATAAATGACATTCGTTAAACCTCATATCCCAATCAAATAGGCCCATTCACTTCTTCTCACCAATTGTTTCCTACTCCTATTGACACACATATACTCATAGTAGTGTAGATAGTACATGCATGGTGGCTAGGAAATAAAAAGTGAAAAATAATTAAATCGCCGATGGGTAGGTATATACTACCCGAAAGTGCATGCAATATTTGACTCAACTTCAATTACTCTACTCATATAGTGATCAATGGTTTACTTTAGACTTTAAAGGGAGTGGATATATCTTCAACTTCAGCTCATAGAATTTGAGGACATGATTGACTCTTATCCACTGATTAAGGCAACAATTTATGAGAAAAAAAGAGAAAGAAAAAGAACTAAAGAGAAGAGAATGTGGGTTTGATGTGAAACGACAAGTGGTTTTGCATGTGCAGAAGAGAGAAACGATTGGCTGAGAAAGAAATGGCAGGGGGAAAATGAAGGAGTTGGTGTTTGGTTATGAGGACGTTGTCTTGTAATTGTCACCAACCACACTGCGTAATTCTCCAATCCCTACCCTCTTCTTCAACCAAAGCCAACTAACATGGCTGTGCCTTTATTTGAACCCTACTTTAAAGCACCTTAACAAAGACCTTCACGTTGGTTTTTGTCCCACAGATTAACTTTTTGTATCCAATTTGGTCCTTCGTTTATCTTCAAATCCCCATTGGGTGGCTACCGACCGGGGATGACCCAAAACAACAGCCGTATCATGAAGGGGGAAAATCCCAATCCACAAACGTCACGACGTGCCACACTAATGGTTGCTCTCAAGCTACTGAGTAGGGACAGGTGTCCGCTTCGAGGCTCCCCGGTGCCATGTCAGCATGGTGGGATGGGAATGGCGCTCCGAAAATTTAATGTAAACAGAAAAATTAAAAAAAGAAAAGGAAAGACAAGAGTTGGGCCTACAAAAACTGTCGCAAGTTTGATTTTTGAGGCCGAAGCATGTGCCTCGGTCCTGAGGATTTTAGTTCTGTTTATTATGTTGCTCTATGAGTGGTACTTTTTCTTAAATGTGATTTAAGAAATATAATTAATATATTAAATTTTTTTTAATTTATTAATATCTTCTTATAGAAATAAATAAATAAAATAAAGTGATCAATGTTATTTTTAATTTTTAAAAAAATAAATGAGGATATAAGTAGAAAAATAATAATTAATATTATCTTAAAATTTTAAAATAATAGATAAAGAAAAATAAAAATTTTCTTAAAATATGACTGGGGAAATCAAACAGAAGAGTAATCACTATTTAAAAGAAAAGAATAATAAATGAGATTGGAAAAATATTATAATTATCCTTTTTGTGCTATTGGGAGTGCATGGTCGTTGGCACTTGGCAGGGCATATACGGCTCGGTCTTCAATTAATTAATACGCCATATTATCTGAGTTTGGTAGTTTATTTTGTTTCCGGTCAAAATCTTTCATCGAATTTGAAATTATTATTAAGTTGGAAAAATTTTAAATTTCATACTAATTAGACTTAATCATTTTAAATTTGTAAAAACCAGACATATTTCTATATACATTATAGAGTCTGATAAATAAATTATACTATTCATGCTTTATGAATAATATGCTTATTATAAATTTTATTACATATTATTGATATATTGATTTGTATGATTTTACAAGTCCACATTTAGCATACCCTACGTGTATAATATATACATACTTGATTAGCTTTTTTTTTTTTAATTTACTAAATATATCTAGAGTGTAGTTAATATGGAAGATAAAAAGTGTTGGTCCAAAAATAAAGATAAAAGAAGAGTTTTTTAAGGGGTCGGTATAAATGTCAGTCTGAGAATTCATTAAATCGGCTGTATTTTTTAAGGGAATGAATTATAATACAAGACATAAATTAATCGTAATAAAGAAATCATGGTGAAACGTGGGAGCATGGATTATTGATGCTAGTATAATAATGAAAATACCGCATGCATGTTGGTGTGTAAAAGAAATTATTGGGGGTTTAAAATGTCTTGCTTGTTGCGTTACAAATAAATGAGAACTAAACGCAGTGGTTTTCCCTTGAGATAGAAGCAAGGCAAAAGTGTGCTGGGGACCCATGAAATCCAGCAGAACATGTATCATTGAGCAAGCAAGCAATAAGGCAGAGAGGAATTTGCCGTTAATAATATATCTCACTTTTCAGCCGTCCTTGTCTCATTATCAATTTAGATTCCTACAATCGCTAAAGTGCAAAGCACCTTTAATTGTCCTTTTTATTCCATTGATGATCTAATCTCCCTATATAAACCACCGAAGTGCATAACAGCAGGCATATGTATATATGGTGCTTAATTAATTAACCCCTAATTAACCAATTACAAAATAAAAACAAGTTGTGTTAAACCCCACTGACCTCAATTTAAAAGGCCGTTTGTGTCGGTGCACCTTTTTATTTTGTATTTTTTTCATCACAAGTACTCTACATATGATATTCTTTTGACCTTATATACGCATATTTACCAAATAGATTAAATTTATATGTCAATTTTATTCTTATATATTTGACACGTTGGTGTATATGCAGTAATTGTTTTTTTCATGTGTGTGATAAAGAGAGGAGAGGAACGTACAGCTGTTAATTAATTTGGGTTGAATTGAAAATGAATTACTTTTAGACTATATTTATCGATCGTCAAACATGTAAAACACATGAATATGTATATATATAATACCAAAATAATTGATAAATGTAAAAATGTGAAAGGAAAACTGACCGCTAGCTATTAATTTGTTGCACATGGTGTTGCTTCCTAACTCTGAGATTAAACACTAGTGTGCTAATGTATTTTTGGACTTGGACGCTGTGTATATTAAGCCTGGAGCACTCTTATTTATATCTAACTTTTTCAACTTACTTCTCATAAAAAGATTCTATAATTCAAGAGACTGGTATGTAAATTGCTCCATTTTATTTGAATCATATGGATTCCGATATTATTACCGATTACTTAATTAGCCCATAGCCGTTGGTAATTAATGGTCACTGATCACTACATTAATATATATCACTTTTTATAACAAGTTTGATTCAATATACCAAGTGTTTACCATTATAATCTGTCCCTAGCTAATCTCCTCTTCCAACTATTTTCTCAGAGTGAATCACTAAAAAATATATTTTTTTTAAAGACAGCTCTTGAGTGAAAGCAAGAGATGGATCATGGACCCATGGAAGCAAATAAGTCAAAATCGTCCACAGGGTAAAGCTTAAAATGTTTCTCCCTCGACCGTTTTCATCCCTAGCCAACTAGTATTGTTGAGCAAAGGGGGTTCACACTAGCTTAGTTATTAGTAATTCACTTTCGATGCAATTTATTAATTCAACAAATTATAATTAAGCGCCCATCTTGCATTACGTGATGCCCCTTGCTTTGGTTTGATTATTAATTCCCTCTACCATTGTGACCAGGGTATAGCAACATTGAGGAATTAATATACGTCTCCATTCTACTTATTTAGGGACCATTCATTGTGCCTCCCGCATATGCTATTCTATCATTCTGTATTCTCAACTTGCCCCCCTAATTAATACGGTTGGTAATACCTAATTAACTTCCCTCTCTATGACTAATTATATCTATAATTAAGCCAACACTTGCATGCATATATTCTTAATTTCTTACAATATACTTTAAGGTTAATTTATAAAACTAACAATACTTTGTAGCCATATGAGAAGGAAACATATATTAATATTTAGACTTTTCTCCCTATATCATTTTCCTTCTTTAGTGTGCTCTGTGTTTGAAATTGTGATCTCCCACCATCATTCAGGCCTTGCTTAACGGCCAAAACTACCCAATTTTTGGTATCCCGTAAAACCAGTAATCACGAAGCAGGCGGGTCCCATATGTTGAGTTTAATCGCGCCATTTAACCCGGCTTTACTTTAATTTCTTTATATACACCCTCTTTCTTACTTACAGACTTGTCTTCCCATTCGCTCACTAAGCAAACAAGAGCAAGAGCCAAAAGTATGACCACCTCCCCCCTCTCTTTGCTCTTCTTTCTCTCCTTTCTTCTCACCATTACCCTCATTTCCTCCACACCCCTCCAAGACCCAGAATTGGTATCACAAGAAGTAAACAGGTAATAAACACCTTCACTCTCCCACTTACTCTTCGGCATTTTAATTTTCAAGTACATGCATTTAAGAGAGTGTGTTGTATTCTTGTGCAGGAAGATCAATGCCTCTAAGGCTAGGAGGAACTTGGGGTACCTCTCCTGTGGCACAGGCAACCCCATTGACGATTGCTGGAGGTGTGACCCCGATTGGGAGAAGAACAGGCAGAGACTAGCCGATTGTGCAATTGGGTTCGGGAAGAATGCGGTTGGGGGCAAGGGTGGTCAGATTTACGTAGTGACGGACGACGGCGATGACGACCCTGTGAACCCGAAGCCAGGGACTCTCCGGTACGCCGTGATCCAAGACGAGCCCCTGTGGATCACATTCGCGAGAGACATGGTGATCCAGCTGAAAGAAGAGCTGATCATGAACTCGTTCAAGACCATCGACGGTAGAGGCGCGAGCGTGCACATTGCGGGTGGTCCATGCATTACAATCCAGTACGTGACCAACATTATAGTCCACGGGATTCACATCCATGACTGTAAGCAAGGTGGGAACGCTATGGTGAGGGACTCCCCACGGCACTACGGGTGGAGGACAGTATCGGACGGTGATGGCGTGTCCATCTTCGGAGGAAGCCACGTATGGGTGGACCATTGCTCTTTGTCCAACTGCAACGACGGTTTGATCGATGCGATCCATGGGTCCACCGCAATCACCATCTCCAACAATTACATGACTCACCATGACAAGGTCATGCTATTGGGTCACAGTGACACCTACACCGAGGACAAGAACATGCAAGTCACTATTGCCTTTAATCACTTTGGGGAAGGGCTAGTTCAAAGAATGCCAAGGTAAATTAAGTCAAAAGTCAAGCCATAGATCTGTCAATGTATAATCTTAATTAGGTATTTGGGCCTTTAATAATGCTGAAAATTGAATTTGCAGATGTAGGCATGGATATTTCCATGTGGTCAACAATGACTACACCCATTGGGAAATGTATGCCATTGGTGGAAGTGCTGAGCCAACCATCAATAGCCAAGGCAATAGATTTGTAGCACCCGATGACAGATTCAGCAAAGAGGTTAATAATTTTTTTTAAAAAAATTTGTACTATTTTTTCTTTTTGGAAAAAAAAGAGAGAGATAATTAATTAACTAATTAGTGAAATTGTGAAATGTGCAGGTGACGAAGCATGAGGATGCACCAGAGAGCGAGTGGAAGAACTGGAACTGGAGGTCAGAAGGGGACATGATGGTAAACGGTGCGTTTTTTACGGCATCAGGTGCAGGAGCTTCGTCAAGCTATGCCAGGGCTTCGAGCTTAAGCGCGAGGCCTTCTTCACTCGTGGGTTCCATAACCATGGTCGCGGGTACACTTAACTGTAAGAAAGGTTCTCGTTGCTGATGATTTTGACCGCTCCAGTAACTGCCGGTCTATTGATTCCAAAAAGTAAAAAAGTAGAAGATTATGTTCAGTAAGAAAAGGAGATCGATGGAAGTGATTACGTACGTAAAGAAAAAGAGCCAAGTCTGGTCTATGATCCTCGAGTTCCATTCCTTCCTTCCTTGCTTTCATTCTTTTTCTTTCTGTTTTTAGATTGTTTTCCACAGTTAGTCTTGCTAATGTGCTCAAGTTACCATGAAATACAACCTCGGCCTTGACTCTTAGATCCAAAACGATGTTGAAGATTATCAAGGGTCTAGGAGAAAACAAGTGCAGAAGAGTTGATATATTGATACGTACATTTATAATATACCGAATCAATTAGCTAGTTACATTATTATTCTCTCAATCTCTCTATGCAACCGACACATTGCAACGGATTGTTGACAAAGACCATAGATAAAGTGAGGCAAGTACAATAATGGAAAAGGCAAAAGGCCAAAAGGGTAGATAATGTTGTGTTATGAGATCTAACCTTACCGATCGGCCGAGTTATTATATATATGTTGGAGCAATCGAAAACGTCCAACTACCGAAATAACTGTGTTAACAAATGGGACAAAAGAACGTACAATGTAGACGTAGTGGATGTCCCCGTAATTTTTTTTTTTCTGTTTGAAAAAGAGAATAACGACAGATGCATTATTTGAAATCTCTTCAAGTGTATTGGATTTGGTATATTCTCGAAAGACTAATGGGATAATTCGGAGTACAAAAAGTATGAAGTAAAGAAAAAGAAAGGCGTTGATCACATATAGTTATTTGAAAAGGGCCAGTCACAAGGGCAAACATGAAGATAAAGGTAAAAGGGACACCTAACATGCATGTGTAAAACTTGGGAGAGTGCAGAGCATAATGGGGTTGAAAGAAAAAGAGGGCAAGATACTCGAGAGTATATAATTAAGGAAACGATCGAGTTTTGAGAGGGAAGGGCATGAGGAAGAACAGATAAACATTGAGGCGCGAGCAATTAAGAGAGGAGAAAAGGGGAAAAAACACATGGGTGGGGGTGGCCACCACTGAACCTGAAGTGGATATTCTTTTGATGTGACTGTGGAGATTTAAATTAGGTTTGCATCCACATGTTTGACAAAAAGAACCAACAAGCTAAGTAGAGAGAAAGCGGGTTCAAGCCAAGCGCACTTCGATCATCACTTTCTTGAACCGAAGGAGAACATGAGACATGATGGAGAACCCAGAAGCTAGAAGCACATGGCTTCTTGGTGCATTTCAAAGGAACCCACTGATCATCGATCTCAACTGAGTAGCCACGTGGAAGAGAATTGAGCTAATTAGGACCCAAAAGAGAAGAAGAAGGTTCGGAATGTGAGGGAAAGAAGGTCCCGCACTTGGCGTAAGTTGCACTTGTGGTGTGTTCATACACAGTGGAATAGTGTGTCTGGGTGCAGGGGGGTCCCACCATGAGTGGTTCTTTCTTTAGAATATGGGTCCCCATTGTAATTTCACGCCGCAATCACAGGAGGGGCAAGCCATTCCCGAACTACAAGAATCCCACTCCACCATACCAAACCATTACCTTTGCTTCATCTTAGTCTCACAAGCTACTTTTTGCCCCACCTCATAGTCATAGCACCTTATTCCCACCACAATCCGGTTTGAACAACTAGTAACATTATTAAGTGATCATGCAGCTGTGCTTTAAAGCTCTGCATTAATTGAGCGATTTCAAAGTCTATATAAGTGAATTAGAGTGGTCATCGCATTCATTTAATTTATACAAAATTCAAAATAAAAATTATTCTTCATAATTTATGAACAACAAATTTTTTTTTGTAAATTCTATCATTTATATTGTTTCATATTTCATATCTTATGTGTGTTAAATAACTTTTTTTTAAATAAAAATATTAGAGGACAAAAAGTTGTGATTTCAAAAATAAAATAATATTCAAATTGAATTTATATTTCGAAGCACTCAGCTTAATTATATTTATATTTACATTTCAATATTTCATTGGTTTGTTTATTAATTTATTATCTAAATGACCTATAAATTAAATGTTGCAATTATTTTGAAAAACATTTGCAACTCTTTAGGAAGAGGTACGTGTTGACTTCAAACTATAAATAAATGAATGTGTGTGTACACACACATATATAAAGTATATATTTCTTCTCCTTCCAGAGTTTTTTTGCATATGAAATTCATAAAGTTTTTTAGAATGGACTGTCTGAATTTGCCGCGGATATACCTGAGGGTATTCAGAACGTATCTCATCGGTAATCTGTTAATACTCTACTATAAATCGTGCGACAAATATCACTTTTTTTTTAAGAATTATAATATATTATACTATTGGTTATATAGGCCCATTCTCCTTTTAATTATCTATTGATTTCGTCATGTTTTAAAGTAGGCAACTAGGCATACTCTTCTTCATTATATATATAGTATATTTTTACACAATATGAGAAATTAGAATTTTAATTTATTCCACTAGATAGGCTTTGGTCAAGATTTTTTTTCTGAACAAATTATTGTTTAGCGTTGACATAAATGGCTTCCATCTCGGAAGAAAGACTTTTTCCTGGTCAAAAAAAAAAAGGGAAAAGATTTTACTTCTGTCTAATTTTAAGAAATTAAAGCGTGTAATAACACAACCTCCATCACAATCACAACAGCTACGTTCTCTGGGGGTTAGATTCTACCACCACCCAAAACAAATAGGCTTACCATTACCAAACGCAGCTCACCGGTTCACCCAATCATTTGAATTTGATTTTCTTTTTTTGGTAAACATTTGAATTTTTATTTTCCCCAGCAATAAGGTATTACTGAATCCAAATTATTATATTGGGCCGTTGGGCCTTAGTGGCTACGGAACACGCCGAAAAGAGTCATGATGCAATCGACCATGCACACTATACTACAGTGAAGTTGAATTTGTGGAGACATCCCTTTTTTTTTAGTCGGAAGGAAGCCAAAAGTTTCACAATAGCAGAATTACAAAAGAGACTTCCTTTTTCAAGAACAACACAGTGTGCTGTATGATATAACAAGAAGGTTATTGGTGGAAATAAATGTTGCAAACAAAATTCGGTAATGGATTTATTCAGTATTGAACTGTAACCTCAACTTTGATTGCATAGCTGGGTATTTCTTAAAAAGAGAGACACGCAAATGAAGTTAAAAAAAAAAAATGAAATTCTAGCTTTTGCAAAGACAATAAAATACTAAAAATAGATTCTATGCATTACATATAGTTTGCAATGAGCCGTTCATTTCATGACTAATGAATAATGCAACTTTATATAAATTTGTATACATATATTGATATTGATGAATTACATTTGCATTTATACTTTTAATTTAAAAGTGCATCTGCATTTATTTGGAAATGTGGGTAATTGATAACGGCTGAATTTGTTTCGGTCAGTTGTACTATAGTTGTAATGATGGTGGACCAGATACTGCAAGCATGTGTAACTATGGGCTTGGACTGGGTCTTGAGGGTTTCATGGGCTATGTTGGCATGTGGCCCAAATAAATATGAATAACTCGAGAGAAAAGGTTATTATTGCACCCACTCACAAGAAAAGAGAAGGGGGAAAAAAGGGGATGTCGCTCCCTCATAAGCCATAAGACAAACAAGTGAACAATTCAGGAGCAGGTAGAAATAATAGGGTTTAGGCTTTATGTGTCACAATAATCACACAACATGAGCACGTGTGCCACGCGATGCCTCCCAGGCATCAGGCCTCACAGTAAATTACAAGTAATATTGGCCGTCTACGCTAAAACCCACCGACACACATACCCTTCCCATTCCTCTTCTTGGGAGCAGGTAGTATCATGATCGTTGTCCATATCTCTCTCATACGCACATGGAGAAGCGTGCAACATATATATATTTTTTAAAGAAAATCAAATCATAAATATATGTATATATTATCATATATAAAAAAAAGACCTAATAATGCATATCTGAATTTCTTAAAAAATGTAAACAAAGTTTGAAAGAATAAAATATTTTATTAAACATAAGGATCTGCTAGGAAAAAAAATTAATAAAATTAGCACAACACACTAAGGCATGCACTGTGTCTCGGATTAAAAACATACTCTGGGAGTGGGGCTAACCCAAATAGTAAGAATGAGGCGAGATGGGGGTGTGTGTAAATGGCCAATTATTATTATTTTTCAGAGTAAATGGTCAAAGTGTTTAAACTCTCATCTTGTAAGGGGAAAAAAGGATAAAATCAAAATTTAAAAGCTTTATTATCTTAATTTGAAAATTATTAAAATTGGTTATGCATGTATTAAAAAATAAAAAAAATATTCATTTAATTTAACTTATAAGATATATTTGTGTAAGCATCTTTTTTTTAATATATTTCAACCTTAACAACCATTAAACTGTGAAGTTGATATTTAAAACTTAAACTTTGCATGATTAATGAAATTACTAGGCGAAATATCTGGAGGAAAGAACGAGGTGGGGGCAAATGATTGGGTGAGATAAGATCTAATGACAGCTCAGAAGGTGCTACGTGGCGATTACTTGGTTCCGTCTGACGTGGAATGGATTAGAACCTCGCAGCATACTGTTCACAGTTCATATATACCTAAGTGGCTAAGATTGAATTAGACCGTTTCTTCGCTTCTCCAAGGGGCGTTTTCAACAAATCCGACTCACGCTTTTTCAGGGCTCACAATTACAAGTTACAGCTATACACCACCAGGTCCTTCGTCTTTCCCAGGTCATATTTCCTATTAAATAATTAATCTTTATCCCGTAATACACATATTTAATTCGTTCTCGTCAAGTCATCGCTTCCCCACGCGCCTCTCTCTTTCTCCTCCGCAATCCAGCAACTTTCACTGGTCTATTCATCATTAGCAAAAGTGCACGTGCACTCTCTGAATTTCATACCAAATTTTATTTTAGTTTTTAATTTTATTTTTTTTTAATTTTTTAAATATAATAAAAAATTTTCCCTTCTTATTAACACATTTAACTATATTAATTCTAAATACTGATAAAACATTTTAATGTGATAATGAATCATTATTTAATTTTGATACATATCAATTTTTATTATAAGTTATTAATATTATTATATATTTATTAGTTTTAAATTTAAAATATTTTTAAATTAAATTAAAAATAAAATTAATAATTACAAATAAATTCCTTCTAAATAAAATCTTAATTTTTGAATTTATTTACCATAAAAAAATGAATTGGATGAATGTATAAATATTTGAATTTGAGAGCAATTTTTGTTAACAAAGTAAATGATGTAATAAGAAAACTTTTTATTATATTTTGTTAAAAAAGATTACAAAAAATAAAATAAAATTTAATATAAAATTAATAGACTAAAAGTTAGCATACTTTTGCATTCATCATTTTAACACTTTTCAAAAACATACACTTTTCGAAAACATAATCATTGCCCATGCTTCGCAGTGCTTCCTAATTCCTATCATCACTTCCAGTAATGTTCAATTTCTATAATTTATGACCTGGAATCCAATCTTTTACTCCCTCTATCTAAAATATAAGAAACACTTTTAAATGTGTTTTATTTTAAAATATAAAAAATAAATAGTTTTTATCAAATAAATTAATATGTGCTTTTAATTTTACTCTTAATTAAAATAAATTTGTTCTTACGAGATATAAATTAAATGAGAGTTAAGTAAGAATATTAAATATGACTATTTTTAAAAAACAATTTTATCTATAACATATTTAAGATATTTAGTTGCTTTCTTATTTTTGATAATTTGATTATTTGTTTCTTACATTTTAAAATAAAAACATTATTATTACTCTTCTCATCCCTAAATATAGGATCTTTTATCTTACTTCTAAATATAAGATATTTTATAATATATGAGATGATATTTATTATACATTTTTTAAAATATCCCTATTTAATATATCTTAAAAAAATATTAAATAAGAATAATTTTTAAAAAATAATATTTAGAGGAATTAACATAATTAATTAACTTTAATTCTTATCCTTAATTCACATTTTTCGATTAAAATAGTTTATTACTGCTGACTTGGAATCTGTTATTTAGATTAATAGTCTTTGGAATTATCCGTACATTTATTAACGGGACAATTATATTGTCATAAAAATTAATCACACAATGCAATGGAAAATATAAATAATTAAAAATGTATGGATATTTTCAGTATTTTGATATTAAACTGGAGCTTCATCCCATGACGGATCTCAGGATTGAAAGCCATATTGATCGCAATCATAGAATATGGTTCTTATGGGCGGTTTAACAAAACATGTGCCAATTACAAAAACCGCTTTTTTAGTGGATACATTTTCTCTTTGTGGCATTCCACCCTTTGCTTGATCTGTGCTACTTTCACTAGCATATAGTATATATATTGATTTATGTAGGAATTTATATTTTTTATTGGTGAAAAATCTATTTTATATTTTACAAATAGTTTTTTGCCAGTTTTTTTTTCCACATAGTTGAACTATAATATCCAATCAAATAAAAAATTCTAAACTATGAAGCAGAATCAAACAAAATGATAACATCTTTTATTAAAGTATTTCAAGAAATTAGGTAGAGAAACATAAAGGAAGAATTAAATTCGGCTTACATAATAAAACTCACTGTATAAAAGTGAAATTTAGTAATTTACCATTCCCTCTCTCTTTCTGTTCCCTTGAAGAATTTCGGAGCATAATTTTATTATCTTTATAAATGCAAACAATAAAAGCTCATAACTTTAAATTTATATATATATATATATATATATATTTCTTCGGTCCTTTTTATAAATTATATTCTAAAAATTTTTTGTAAGTCATTTTCTATAAATTTTTAAAATATTAATTACTTTATTTTAAAAATACTCTTATTTAATTATGAGAGAGAAAATATATTGTTAAATTTGTGGTATTTATTATAGGATAAAGATGAAAACTATATTATTTTTAAGATAATTTTAATGATATAACAAATTTTTCTTAATTTTAGTGAAATTATTGAGAGTGACTTATATTATTATATTAAGGACAACAGAAAATATATATATATATATATATATGTATATATGATAAACTAAATGTGAACTTTACCTTTACTTATTTAGAAATAAGTTGCATTATTCATTAATCATGATTTATGAAGGATGCATTTTCTTATAAATTTTATATAATATACATTTATTTATAAAAAAATAATACTATATTTAATAATAAAAAATTAGACTATTTTAAAATTATTTTTTAACTAAAATACTATTTTAAAAGTATGTAAAAATACTTTTTGACTAAAATACTATTTTAAAATTATGAGAACACATACTTTCATTTTGTGTTTATTTCATTTTTTATCTTTTGTTCTAAAATTATTCATTAATAATAGATAAATCTTAAAACATGAGACATATCCTCTAAATTAATTTTAAACATATCTGATTAAAAAATTGATCTTAAATAACAAAAGATGCCTTGGTAAAAAACGATACCTCAGGAAATTAAAAAAAGAAAAGAAAAGTAAAGAAAAGATCCCTGTGTTTTTGGCCATCAGAAAAATATCTGTTAAAAAAATAAATGACGAATGTGCTTAGCTTAGCGCGTGTGAGCAATTACAGGGTCGCAATGACTAACATTGAACGTGAACTTTCCGCGTCACACACCTGCTGGTTGTCATATAAATACCTGATTCTTGTCTGACGAGCTGGTGCCTAACGCATCCATACAAGCTTGGACCAAGCAGTCATCCTCCCTCTTCATAAAACAAACCCAAACACCACCGCGCCGCCAACACCACCACCCACCCCGCCCCCCACATCGTCCAATGGCCGTCAAAACCATCCTGCCGACTGATGTTTCCGGTGTTTCTCCGATTGCCGGGATAGACTACCTGAGCCATCGGGTCTTACCTGAACCCGATGTTTATATTCACACATCCGGTGGCGTCCGCATTCCCGCGCACACAAGCATTCTGGTACTCTTTCTTTTTCGTCAAATTAATTGTAGCCATCTCATAATAATTCCTTAAATTATTACGGTTTTGAATCTAATTAGCTAATTGTTTTTGCGGATTTCTTGCTCGGTTCTGCAAATTGCGAAGGCTTCAGTGTCGCCGGTCTTAGAGAATATCATAGATCAGCCGCGCAGGAATCGGAGCTCCGAGAGAATCATTCGAATACACGGCGTTCCTTGCGACGCCATCACCGCTTTTCTTGGCTTCCTTTATTGTTCCAGGTTGGTGATAACTACAGCGCTGATTGTCACGTCTTCACTTGGTCTCCTCATATTCCGCCGCGAAATAATATCGTTATGAGAAAATGACTGAATACCCCTGAATGATCGATGCAGGTGCACGGACGAGCATATGGAAAAGTATGGGATGCATCTGCTCGCATTGTCGCACGTGTATTTGGTGCCACAGCTGAAGCAGAGGTGCATCAAGGTGCTTGGCAAACGGTTGACGATTGAGAATGTAGTGGATTTGCTCCAACTCGCAAGGCTCTGCGATGCGCCCGATCTTTACCTCAAGTGCATGAAGTTGCTCACCAATCACTTCAAATCCGTGGAAGCAACAGAGGGCTGGAAATTCTTGCAGAAGTATGATCCCTGGCTCGAGCTCGACATCCTCCGTTTCATAGATGAGGACGAATCGGTAAGTCCAAATTCCCGTTAATTTAATTAGATTTATTGAAATGGTCACTCCGATTAGTTCTATTCCGGGAATTTCCAAAATTAAAATGAGAAATGATTGATGATATGGAAATGGAACAGAGGAAGAAGAAATTGAGGAAGCAGAGGGAGGAGCAGAGGTTGTACATAGAGCTAAGCGAAGCAATGGAGTGTCTGGAACACCTATGCACGGAAGGGTGCACTGACGTTGGGCCTTACGATGTGGAGCTCCGGAAGGAGAGGAGGCCGTGCAGCAAATTCGCGACGTGTCAAGGCCTTCAGCTCTTGATCAAGCACTTCGCCACGTGCAGTAAGAGGATGAACGGAGGGTGCTTACGCTGCAAGCGAATGTGGCAGCTCTTCAGACTCCATTCCTCCATTTGCCAACAAACCGATTCTTGCAAGGTTCCTCTTTGCAGGTACTCCGAAAATTCTGTGTCTTTCATTCCCTTTTCTTTCTGTTTTCTTTTTTTGTAAAAAGCCCGTTAAAAAACTATAAATATTTTGACACGAGGTTTTCTTTTTTGAATTGCTTTCCTTTTCTTCCCCTTCTTTAAAGGCAGAAAGATAGGTTTCTTTTTCTTTTTCTCTTTTCTTAGTGGAAAAGTGCGGCCTGACTAGGTTAAAAAAAAAAATCATAACATTAGACTATCCGGTTGGTATTTTATTTCTTCGTTCACATATTTGTTTTCTATATTAGTTGATTTTCTGAGTTGTTTTGATTCACGCTAGAAAGTCATCGTATCGATCCATTTTGATTTTATTCCTTTAAACTATGATAGATCTTCACGAGGTAGCCCTGTTGTCGTCGTTGATTTTGATCGGTAACAACACAGAAAGCTAGTTAGCTGGAGGAAAAACTACTCTGAATTAAATTTCTTATAAACTGGGCATGACAGGTCATTGAATCCGACTAAGTCTTCCAAATCGTTTCTCGTGTGAGAAATAAAGTTCCCCAGATTGCAAGTTCAAGTCCCTAATATATTTTATTCGATCTCGTTAAAATCAAGTGTTCCATTAATTTATTATAGTGGATATTATAAATTCTTACTATTGGTTAATGGTTAATTTGTTGCGTTTCTTCCCTGATATTATTATGATCGGACGCAGTAGTTGGCCTGTCATAATCTCCAAAACTTGAATATATGTGTTAGTCTTAGCTGTAATTGTCATCTTCACACCCAGTAAGCGCTGGTTCATGCGTGCTTCGTCTTGACCGTTCATTTGACAACCCCAATAATAACAACACTACGTATACCATTCGAACATGCTCTAAGATATAGATCTACCTTCAACTTGGGCAGCATGGGTCACAAAACATGCCAAAAGGGTTTCCATCAGTGAGGGGTCCCCTCAAAAATTAAATGAAAATGTGTAAATATCCGTGATATTTAGTTTCTCTAAAAGAAAATCATCCGGGACAAGTGACAGTGTTTGGCCTTCTTTATCAATTACCTGCACAAGTGGGATTTTAACAAAAACATGTTGTTTTGCAATTGACTCTGTTGTTTGATTAGTGTAAAGGCTTACTAGCTAGTGGATAGATTATTTTAATTTCTTATCCTTATCTTGAGGAAGAATTTTTTTTTTGAAAATACCATTCCAACAAAATAAGTATATAATTTTTATAGTTCCTCGTTCAAGAAAACTTTATAAATAATATTTTTATTAAAAAGTTTTAACAGAAAAGATGTAAAAACTGTTACAGAAATTTAGTCTTTATCTTAAATATCATATAAAAATATTTCTTTTCTGATGCACTTATTTGTCTATTCTCGTGATTTCATTTAATGAGTTATGAATGATGTCAACTTGTATCATTAGTTAAGTCACTGTCGATCTGTTTGGAAAATGTGACAGGCAAATGCAAATGAAAATGCAACAAGACAAAAGGAAAGATGATCCAAGGTGGAAGCTACTCGCGAGGAAGGTGGCCTCAGCCAGAGCCATGTCTACGCTGTCCCTGCCAAAGAGGAAGCGAGATGAGGAAACCAGAGTGAGCATGAACAATTATGCTATAAAAAGTGTCAAATTAAAATGAGATTAATTGTAATATGCAGGACAATTTATGGGGTCGATATGTTTCACTTGTTCTCCCATTTCTTCTAGAGTTGATGTTGTCTGATGTTCTTTGTAGAAGCAGCAGGTTTTTGGATGAAGTGATCCTGTTGTTCATTCCTCTTTTCTTAGTAGGGAACTATAAATCAATAGGTTATCAGAAGTAGTGCAAGGTGAGTATTAGCTTGTAAGTAATGTTAATTGTTTGGTTCTTGCATGTAGATATAATATAAGCAAAGAAAATCTCATTTTGGTTTGCCGTGAGATATTTCAGCTTCTTTGGCAAATAAAAGAAGAAAGCCATAATTCAGCTTCATCTTACTGCGAAAGAAACCAGAAAAGTCGTACTTTTTTATGTGTAAAACGGTAAATAATCCGCATAGCCATTTTTTAATATTTTTATTTCATTGGGAACGGTAGACAATTATTATTTACTCCCACTCCCCATATCTATTGTAATTAAAGGTTGTGGCACACAAATTAAAATAATGTAAACTAATACTAAACAAAATAATTAAAATACCCTCATTTAAAAAGTATTAAAATAATGTAAACTAATACTATATAAAATAATTAAAATATCCTCATTTAAAAAGTATTGAAAATAAAATAAATTTACAAAAATAAATAATAAATGAGAAAGAAAAAATGGAATTAGTACATAAGGGTATAGTTGGGAAAAATTATTTACGTACAGATTTTGTAAAACAACAATAATTTTGAAAGAAAACAAAAAACTTAAAATAGTAATAAATATGAGACGAAGGAAAAAAAGAACATCACTTTGATGCGTCTTGTCTTTGTATTTGTTTAATTGTGGGTTTGGAACTCAGCCCCAATTTTATCTAATGTCTCCAAACAGAACCACTAAAATATAAAGTATATTATATACCCAAAATTCAATTGACATAAAAAATTATTTACCTCCTACTTCTACCTAAATTTGGTTTTGACAAACTCAACACATGTTTGACAACTATTTTAGAAATATTTTTTTTATTTTTGGAAACAAATAAATAAAAAAAACTTATTTAGTAAACTTATTTTTTATAAAATATTCTGAAAAACATAAAAATAAAAGAATAGAAAATTCAAAAAATTTTAAAGTATTTTATAATTTTTGTTCTAGAAAACAAAAGAATAGGTGAAAAATATCCACCTTATTAATGGTAAAATTATAAATTTTAAATAATTCATTTAACATTTACTAAATATGATTTTAGTAACAATTATTCAAATAATTTTTTTTTATTTTCTTATTTCTAAAAATTATTTTTAAAAATAATTTTATAAAGTTATTTTAAAAATAATAAAATAAAAAATACTATCAAAACATGCCTTTATTTTTTCAATCTTAGTGACAACCACGAAATAGGCCTTTCAAATTTCAATGTCTGGATATGGACTTAACAGTAGTCATTAGGAATGGTGAGCAAATAAATGAAACGTTATACACCCTTTATTTTTATTAAAGAGTCGTTTTTAAGAAAATTTTTATTTTTTTTATCTGTTAGTTTGAAATTCCAAAACAACATAAAAACTATCTGCCTCCTAAATTCGATTTTGACAAACTCATTCTTTCAAATGTTAATATTTGGATATGGACTTAACGGTAGTTATTAAGAATGGTGAGCAAATAAATGAAACGTTATACTCCCTCAATTTTTTTTAACTGTCACTTTTCAAATTTTTTTTTATTTATACCCTTTTTTTTGCCAGATAATTATACCTTTATTTGTTCTTTTAAAATTCAAATATAATATTAATTACTCTTTTATATCTATTCATTTATTAAATGACATATTAGAAAATTCAAAAGAAATTTTAACATATTAATTATATTTCTTAATCTGTTTACTAAAACTTTAAATGACATATAAAAAGAAATTGGGGCAGCAGAAAGTATGGGTCCAGGATCTTGAGACAAAGGCAAGCATCAGTGAGCATAATTATATATTTCCTCTAACTCATTTTATTTGTCACTTTGAGATTTTTTGCACAAATCAATAAAATTATTAATTAACTTAGATTATAGTAAATTTTAATGATATTTTACTAAAATATTCTTGAATTAAATGGTAAAAGGTGATTTATATTTCATCTACTATTATTTTTAATTATGGGTAAAATATAAAAAAATAATTAATGCTATCTTGACAATATAAAATCACATACTTTCTTCGGTTCAAAATATGAGTTCTCTTTAAAAAATTTTTTTATCCAAAATATAAGTCTTATTTAATAATTTCTATGACATTAAATATTTTTTTTCTATTTTTTATTTATTTATAATTAAATATAAGAGAAATAACAAATTTTAAATGTAATATATTAAATAGGAATACTATTAGAAAATAATATATTTTTTTATATATTTTATAAGTAAAACTACCTTTCTTAATATTTATATAATTAGTTTAATAAAATTTATATTTTGAATTAAAGGAATACATTTGTTCCGTCAAAAAGCCGAGATAAACTATTCCTCCTTTTCTGTATGCAGTGCTCTCTCTTTACGCTTCTTCTTGCCCCCCTTTTTATTGACCTTCCCCTGACCGTTGAGGTTTAACCGTTTTCTCCCCCTAACCCCTAATTTATCGAGATATAAATAATCATTATGAAGTATCGCACTCTTTTCGCTTGATCCCTAATTTTTTGTCCTTCAGTTATGATTCCGTAATAGTTATTATTCTCATAACCGTTACTCCTAGTCGGGTATTTTCGGAGCATCACAATCTTCGTAGAGAAACCTGCAGTTGGTCCTATGGCCGAGATGTTATTTAACCGTACGATCATTTGGCCGTACAATTACTCGGGCTTACCGCTTGATAACCGATGTAATACTCGGATTGTTGCGCTTAAGCTCGGTGTATATGAGCTCGGAGAGTGGTACATCAAATGGACGTTTATCTACCTCGGACTTGTAAGCTCGGCCTTATCATCCCAGCCAGTACACTAGCCCCCCGAGCCTCGAGTCCGATTTAGACGAAGAGGCTCTGGATCACGTGACTAACTAAAGACTGGTTTTTTGAATTTTGAACCGTTTCAGTATCCTAGGGATTCGAGAACCTTCCCTAAGGCTCCTTGACGTTTCGGTTTCTGAGACGGTAATGCACTTATACGTACGGCTACACGCGGCGTTATTTAATACTGTGTCTTTTCGTCAGTTGGAGCACGTTCTCCAATGGTGACGATTTGTTGCCCAAAGTCATGATTAAATTGCTTGTTTCGAGGAGGAGTTTCACAATATACGTGTAAGACTCAAATGTTCATCCTTTCACTTTAAACTTCATTTGCTTTTCATTCCTTCTGAATCTTTCCGTCATCTCTAACCTTCCCGTCGTCCCTAACCTCCTTTTTCTCGCCCTTTTCGTCATTTTTCCAGGTACGCCTTCTTCTATCCTTCCCCCTTTTCTCAGTTTCTACGCTCTATTCCATATTTTTCCCCAATCATTATGAGTTCAAACCGAGGATCTGAGACGTCAGCTGGGTCGTCCCTTCATCGAATCCTGGTTGAGAGGGAAGTTATGGGCATCGGAGAAAATCCTTCACCATCAAACTCTTCCTTTCCAAGCGGGGAGCTGAATTTTCGTCTAGCCGACCTCCCGACTGAAAGGGAAGCTTCATCTTCGGCTACTGCTGTGCAAGTAACCGTACCAAACCCGCGAAAAATCATTTCAAGGGTTCGAAAAGATCCAGTTCCCGATATTCAACTTCCGGGATATTATTGGGTTAAAGGAGAAGTTGGATCTTATCACTCTAAATTTCGGACTGCTGAGTCGATCATGGAAATGAGGAAATCCATCTCTCTATCTAGCATACAAACAGAGGAGGCCGTGATTGCCAAGCCGTGTACAGAAGATGAGCACGTTTTTATGTCGGCACAACGAGGGCAAACACATTTTACTTATATGTATAAAACATTATTTGAGTCACTGGGGGTTGGCCTTCCTTTCTCGGAGTTTGAGTGTGCTGTTTTAAGGGCGTTGAACATCGCTCCAACTCAACTTTATCCTAACAGCTGGGCGTTTTTAAAGGCTTTCGAAGTCCTGTGTAGAAAACTGAACATGACACCGACCGCTCCAAAATTTCTCTACTTCTACCAGATCCGATTTGGAAACAAGATCGGCTGGATTTCTCTCAGTGGTATGAATAAAAAGGGAATAATCGGTCCATATACCTCATCCTACAAAGACTTCAAAGGAAGTTTCTTTAAGGTGCGCCCCGCCGAGGGTTACTCGGAGATGTTTTTCAATGTGGAGGGACGACCCAGGTTTCCTCTATATTGGACTCGGACTCCGATCAAATTCCAATCTTGGTGCTATGAGGATATGTCGGCATCCAAAAAAGCGGATGTCGAGAAGTTAAATAAATTACCTCGCCCCTTGAACTGCAAAATCTTACTTAGACTCCCTTATTCTTCAACTACTAATAAAGATCTTTCACGTGAGTGCCAAGTTTCTTTTTTCTTCTACTGCCATACTTGTCTGAGTTTTTAATATATACTTTCTACTCTGCAGTGGTGATGGGGAAGTTCAACTGGCGTTCGATAAAAAACATGGCCCCATCAGCAGGACCAAGTGCCGAGAAGTTGCAGGCTCACCCTGATAAAGAGGAGAGAGGTCGTGCCGAAGTAGTGGCGACAGCTGAGGTTGTTGAGATTCCCTCCTCTTCACACAGCCCCCCGAGTAAAAGTGCTCGACTTCTGACCACCGACGAGGAGATTGTGTCTTCTGCTCACCAATCTCCCCTGCCTTCCCCTGTTAGACGCTTGCCTTCAGGCATTGATCCAAACATTGCCAAGTTTTTCGGGAGTAGCGTCCAGGAAATCGGTGACAAAGAGACCTTACAGCGATTGGGTCCCAAGGCTATTCTGGAATCCATGTCGGCTATGTGCCTGCGTGCTGTGAACATGGCCTCGTTTTGTGGGGAGGAGTTTGAGGAGAACGATCTTCGCCTCAAAGCTGCTAAGGTCGAGCTTCTGGAAGCAACCACTGCAAAAGACAAGGCTTCTTCAGAACTCGCCGAAGCTTCGAAGTCTCAAGCAGCTCTCTTTCTGCAAGTGGAGGAGCTGAAAGAATCCCTTGCTGGTGCCGAGATGAAAGTGCAAGCAGTCGAGAAGGAGCGGGATGCCCTGAAGACTGAGGTTGCTTGGGCAAGGAACGCTGAAGCCGAATCCTCGGCCCTCGCTGCTAATTTACAAAAGGATTTGGAACAAGCGAGGAAAAGACAGGCCGAACTCGAGGCTGATGTTAAGGAAGCCGTACAACAAATAATAAAAGAGCATATAGAAGGCTTCCATAAAGCACTTCGTCAGGTGCATCTTTTCCTGCCGAAAATTGAGCTCTCGGCATTTGATGTGAACAAAGATGTCAAAGATGGTGAGCTTGTGGATGAAGATGAACTATAGGATACTAAAAAGAGAGATATTCCTACTGCTGCGAGCTGCTCACCTCCTGGATTGTCTATTTCTTTGCTTTTCTTTATTTTGATGTCTTGTTCAGACTTGTTAATGATAACAATATTACTTCTCGACCTGACTGCGTTCAATTTTTGAAATAATCTTTCAGTTCGATCTCGATTGAGATTAACTTCCTCTCGGTTCGTACTCGACCGAGCTTTAGACGTAGACCTCGGTTCATACTTGACCGAATTTTAGTTGAAAACCTTGGTTCATACTTGACCGAATTTCAACTCCTCGATTCACATTTGACCGAGTTTTTAACAAATTCTTGGTTCAAACTTGACCAAATTTAACTCGAATGCTCGGTTCATACTTGACCGAACTTCAACTTGACATTTCGGTTCATTCTTGACCGAGTTTATCCACCTCCCCGATTCATACTTGACCGAGGTGTAATTCTGCTTCTCTCGGTTCATACTTGACCGAGTTTATCCACCTCCCCGATTCATACTTGACCGAGGTGCAATTCTGCTTTTCTCGGTTCATACTTGATCGAGGTTATCCACCTCCCCGATTCATACTTGACCGAGGTTGCTAAGCATAATCATGATAAGAAATTTCCTTTATTAAAGTAGATAGGCGTGCCTCGTTAAACCTTCTCGGCCAAAACCCTCTTTTGCATATTCTTTGGGACAAAAGACCGAGTTAGGAAAAAGAGTACATCACCTTCCTTGTATACATCAACTAACTGAAATAATTTTTGAGGTGAGATGCATTCCATGTCCTAGGGATTGCTTCTCCTGACAGCTTTTCTAGTCTATATGCTCCATTACCCAACGCTTCAGTAACTCGGTAAGGCCCTTCCCAATTTGCAGCTAGCTTTCCTTCGCGGATATTCTTCCTTGCTTCGCTCTGTTTCCTCCAAACAAGATCTCCACCAACAAAACTCCTTGGCTTAAGCCGAGAATTATAACGCCGAGCCGCTTTTTGCTTACAAGCTTCTTCTTGTATACGTGCATTTTTCCTGACCTCTTCGGATAGATCTAGTTCAACTTCCATGTTTTCCTGGTTCATATGTTGGTCGGGGAGTATTCGTCTAAAGGACGGCTCTCCCATTTCCACCGGGATCATTGCGTCAGCTCCAAAAGTCAACCTAAAAGGGGTTTCTTTAGTGCTTGACTGAGACGTGCAATGATAGGCCCAGAGAATGCTCGGTAATTCCTCAGCCCAGGCCCCCTTCGCTCTTCCCAATCTCTTCTTGAGTTCTCCGAGGATAACCTTGTTCGCCGCTTCTGCCTGCCCATTGGTTTGGGGATGCTCGACCGAAGACACTCGATGTTTGATACCGAGCTGTTCATAGAATTGCTTCAGGTTTCCATCCACAAACTGCCTTCCGTTATCAGTAACCACCGAATGAGGAATCCCATACCGACAGATAATATTCCTCCATACAAATTTCTGTACTTGCTGTGCTGTGATCTTAGCTAACGATTCCGCCTTAATCTATTTAGTGAAGTAGTCTATGCCCACTAGTAAGAACTTGACCTGCCCTTTACCCATCGGGAAAGGTCCGAGAATATCCATTCCCCAGACCATGAATGGCCACGGAGACGTCATTGTATGCAATTCTTCCGGCGGTGCATGGCGCAGACTACCAAACCTTTGGCACTCATTACACTTCTTACTATACTCGGTACAATCAGCTCGCATAGTGGGCCAATAATAGCCGGTCCGGATTACTCTTGCTGCCATAGATCTTCCACCAGTATGCATCCCACACACTCCTTCATGGATTTCGCTCATAACATATTTCGCCTGTTCAGGAGTGAGGCATTTTAAGAAGGGAGTTGAGAATCCTCGCCTGTATAAGTCTCCTCCCATTATTATGTAATGGGAAGACTTCATCTTCAGCCTCCTTGCTTCGTTCTGGTTGCTGGGTAAGGTCCCTTCGGCCAGATAGTTCCAAATAGGGGTCATCCAGTCCCGGTCCGGGCTGCCTCCGACCATAACCTCATCAAGATCGACACTGGGCTGATGTATTGTTTCCCTGATGATCGTCTCATGCTGCCCGAGCTTTTTGACATTAGCCAATCTGGATAGCAGGTCAGCTCGGGAGTTCTCTTCTCTTGGAATGTGCTCAATCACAAATTCTTCAAAGCATTCAGCCAATCGTTTTACCTTGTCCAAATATCTTGCTAGCTGTGGATCTTTAGCCTGGTAAGCCCCCGAGACTTGTTCAGAAACCAACTGTGAGTCACTCCGACACCTAACTTGCTTCGCCTCACTTCTTTTGCTAGTTTTAACCCGGCAATGAGAGCTTCGTACTCGGCCTGGTTGTTCGTGACTGAGAAATCGATTTTAAGAGACTGCTCCAAAGTTAATCTACCAGGACCTTCTAGAATGATCCCCGCTCCGCTCCTCTTGGTGTTGGAAGAACCATCTACGTAAAGTATCCATCGGGCCTCGTCTCTGGAGTTCTCGGATGGAGTAAGTTCGGCGACAAAGTCGGACAAACATTGTGCCTTAATTGGCCCCCTAGGCTCATATCTTATACCGAATTTTGACAACTCGACTGACCACAAGATCATTCGTCCACTTAATTCGGGTTTTCTCAGGACTTGCTTTACGGGGTGGTCGGTTTTCACAATAACCTCGTGACTTTGAAAATAAGGTCGCAACCTTCTTGCCGATGTAACCAGAGCCAGAGCTAACTTTTCAATAATCTGATACCTCGTCTCCGCATCGTGCAGTATTCGGCTAATGAAATATACCGGTATCTGCTGCCTGCCTATCTCTTGTACCATTACCGAGCTTATTGCATGCTCGGTTACCGACATATACAGTAATAATTCTTTGTTAGTGGTCGGCTGATTAAGGATCGGTGGTACCGAAAAGAAGTCTTTGAAACTCTGAAACGCCTGCTCACATTCCTCGTTCCACTGGTACCGCTCGGCCTTTTTAAGCAACTTGAAGAACGGCCTGGCTTTCTCTGCTAACCTTGGTATAAAGCGAGATAGTGATGCTAATCGCCCCGTCAGTTTCTGTACTTCTTTTACATTCTGGGGGCTCCTCATATCAATAATAGCTCGACATTTATCGGGATTGGCTTCAATACCCCGATGAGTTAACATGAATCCAAGAAATTTCCCCCCATTGACTCCGAACACGCACTTCTCAGGATTTAACCTCATGTTGTATTTCCGTATTCTTCCGAATACCTCGCCAAGGTCGGCAGCATGCTTAGAGGGATCTTCGGACTTTACTACCATGTCGTCAACATATACTTCCAGGTTCCTCCCGATCTGTTCCTGAAATATTTTATCCATCAACCGCTGATAAGTAGCCCCAGCATTCTTCAGTCCGAATGGCATCACCAGATAGCAATAGTTAGCGTTCTCAGTCATGAACGCGGTTTTTTCCTCTCAGGGGGGTACATCCTTATTTGATTATACCCGGAATAAGCATCCAGAAAGCTGAGTAAGCCACAGCCTGACGCTCCGTCTACAAGCCGATCTATGCTAGGAAGGGGATATGTATCTTTCGGGCATGACTTATTTAAGTCGGTGTAGTCTGTGCACATTCTCCACCTTCCATTAGCCTTTTTAACGAGCACCACATTAGCCAACCATGTCGTATATTCAATTTCTCGGATAAACCCAGCATCCATAAGCTTTACCGTTTCTTCCTTCATCGCCTTCCGCCTTTCCTCGCCCACCTGCCTCTTTCTTTGAGCTATTGGCTTAGCTTCAGGGTATACCGCCAGCTTGTGACATAGAAAATTGGGATCAATTCCCGGCATATCTGAAGAAGTCCATGCGAACAAATCAGCATTGTCCCTCAGGATCTTCATTATCTGCTCCTTTGTTTCACCTCCGAGTTTACTTCCGAGGCTAGTACACCGGTCCTCACCGTCAAGCTGAAACTTCTGCAATTCTTCAATAGGTATTGGCCTTTGGTCGTGCACATCCAGTCGGGGATCAAGCTCCACCAAACTTACTGATGTTGTATCCTTCTTCCCATGCTCATTGCTGTCAACTACCCGTCTCCTGGTGACTTTTAGACTATCTGCATAGCATTGCCTTGCAACCTTTTGATCAGCCTTTATTGCAATAATGTCCCCGGTCTCCGAGGGAAACTTCATGGTGAGATACAGGGTGGAAACTACGGCGCCGAGCTCGTTTAACGCAGGTCGACCTATCAAGATATTGTAAGAAGTTATTGCATCGATAATAAGGTACCTGACCATAATAATTTTTGATCCGAGATCTCCTCGGAAAGTGGTCAACAGCTCCACATAACCTCGGGTATGAACCTGCTCTCTCGCAAAGCCAACCAACGGATCACGATAAGGCTTGATCATTTCCTCAGGTATCCCGAGCTTCTGGAAGGTAGCATAATACAAAATATCAGCCGAGCTCCCTTGATCTATCAATGTCTTTCTAACTGTCGCACCTGGAAAAATACGACGAAAGGAAAAAAGAGAACAAATCTAGTTTTCTTGTGAAAACCGACTTGTGAGGAGTCGCCACCAAAATTTTAAGGAAAATCTTGGAAAACCGAATTAAAGAGGAAAGGATGGTCTGCATAACCCGAGTTGGATTCGGGAGTCGATTGTGTGTGGGGAAGGTGTTAGGTACCCCACAACACCCGTTCCTTAATGATGGATGATTTTTGTGAGTGAACGTGTCCTTTTTGGCCTGGTCATTATTCTCTCATTTTCTTTTTTTTCCAAGAATACCAAGTACTTAAGCAAAGCATATGAATCATGTTTGATAATTGCTGATGGGACTTTGAGTGGGATGGAGTCTGACAATAAATCAGCAACATGAATATATGAAATGTGAAGGGTGGAAGCATGATTATCAAATTGCTTTGCTCGGCTTAACTTCTTTAATTGGATATTCTCCCTTTTAGACTTGGGCGTTGGCTTGACATGGCTCGTTCACTACGAAGGACCAATAATCTTACATTTTATAAATTCCAAGTTTATTAAATGTTTGAATGGTCTATGCATGTATGCAATTTTATTACCCACTTATTGTAAGAGCCTTTAGATCGAGTATGGCAAACTTGAAAACTCATGTGGTGGGTTGGGATGGGATAACCGCCTTTATTTAGAAAGCACCATTTTATTTCACCTCTTGTAACAAGAGGATCAATTTATTCATTTAAAACATGATGCATGTCATGGATAAAGATTTGTTGGTATCAAGAACTCATAGATAAGGTAATTCTTGAATTAAAAATACCATATATATTACCTGTCCATAAAAATGAACAATCCATAAAGTTACTTGTTTTATTGGGTGTTAATTTTCCTCCGGCAACTCGCGGTCTCTGGGGAAACTTAACAAATATTGGCCTACATAAAATCCAAAATTCTATGTGACCAATGTTGACGAAGATTTGTGTTTTTTTTTCTTTTTTTTCTTTTTTTTCTTTTTTTTTTTGCCAAGGTTATTAATTAAGATTAATTCCTATTATTAGACTGTTTATTAACTCATGGCTTAGGGTAAAATTCATGCTATAATGTAGCGATGATGCATGGACCCAATACTAAGCTGGGGTAGGAGACCGCACAGCTCGAGGTAAGATTTTTAATGCAATCACCTTCGTTGCCTTGTATCAACTCATAATGACATATGATACTTGCTCTAGTGAAGGTAACAATTTGTCACCATTCTCAAGATAGGTTATATTGATGCCATGTCATGATGCATGATGAGAGGAATGTGCTCTCATGTGTCTTATTTACGGTGAATCCTGGGCCGGGGTCTTTTTACCCTAAGTGGTCAGGAATTAACTAGTAGGTTAGCCACTAATTTGCTTACTAGCGTGCATGGTTTCAAGGTGGTTCTATTGCTCTCAAAAGGTCCCCAAGTTGCCCCCACCATATGGTGAGGATCTTATTCGACAAGTACAATTCTCCGAAGGCTCCAAGAATTCCTTGGGAATTAAACTTGTCGCATAAGACACAACCTGAGTGAAGTCTTCATAGCAACCGTCACGAGTTCCAAAACCCATGAGGAAACCATTACAAACTTCTACTAGCCTAGGGTACTCACAGACCCGGGTGTAGGGCCCAAAATATATGTGAGCTGTTATGTGTAAGTGTATGGTGTGTGAGGAGAGCGTGCAAACCTGTGCTTATGCATTACCTAACCCCCACCTGTCTGACAAATCACAATTGCAGGAAAGAAACGCAGTAGATAAAGTCTTCTACCCTAAGGTTTAATTCGCATGTTATCTACCCTAAGACATGTTATTCAAACAACAAACAAATAGAGAAGCATGTGAAAAAGATATAAGTCACATTATTTACACTATGGCATGTTATTCAAACAAGAGATGAATAAAGAAGCATGTGAATAAACAAAATTAATTTATGTTCTCACACCCAGCAAACAACAATTAAGAGAAAAACCAAAATAAATATAAAGCCATATTATAAACCCAATCAACGTATGTAGGCTTGACTCTCGAATATCCCCAGTGGAGTCGCTAAGCTGTCGCACCTGGAAAAATGCGACGAAAGGAAAAAAGAAAACAAATCTAGTTTTCTTGTGAAAACCGACTTGTGAGGAGTCGCCACCAAAATTTTAAGGAAAATCTTGGAAAACCGAATTAAAGAGGAAAGGATGGTCTGCATAACCCGAGTTGGATTCGGGAGTCGATTGTGTGTGGGGAAGGTGTTAGGCACCCCACAACACCCGTTCCTAGGAACGGTTACCTTACATCGATTGTGTAAATTAATATGGCTTAAAAATATATTTTGGTTTTCCTTTTTATAAATCACATGCGAGAATAAGGGTAGAGAAAATTTTGAGAGGATTTGCAAAATTTGGAAAATGGAATAAGAAGAATAAGAAAATAATTTAACTTGGGAATTAAAAGGGTTTAGAGAAGAAAATGAGGAAAAAGAGATTTAAGAAAATAAATTGGAAAATAAGATAAAGAAAACAAATTAAATTAGGATTGGGGATATTTAAGCAAAATGGGAAAAATGAATTAAGAAAATAGATTGAGAAACCTTTATTAAATTAAGGAAAAAACACCAAATAAATCAGAAAATATTTATTTATTTACAAAGGCGAACTTGACCCAGGATCAGAGCCTGGGGCCTACGTACCCTGCGATTGGGATCAAAGTCCACGTAGTTCAGGACTAGAAATGCGTGTCTGTTGGTGGATATTTTTTTAATTTTTGTAATAAGAGAAAATTAATGGAAAATGATTTAACTTTTTACAAACAAAATAATTTTCTAAAATTGAGTTGGTGTATTTTAATTTGCAAAAGATAATTTATTTCCACTTACTTACTCTTAGTTTATTTTGAAAATATTTTATTTTTATTTTTATTTTTTTAATTTTTTTGTTTTAAAATGATATATTTTGTATTTTTGGAAAACCATCACATTTTTATTCTTTTGAAAATTCTTCTTGTTTTTTTTATGAAAACCAATTTACCTGGTGCAGACTCGCAGTCGTGCCCAATAAACCGATTCCTGAATTACCTGCGAAGCTTCTGAAACTTCGCGGTATAAAGATTTTATTGTGCCTTTAAAGCAAAACTTTAGAAAATACTGCTATTTTTTTCAAATGAAAATTTTATTGTATATTTTTAGATAAAATTGGGGAAAAGCTTGTTAAGATGTCATAATTTATTTTTTTTGTGATTTGTTTTTATGCGACGTAATTATGTTCAAAAAAAATATTTAACTGATAGGTCTACGTGAATTCGCAACCTCACGTGATAACTCAGTAAACTCAAATACCTGCGTGGGTCCTGGAAACTCACGTGGTATAGTTATATGAGTGGATTAAAAATATTTTTTCTTGATGGTATTCGTATTTTCTCAGAGAGAGTAATTAAGATATTTGTATGCAGCATTCGGGGCCATCATTTTTATTTCTTGATTCCCAACCAATTTAACATGCCTATCATTTATGAACCAAGCATACACCAACTCAAAAATCCCCCTGACCCCTTGGGAGCATTGGAGAATGTTCCGCCTTCAACTTAGAACCCATTTCTCAACGCTATTCTTTAACTAATCAATGCATTCATATGTTGTACAAAAATGAAATGATAAAGCATCAAATATGTTACAAACAACTGGGGTCTCAATATTTTCATCCTTCAAAATACCTACCTTAAATTCAACGATGTAACATAAATAATTAATTGACTTTAAATTTTTTCTTCTAAACAAAAAGTAAAAGAAGAAACCTGGACAGCTTTGGGAGGAAGATTAGAGGAAAACTGAGGAAAAAGGGAACAGTATTACCATGTACATGATTATTAACAGGTTTATATGATAAATGGTCAAGAAGATAAGGGATCTCACCTTCTGTAGATAGTCCAGCTGACTTCCACTGTCCCAACAAAAGATTTCCTGCCATGTCAAGCCCGAGAGCACTAATCATGTATGGCTTTGCTCCTAGCCTTGACATGCACTCGGCCACATTCCTTGCTACACCTCCTAGGACGTAACGGACCTTGCCGGGAGTAGTAGTTCCTGAGCCATGAGCGTGTTCGGCACCCCTTTGTTTTGGTTCCTCGCTCGTCATCTCGGTTTTTTCTTCATGCTCGGCCTCCCTCCTTTCTTTCTCGTCCATGGATCTTCTTCCCAGTTCTCCCGCGGCTGCTTCCTCTTCGTCTTCAACTGTCACGTCTCCCTCGGTTTCTATTTTTTCATCGTGCACGTCCCTCTTTTCTTCCTCCCTTCAGTCCGCCACCGTGCCCGTCTCCTTTCCTTTTTTCTCCTCCTCGGCAGCCCCCTGTTTTTCTCCTCCTCGGCAGAAAAGTTGAGCTTTGCCCACTCGGTCCTCGGTCTCAGGTTCACGGTTTCAAGCTCCCGGCCTTGGGTTCTCGGTCTCCATCGTGCTCCCTTTCGGTCTCTCTCCTCTGCTCTCACTCGTCTTGCTCAGCTCTCTCTAGTTTCTCGGTGGTTCCCTCTCTGTTTCTCGGTTCACGGTTTTCGGCCTCCCTCTGTTTTCGGTTCAGTCCGCGTTCTCGGCCTCGCGGCTTCACTTCCTTCCTCTCCTCGTCTCTCCTGTTTTTTCTCCTTCGCGGTCCCCCTCTTTAACTCTCTCGCGTGCACCCTCTGTTTTTCCTTCGAGTTTGCTACCTCTCCTCTCAATCTCCGTCCCTCGGTTCTCACCCGTGGCTTCACCTCCTTCCTCTCCTTGTCTCTCGGTTTGTCCCTGGCCTCTCTCCTTTGCGTGCTCCCTCTGTTTTTATCTCCCCCTCCGTGGCCAGCATGCGTGCACGTCTCCCCCTGCTTTTTCTGTCTTCACTCGTGCTCCGTGGCTAGCTTTTCAGTCCCTTTCGGTCCCCTTCGAGCTCAGAAGCTCCATGCCTGTGGTCAGACAGCTTTCGGCCTTCAGTTCTCGCGTGCGTGGGTCTCTCTGCTCCACGTCTCCTGCAGCTTGCCTCTTTGGGCTGCCTGCTGCCCTAATTATTTGGGGCATAGGCCTTTTGGGTCCAAGTCCACAAGCCCTCAATTGGGCTTGTGGTATCTTGGGCTCAAAATATAACCTCCCTCCTCTTTTTTTTATTTTTTTATATATGTTTTTTGTTTCATTTTTTTTTATCATCATTTTTTTTTATTTTTTTTCCAATCTTAAATGGGAGAGATTGAATAAAGGGATGGGATTTTTATTTTATTTTATTTTTTCTTTGTTATTGTTAATTTCAATTTTTGGAAAATTTACTGTTATCTTGAAATTAAATTATTAATTTCCCTAAAAGGGGGTTTTGTTTTATTTTTGTGCATTTCTTTCTTTTTTCAATTTTTATTATTATTATTATTATTTTTAATAAAATGCCCGGACAAAATGGGGTGTTTACACTAACCACGTAATTAGCCACCTCCACCGAAATCACCATAGGGTCATCCTGATTAGGATTGACTCCTTCGAAGTCCTCATCCGAGAAGGTGATGGAACGAGAACTTCGGGGCGCTCTGTGCATTGTCGCATTCACTGTCCGAATGGCCCTCAGGTGCCTTCTCCGGGCTGAACTAGTCGCTCCTCCCCCAGCAAATCCTCCTGCTATAGTATTAATTACCCCTTTTATTCTGTTTTCCTCCCTGTTTTGGGTATCGTCGAGTTGTCTTCTTTCCTCATTTGGCCGTCGAGGTCTTTCTGGATCTCGGGGCTGACCTCTACCGCGTCCTCGTCCATTATAGGTTTGATGATTACCGCGATTTCTTTGTACAAAATTTCCGAGATGCCCGGCCTGAATTAATTCCTCAATCTTATCCCGTAGCGTCCAACACTCCTCCATGGTGTGCCCATAGTTACGATGGTACCTGCAATGCTTTGATTGATCCGCCGTTTCTGGGGTATGTCCTGGAGGTGGGAGTCGTATTAATTCAGTATTGCACGCTTCTTCCAAAATTCGAGCTCGGTGAGCGTTTAGGGGAGTGTAAAGGTCATACTTCGGCCCTCGACTAGTTCCTTCTCTTTTAAACTTTCCCTTTTCTATCATCGGCCTTATACTTCCTCGGTTATTTGACTCCGTCCGCCTATCCAGATCTGTCCGTACTTTATTTCTAAACTTGGACACTTCCTCCATTTGTATGTATCCTGCTGCACGATTTCTAAGTTCATCCATGTTGACAGGTGGCTTCCGACATAAATGATCAGCGAACGGTCCCGGCTTGAGGGCCATCAGCATCGTGTGCATTGCCACTTCAGGATTTAAATCTCGTATTTTAACCGAAACTGATGAGAAACGCTCCATGAAACTTCTTAAGGACTCATCCTTCTCTTGGCGTAAGTTCACCAATGCAGCCGAGGTGAGCTGGTGGGGTCGGCTGGTAGCATACTGTGCGCTAAATTTTTTTATCAAGGTTTCAAAGCAATCGATAGACCGCGGTGGGAGCCGAGTGTACCAACTTAAAGCTGCTCCTTTCAAAGACGTAGGGAAGACCCTACACAAAACTGCATCCTCATTCATGAACAGATTTACCTGCGTAACATACGCATCCACATGCTCATCAGGATCGGTAGTACCATCATACCTTTCCAGGTTTAAGCCCTTCCATCCTTTTGGCAATGGCGTCTCCATGATGCCATCAACGAACGGATGCCTCCGGATGGCCTGCTTATCTCCTTGCCAATTTTCAATGTTCGTCTCTGAATGGTATGTTTCTTCACGTCGACTTACCTCCTGATGTGACCACTGGGTATCCCTGTTGGGATTTCCCCGTTCCCCTCCTCGAGGAGGAGAAGTATCTTCATGATAGCGTTCTTGCTCCAATTGCCTATTCCTCTCACGCATCTCCTCGTTCTCCTTTCTTAATGCATCCATCTCCTCACGCATCGCCCGAATGACAGGGTGATCCTCCAAAGAAGGCCTGTCTTCAGAGCGTCGTTCTCCTGCACCCGCACTGCTCCTGGTTCGCACCATGATTTTTGGTGGTGGTGGGATAGTTTTGCTCAGCCCCACAGTCGGCGCCAAAATGTTCCGTCAAAAAGCCGAGATAAACTATTCCTCCTTTTCTGTATGTAGTGCTCTCTCTTTACGCTTCTTCTTGCCCCCCTTTTTATTGACCTTCCCCTGACCGTTGAGGTTTAACCATTTTCTCCCCCTAACCCCTAATTTATCGAGATATAAATAATCATTATGAAGTATCGCACTCTTTTCGCTTGATCCCTGATTTTTCGTCCTTCAGTTATGATTCCGTAATAGTTATTATTCTCATAACCGTTACTCCTAGTCGGGTATTTTCGGAGCATCACAATCTTCGTAGAGAAACCTGCAGTTGGTCCTATGGCCGAGATGTTATTTAACCGTACGATCATTTGGCCGTACAATTACTCGGGCTTACCGCTTGATAACCGATGTAATACTCGGATTGTTGCGCTTAAACTCGGTGTATATAAGCTCGGAGAGTGGTACATCAAATGGACGTTTATCTACCTCGGACTTGTAAGCTCGGCCTTATCATCCCAGCCAGTACAACATTTAAAATTTTTTAATATGATAAATAATATACGATGAAGGAGTGCTTTGACATTGTTATGGTGCTTCTATCTCTTTACATAGGGCTACCAATTCGGCTCAGGAATTGCAATGATGACATGACTTCATTTGTAGTCTAAGTATGTGTACTCTATCCGTTGCTTAATTTACTCACCCTCATTTTAGACATAAACATGTTACTTTTAATTATTTTACATATGTCATAAAAGGTTTTTAAATTCATTAAATGTATTTCAAATTTTATTTATTATTCATATTTACTCCTAATTAAATACTATATACTTTCAATAATAAATTATATTATTTTTATTCAACACATTTAATAAGAGATATTTAGAAAAAATTTATTTAATAATCTATATATGATTTATATTTTAGCCTATAAAATTTTTTTTATATTGACTTATATTTAATTTTGGTTAAAGTAAATAAATTTTAATTATCTAATTGAAATTAATAAAATTTAGTCATATTAATAAAATTATCTAAACATTATTTTGATTTTTGTAGTTATGTCTAATAAATATCATAAATTCAATAGGATATTATACTCTTTAAAGTAATTGATTCTTTATAAAGCAATTTATAAGAAGGATAATTTTAGAATAAAATAGTTAATGCTTCACAAATTTTTGCAATATGACTTATATTTAGAATTATAAAATCTTTTTAAAAAGTGACTTATATAAAGAATGTGTGAAAATATTTAGAACTGAAGTTGGACCAAAAAAGATTACTCCCTCTAATCCTATTTATAAGGGGGGAGGGGGAAATTGTTTCATAAGTATTAAAGAAGGAAATTGAATTTAGTTAAAAATAATTAACTTATCTCATATTTTTAATTTTTTCTAAAATTACACTACCTAACTAATTTTTCTCTCAATTTCTTCCAAAAATACATCTCCTAATTTTCAATAGTATTAATGAAGAAAAATAATTTTAATAAAAAAAATTAATGTCTCTCTTTTTTCTTTCATATAAATACGATTATCAAATGAAAGAATTTTCCCTTGGTATTTCGTATACGAAAGATAACGCAATAAAGAAACTCAGATGTCATTTTGTTTTGCACCACTTTCATGGATCTTGTCCGACGACAATAAAAAGGTTGTTAAAATTAGGGAGACACCACAAAAAGGAAAGGCCGCATCAGTGAGGACATGGGAGGTCCAGTACTGGGAAGGAAGCATTAGCATGGGGTTCCACTAATTTTTTAACATCTTGAGGCAATAGGGACACAACTGGCCCCAGAATACTGGACTAGTTTTTCTTAGTTTATTGATCATTGATGTAGTTGGTCTTCCACTTGATTGTCTCTGTTGGTGAGTCGCTCAATCCCAACTTCCACATATCTCACACAGCGATCTTATTGCTGTAATCTTCACGTATTTCTTCTCTCCTAGTCCCTCCTTCTCGTTTCAAATTTAATAAATAAATATTCACTTTATACATATTAAAAAAATATTCTTTTTACATTTATAAAATATTTATATTTCATAGGGACTAAACTTATATACTTTTCATATTATTTTTTAATTAAAATTTAACATGTAAATCTTTTAAAAATTTTTAAGCTCAAGAAATTAATGCTTTTAATATATAGTTAATAACTAAATTTATAATATATTAAAAACATTCATATGTTAATTTTTAATTAGAAAATAACACAAAAATCACATAAGAAAAAACATACAGGTATTTTTCATTTTATAATATAAAATATTTTATAGGTTAGGAAATTTAATTAATACTAGAGAATTTAATTCATGAGTCAATTACATTAAATAATATTAAATGAGAGTAATTTTAAAAAAAAATAAAACATTTTTAGTTATTAATTATCACATTTAATCTATGTATGATAATTAAAAATGTCTCATAAATCGAATCGGAGGAAACACTTAAAAATAATTAGATCATTAAATTTATCACAAATAAATTTTTTTCCAAAAATGCTTTTATTTAATGCATAAAACTCATATTATGTAATTAATGATTTATTGCTATATATTTCCCTCTCATATGTATTTAATAAAATGTAGTATAAGAAAAAAATTTTAAATGTATCATTCGTAGTTTATATTTTCCTCCAAATCCTTTACATTTGAGACTGGGAGACAATAAGTCAATTAGGCCACTTGAATTAATGGAAGTTAAAAACTTGACGGACTTCAAATTTTATTTTCATCTTAAAAGTATAGATGATATTATATATATTAAACAAAAATTTATGTTGGCGGACGCGATATATTTTTCAATTGGCAGCTATCATAACAGAGGGAAAGAAAAAAAGTCACTACCGTTGTCAATTAAGATTAATAAAATACTTATACAAGATTTTTAAAATTTATAGATTAAATATTTTTTAAAAATATTTTTGTAATAATATAAAATACTAGCAAATATATTTTGAAGATTGGGACATCTACCGTAAATTGATCTCCCCACTGAATTGCCAACATGGATACAGACAATTGTGGCAGAACCTACAAAATCAATAACAGTTGCTAACTTATTACATAAAATCAATAACAGTAACTTACTGTTGTTGATATTCTTTTAGATATAGCAGACAAAGTCACAAAGCAGATTTGAAAGAGTGGGAGAGGCCCGAGATCACAAAATTTCTTTCAACAATATTTAATAGAACAAAATGATTGGGGAGAGAGTTGTTGAACATATTTTAATTAGCATGTGTGTCCCTGATTTTTTCAAATGTTATTCATTTAACAAAACATTGTACCTAGGAGATCATAAATATTGTAAATACTACTAAAAAAATTAAATTTAGTGAGAAATTATTAAATGATCTAATTAGTGAGAAATTATAAATTTATAGTTATTATTAAATTTAGCAAGAAAATTAGTCAGGTATTTTTTATATCTCACTAAATTAATATAAATAACGAGGAATTAATTAGGTATTTTTTATTCCTCACTAAATTGTTATGAATAACGAGGAAACCAACGAGAAATTTGTCCATCGCTAAATATCTTTAAATTAATTTTAATATATTAAAATTATTTTATTAAAAATTTAATTTTAATGAATTAAATTTTTTTAATAATTAAGTTATAAATTATTTTATTAGATGATTATTTTAAATTAATCAAAATAGTTAAATTAATTTTCATAACTTGTTGGCAAAAAATGAAATTGAAACTTTATTTATTACAAAATTCAAAATATAAAGTATTTTATGATATCAATAATTGAAAATATTATATATTTGAATTTTTTAACAATATATCAATTTATAAATATGTATGTGTGTATTAGTGTGTAGATAAATAATATATATTTCATATTTCATATAAAGACTGCAAATGCATTATAGTTCAACTGGTAAAAGTGTGAATATAAAAACATTGAGAGTAAGAAGTCATGAGTTCGAACCTAAATAAAGGCATATTTAAAATCATTATATAACATGGCAGTGACGTGTCACGATTATGGTGATGTGGCATGGGTGGTGGTTGATGTGGCACGATCCCGACGGTGACATGGCAATGACGTGGTGGTGTTGTGGCATGGGTGACATAGCATGGTCATGACAATGACATGGTAGTGTTGAATTTTTTGTGATTTAGCAAGGAATGAGTTACTCTCTAAATTTAGAGAGGGAATAGATCCCTTGTTAATTTAGTAAGAGAATCAACTCATCCATCGCTAAATTTAATGACGAGATTTATAGCGACTGAATTAACAAGAGATTTCATTCCTTGCTATTTTCAATTTAGCAAGGAAAAAAGGGTACTTAGCAAGGGATTTGTCTCTTCTTAAATTTGATTTTTCTTGTAGTGAAATTGAGGTGAGATTTACCAAGTCTGTTGGCATCTTCCTATTGTATGCTTCTTGTATGCAGATATTAGGAGTTTTTTGAAGTTCACTTCATATCTTTTTAACCAAGTAAGCCACTGGTTTTAAATTATTTTAACAAAAGAGGCTGGAAACTACACTCCTTGTAAACTCCATATACTACAAAAATTTAGAGTAAGTGACACTTAAATATTTTTGGAGATAAAAAAATTCCAAAAACATACATTCAACTTATGAAATTATTATGAGATACCGAGATACCTATTTAGAATTATTTTTGGATGCAAAATGACCATTTTACTCTTTCTCTATTTTTTCCAAAATTACTAATTAATTGAATATATTCATTTACAATTAATATTCAGTGATTTATAATGAACATTGATAAATTTGCAACAAATAATAGTTGATTTGACAGTTGAAATTAAAGTGATGGTCGACCATAAAAAAGGATCCCTCTAATGGTCGATGAATTAGAAGCCATCACTAAGCTATTGATTTGGTCGACCATCAGATGGTGGACCATTATTTATTTACAATTAATAATCGACAATTTGCAATTGATCTATATGTATTTTACAAGTTGAGTTAACAAAGTAAATATAGATGCATTTTCAACTAATACATACATATATATATATATATATATATTTGCACCTAATATACTAATATTTGCAATTGATCCATGTATATTTTCAAATATACTAGCAAAATGAACCCAAATATATTTATAATTGATACATGTAAATTTATAACTGATATATCTATATTTATAATTGATCTGCATATATTTTTATTTTGTGAAAGTTGTAAACCACCACTCAAATTAGCAAATTGGAATAAAAAAAAATCAAGCTACAATAAAGAGAGAGAGAGAATGAGATGCGTGGGGGCTAAAGATAGTGGAAGAAAAAGAAAAAGAGGGAGGGAGGAGCATCAGCAAGTAGGTAAGGGAGGGAGAAACACTTCCATTCCTAGTCGGAACTAAGCTCCCAATCTCTGTGTCTGTGTTCTTCTTTAGTGGATCCAAGGAAGATGTTCGAAGGTGGATCCCATTTTGTGCAATCCTTGAGTATGTGGTCGGTGGTGAATCTAGATTTCAGCAGGGAATGAGATGGGAGATATAACAATAGGGTTGGAGAAGGGACAATGGGGTGACAGAGTTGGAGGAAGGAGAAAAAAGATAGAGAGGGAGGAAAGTTGAACAAAAGAGGAAGGAGGAGAGAAAGGAAGAAAATGGAAGAAAGATGGATAGTTTGATCTCTCCGTACAATAAAAATATTTACAATTTGGTATCTTAGTATATTTTTATAATTATGCAAATTTATGATATATTTTTAGAATTTTTTATTTTTAGAGATATTAAATTATCAATTTCCAAAGATATAATTACAAGTTTGAAGTACTCTGAAATCCGTAAATTAATTTAGGAAAGGCCAACCGCTATATATATATACATATATATTTATTTATTCAAAATTATTTTCAATTTAATAGTTGCCATCCTTCTGTCTTAATCAGAACTGTGTTTCTTTCCACAGAGGATGAGCTGGAGCTTGTCATAACCAGAAAGCATCGCTTCCACCTTCAATTTCACTATCTAAAAGATTACAGATCAATTTGTGCTGAAACTGTACATTCCGGAAGCAGCGAGCAGACCTTTCTCGTTTCTCTGACATCATATTGGAATCAATATATTAAAAATCGATGTAATCATTGAATTTGTGAGATCAATAATAATAAAATTAAGTAAATTTATTATTGTTAATAATATAAGTAAATTAATATTTATTTATAATTATATTTTAAATTTAATGTAATCAATTAATATTTTATTTTTATATTATTTGTTAGATAAATATAAAATTATTAATAATTATGTATCATAATTATACTTATATAATATTATAATATAAAAATATTTATAAAAAGTATTATTTAGTATTAAAAATAAGATTATTTTATTTTAAAAACTAAAAAAATTAAAAAATTAAAAAAATTTTAACTGGTTTAACCTATTCTTATCCTGTTAATTACTGGTTCGCAGTCACTTTAATCAATTGAAACTGCTTCTGGAATCTTTTGGTTTCTTTTTTCGTTCGAATAGGACTTGGCACCAATTTCTGGCCCAATCAGACTTTTCATACACTAATTGTACATAGTCAATACTCACAAATTTTCCAAATGTAAAAGTTAAAAAATCCTTATTTTCAGGGCAGCGTTTTCTTGGTAAAAGGGGATTAAGGACATGGAAAAGAAAACACACACCTAGGTAAGTTTGTTTTTGACTGAGAAAAGTTTGTGACAAAATGATATTGATACCTCAAGTAATTAACCCACCTGTTTTGACATAATGATGGTTGACACTTCATAGTTTGTAACTTACTTTTAAACTATACTCAATGAAATGACCAAAAACATAGTGCAACAATTCAATGAAGTCTATGTAAAGGAGCATCATCATTTACACAAACAGGCAAATTTTTTATAGGAGCCAAGCATGTATAATTTAATTATATGTAGTACTTGGGAGAAGAGGGAAAGATGATGCCGCCAATACCAAAAATAAAGGCCTAACCAAACTTTTCAGTTAATGACTTCCCAAGTCTGTTTGCATCTTCGTGTTTGTATCCTTTTTTGCATGCAGAGATTATACAAATAAGAGTTTTGTGAAAAGTTCACTTCATCTTTTCTTTCTTTAACAAAAAGGGCTGAAAACTACACGGCTTAAAAGCTCCATTTATATAACAAACAATAAATTAAATTACAAGTTTGCAATACTATTACAATTATTTAAATATCAAATTTGTAAATAAATTTTTGGTAAGGCAAACCATTATTACCTTTCATATCCAAAATTATCCCATTCAAAGGGATCGACCAACCCAACTGTCCCATGTGTAATAGTTGTCATCATCATCATCTTCAGCAGAACTAGTATTTCTTTCCGTAGAGGATGAGCTGCAGCTTGTCATAACCAGCAAGCACACCAGCACCTGCAACAGCACGTAAAATGTTTACACCTCCACCTTTGAACAGTGACTTCATGCCCTCATTCTTGATGATTATCTTGAATGCCTCCACAGAGCTCTTGTATTTCACAGCTTCGCCAGAAGTCATCATCATCCTCCTACGCACTGTGTCAAATGGATAAGAAGCCAAACTTGCACCGGTTGTGACCCCCCATCCCAGAAGGAAACTAGCAATGAAACTATCCTGCAACCCTCCAACCAAAACGACTGGCTTCAGAGAATCATACAGTCCAAAGTAAAGACCACGGTACGCTATGATTCCAACCAACGAGACGCTGAATCCTCGGTAGAGACCAGCCATACCATCAGACTGAAGGGTTTTCTTGTAAACATCAATCAAGCCATTGAACTGCCTCTCACCGCCCTTGCTTGCAGATTTTGCATCATTAGCCAAACGAGTTCGAGCATAGTCCAGAGAATAGACCAGAAACTGGGAGGAAGCCCCAGCAGCCCCACCAGAAGCCAAATTGCCAGCAAACCACTTCCAGTACCCATCTTTGTCCTTTTTAAAGTTGAAAAGCCTCTTGAAATGATCCTTGAAAGCAAAGTTAAAAGCCTGAGTAGGGAAGTATCTGAGAACATTGGTCATGTTTCCTCTCCAAAGAGACAGCACACCTTCATCCTTGATGGTTCGGGCAAAACAATCACCTATTCCGTTGTATAGTCCAGACAATCGACCCCTTTTGATCATCTCATCCTGATTTTGAATAAGCAACTTGACTCGCTCAATTGGAGCAGCAGCTGACTTTGATATCCCAGCAGATACTCCTCCCATTAAGAAATCCACTAAGAATGTAGATGCCCCTTTCTCGGCTGGAGCATGCACAGTAATTGGCCGTACACCTCCATTAATGGTTGGAGAAAGCTTGGACACAAGATATGACTGTCCAGCTATCTTGTGAACCACTGATGGATGTCGCGACCCGTCGGTCATGATTGTAATCTTACGTTGATCACCTGAAAAGTTTTCCGACTCCTTGTGAAATATTGAACACAATTTTGCTTCGTCTAAAATTTATAGAGAGGAACAAGGGAAATTTAATTTGCTTCGCTCAAGAATTTTGAGTCATTCTTACATTTTCTTGTTCTAAGTTTAAGACAAAAGTAACCTCGCAAATTCTGTTTCAAAGATGAAGCCTAGTTGGCTTTCGATTTCTCATTGGCATGGGTCAGCTTTGGTTAGCTTCTCGATCGGTCAATGAAGTGTTATAATTTGAGCTTGAGGGAAAAACGAAAGAAACGATTTGGCATCTAACTTGTTCCCAGTAAACCTTTGAAAAATTAAACGATTCGGTCAATGAAGTATCATATGCCAACTTTGAATTCTATATTTTCGGAAGATTTAGAATTGAAACTTCAACTTGGTCAAACAAAATTGAAACTTCAAACCTAAGAAAAAAGCTAGGTGAAAGGGAAAATTGTATCTCTCTTTCCTTCTCTTTCTTCTTTTTGTTAATTTCTATTTTAAAAACATGGTAATAGGGAGAATTAAGTCCCATTAAAAAAAATTATAAATATTTTGGCACGAGGTAGGTTTTCTTATTTGAATTGTTTTCCTTTACTTCCCTCTTGTTAGAAGGCATGAAGAAAGATGGTTTTCTTTTTCTCTCCCTCTTCCTTTGTGGAAAAGTAGGCTTATAGTTAAATTAACCAATAAAATATCATAACTTAAGACCGTTGATCAGGATGCAGTTGGAACTCAAGAGTTCTAATTAAATTCAATCTGAGATCACAGTGGTGTTAATATTGTATTTCTGCGTTCACATATTTGTTTTCTTCATTAATTAGTTGATTTTCGGAGTTGTTTTGATTCACTCTAGAAAGTCATCGACCCGTTTTTATTTTTAGCCCAATAAAGTAGGATAGATCTTCACTGGATAGCCCGTTGATTTTGATTAGTTGTAACATATATTGGGTGTGTTTAAATTATGAGAAGTTCCTAAGTGTTTATTTTAGCTCAAAAGTACTTATGAGTTGAGAAAGTTTAATACAACCTAATTTTTTATAATAACTAAACTGGTCCAAAATTGATTTTTTGGATAAGTGATAGTTGTTTATACTTATGAATAATCATTTAAGTGCTCATAAAATCACAAAATAGTTGCTTATTAAAAAAATATTACAATTTTAATTAGTTTTATAATATTATTATTTATTTTTTTATGAAAATATTATTATTTATTAATGACTAGTATTATTTAAGGAGCAAGGGTATTTTAGATATTTCTAATTATTATTCATCCAAAAGTGCTTTTAATTGAAATCATTCAAATATATTTCATTGTTAAAATTAATTTTTAAGTAAAAAATATATAAATATAAATCACTTTTAACAAAATCAATTCTACTAAAATTAATTCTAAAAAATTGTTTATAAAAAAATACTTCTACAAAATTAATTATGTAAAATCTAATACAAACATACTAATAGTAGAAAGACATTTAATTGGAGGAACACGACTCTGAATTAAATTTCTTATATGACACGTTATTAATTGTATCCAACAAGTAAAGTCTTCAAAATCGTTTTTCTTGTGACAAATCGTTTTCCAATAATCTACTAGTATTATATATTTGAGTGGACCGTTAAAACTTCATTAATTTATTAAATTTGTAGATAAATTCTTACTTTTCGTTCATTGTTAGTTTGTTGCGTCCCCTCCCAACCTGCAGATATCTATTATCCATATATAAATTCAAGATGATATTTTATTGTTGAAAATATTGTGTCGCGGGGCCACCGCTATGTGATCCCCACGTCTTTTCCCCCATTTTCGGCGGGTCCCACAGCCATTTGATCTCGTTTTTTTATAAATTTTTTGTGGGCCCACCGCCACGTCTCTTGCTCAACTTTTTTTTAATAATTTTTCTTTTTTATCCCATTTTTAACCTCCAATTTCTAGAATTTTTTTTATTAATACTATACCAATTTACTTTATTCATACTAACTTTTTATTGGTAGGAATTTATTTTTCACCCATATTAATTTATTATCAATTTTTATTGTTCCTAGTACTCTTATTTCCTTCTTTTATTTCATTTTTTTTTCTCATATTAGATATTTTGAGAATTTATTTTATTCTTGGCTAATTATCTTTTTTTTATGCAAATTCTATTATAAACACTTTTTTTAAGAAAAAGAAAATGGTTAAATGGGCTACCCTGAATTGAATTTGTTATCAATTCTTAAAAAAAGAAAAATGGGGGAGGGGAGGACAAAACCCCCAAATCTTTTAACTTTTAGATCTCAAACTTAAAATTCTTTACAAATAAAATGTGAAAGAGCTATACATATTGTGAACACCACATTTTTGTCCGGGTATCTCAAAAAAAGAACAAAACAATAAAATAATAAAGTAAAATAAGGTTAATAATAAATAATAATATCTTAATAAAAAAAACAAACAAAAAATATAGATATAATAATAAATTTTTTTCTCTAAACCGAAGCCTGAAAAAAAAAAGGATTTAATAATAATAATAATAAGAAGATAATAAAAAAAAATATAAATAGATAAAAAAAAAAGTAGCATGCAAGGGTTTTGGGCCAAGCTCGGCCCAAAATCTGAAAGATGCAACAAACAAAAAAAAAGGGGGACCACATTGGGCTGAAACCACTTCAGCCCAATGTGTCACGAGCCCTCAATTGGGCTCGTGGACTGGAAAACCGGGGAAGCCCTTTAAGGCTCGAGGAAAGCAAATCCAAGGGAGCCCTTTAGGGCTCAGGGGGGGCCGCGGCAGAGAAGAGAGAGCAGAGAGCAGAGGACAAGAAACTGAGGGAGCCACAGAGAAAAGCTGCAGGAAAGAATGGCCGCGAAGGAGAAAGCTGCGGGGAGATCAGAACCAAAGGCGTGTACGAAACTGGAAAAGCGGAGGGACGTGCACGAAAGGATGGAAAGCAGAGGGAGATGTGACGGGCGAGCACGAAGAAAGCCGCAATGGAAGCACCCGCGGCAGAGAGACACGAGACTGAACCAGAAAAAGGAGAACGGAGTAGGCCGAGAAAAAGCTGAGCACGAGAAGACAGGAACAGAGGGAGCAGCCGCAAAACAGACCAGGAACAGAGGAGGCGTGTACGCAACTGGAAGAGCCGAAGACCACACGCACGGGGACTCCCCCCCCTCTCGGCCGTGGAAGCTCTATAAAAGGGAGACTGAACAGAAGGAGAGTGGAGGGGATTTGGGCCTAAAAATCCGAGAAAGGGATTTCAAAACCGCGGGGAAGTAGAACGAGAGACCGGGGATACCGAGAGCAAAAACAGGGGACTTTTTGGTTGGGGAAGAAGAACAACACAGGAGCCAGAGGGCTGAAACATCACGGTGAGCCCTAGAAAATCTAGCCGACCAAAATCTGAGAGATTTCCTTTTTGTTTTTCAAAGCTATAGAAAGCCGTGAAGACACCGAGAGCTATTGAGATAGCTGAGGAGATTTGGGACCAAGATCACTAGAGATTGAAGATCTAGAGGCCGAGGGAACTAGAATTCAAGAGTTGAAGGAAGGGGCAAGGGATCCGAGGCTGTGCAGGTGCTGTATTACTCCCTGACTTCATGTTTGGTTCATAATTTATCCATTTTTTTTGACACCCAAAGAGTAAAGTTTGAATTGTCTGATTGTTTGCATGCACTCGGTTAACATTCCTTTTCTGCTTGAGGATACATTGTTGGGTTGCTTGAGATTTTCCATGTTTCGGTTTGCACATTCGGTCCTCAGGATAGCTATATTCGTTATTTCCCAATGAATCATCCATGCTTGTGTTTCTCTATGGAGGCCGTATCCTTTCCTTGGCTTGTCATCCTCATGCGCACCCCTATGGTACTTTGCAATGGGCATACTGCATATTCCATGCTATGGTGCCTTGGTTGTAATAATAAGGGTGAAGCATGATGATATCGAGCTTTGAAATCAGATTCAAACTTTTTAGTTGCTCTGTGATTTTGTCAACGGAGGAAAGGATCGTCACGGCCTGTGTTTGTGTTCAGTTGTTGTTGTGTTCAATAATTGTGTATTGGGCCTGATTTCTTTAGTATTCAACCATAATAAAGATGTGATGGATTGAAATTCTGAAGAAGAAAATTCTTGGGCCTACGAGTTTGTCGGACGAGGTGTAGTTCTGGGCCCATGAGTTTTGTCCTTTGTGTTTTATTGTTTTACCCACTAATCTACTTTCTGGTGCTAAGTTAACATCACATGCTCGAATGGGTGTTAAGAATTATTATCGATATAATTATTATTATCATTATTTTGGATCAAATATATGTGGTTTAAAACAATAATAGCTGAAAATAATAACAGTCTTATAATAGCACTTCATGATTATGCCACATGAGGTTTTTGAACTCATGCAAGCATTAAGATTAATCACATTATCGCGCGCAACTGCGAGTCCACGTAGATATTAGATGTTTAACTTATTTGTTAAAATAAATAACTTTTTATTGTGTAAGCTTCTATCTATTTCGAAATGCTTTGAGTAAAATAACAAGGGTTAGCATTGATAACAACGAAAAGTAAAAGTAAAATAATAATAATAATAATAATAATATGATAAAAATAATTGATTTGATGACCACCCCACGTGAGGTTTTTGGGAACCCACGCAGGGATTCGGGTTTGCTGAGTTGTCGTGTGAGATTGTGAATTCGCGTAGATATGTCCATTAATTAGCTTTCTTTTAAGAAAATAACTATATTTCAAAATTAAAATAATGTGGCAAGTTTTTCAAATTTTATTTCAAAATATCTAATAAAAGTGTTACATGACATTTTAAAATGTAATGAAACCTTTGTACCGGGAGGTTTAAAACTTCCGCAGGTAATTAAGGTATTGATTTACCGGGCATGACTGCGAGTCTGCGCCAGATAAATTGGTTTTCATTTTTATAAAAAAAAAAAGGGGAAAAAGAAAAATTTTCAAAAGAATAAAAAAAATGTGATGGTTTTCCAAAAGTACAAAATATATCATTTTAAAACAAAAAAAAACCAAAGAAAAAGAAAAAATATTTTCACACAAAATAAAATAAGAGGAAGTAAAATGGAATTAAATTGCCTTTTGCAAATTAAAACACACCAACTTCATCTCACAAAATTGTTTTGTTTGCGAAAAGTTAAAGTATTTTTCATAAACTTTCTCTTATTACAAAAATTAAAAAATATTAATCAACAGACACGCATTTCTAGTCCCGAACTACATGGACTTTGATCCCCCATCGCAGGGTACGTAGGCCCCAGGCTCTGATCCTGGGTCAAGTCCGCCTTTGTAAATAAATAAATATTTCCTGATTTATTTGGTGTTTTTTTTCTTAATTTAATAAATGTTTTCCCAATTTATTTTCTCAATTCCTTTTCCTTATTTTGCCTAAATATCCTTAATTTTAATTTAATTTATTTTCTTTATTTTGTTTTCCAAACTTTCTTAATTTCTTTTTTCTTTACCCATTTTCTTGCATGTGATTTATAAAAGGAAAACCAAAATATATTTTTAAGCCATACTAATTTACACAATCAATGTAAGGTAACCGTTCCTAGGAACGGGTGTTGTGGGGTGCCTAACACCTTCCCCACGCACAATCGAGTCCCGAATCCAACTCTGGATAAGCAGACCAGCCTTTCCTCTTTAATTTGGTTTCCCAAGATTTTTCCTCAAAATTTTGGTGGCGACTCCTCACAAGTCGGTTTTCAAAAGAAAACTAGATTTGTTCTCTTTTTCTTCCGTCGCATTTTTCCGGGTGCGACACATATAGATCCATCATTAGCTGAAAATAACAATTAAAATTTTTTGGCAAAGTATACTTTACATTATGATTATCAAAAGATAAACTTGCAAAGAAAAACTAAAGCATATTTGACCTTCACAATAATTTCTGAAGATAAAATCTACAATAATTTTGTATTCTAAATCATGATAATCTTTAACAATCAAAATGGCTTATGAGCTTAATTAAAATTTTACCATTTAAAACAAGAAGAAAATTGGGAGAGAGGAACAAAACCCCAAAATCTTTTCACTATTGGATCTCAAATTTAAAACTTTTTACAAATAAAATGTGAGAGGGTTATATATGGTCCATTGCTAGTTAAATGTAATAATTAAAATTTTTTGACAAAATATACTTTACTTGACGGTCATCAAAAGAAAAAACTTGTAATGATATACTTGACATTTATTATAACTTCTGAAGATACAAATCTATATAACGTATTAGATCAATTTGCAGCATATTCAACATGAAAAATTTTCCGTACACCGCACGGAGAAACATCTAGACACACTACCTTTAACTTGAGCAGTACGCAGGGGTCACAAAATATGCTAAAATGGTTTCCATCAGTGAAGGGTCCCTTCAAAAATTAATACAAAATGTGTCCGTATCAGTGATATTTATTTTATCTAAATAAACCATACAGGATACGTGACAAAGTTTGGCCTCCTTTATTAATTACTACATGCAGGGATATTTATTTTGCCAATAGCTGTGTTGTTACTTGTTGGACTAATTTAAAGGCTTACTAGCTAGTTTTCAGATTAATTTAATAATTCTTATCCTTATCTTAATCAAGGGAAAAAAGGAGACAACCTATACCATTGTTAATTCTTTAATAAGAGCGAAGTAAGTATATAATTTTAATAGTTCATCATTAAAATACATGGTAAAAAAAATCAGACTGGTTTGACCAGGAATCGAGCCCTGGTCCGATCCGGTAGTAGATAAAAATCGGAGGAATTCAGAATCGGTGGAAACCGGTCAAGAATCAGTCAAAAACTGGTGCAAAATCGGTTTGAACTGATCTGACACCCTTTTTTTTAATTTTTTTAAATTTTTTAATAATTTTTAAAAATAAAATAACATTATTTTTAGTACTAAGTAGCATTATTTTTAGTATAAATTTTTTTCTTTCTATATTATAATATGTTATAAGTATTATTATAATACATAATTATTAATAATGATAAATTTACTTAATAAATAAGATAAAAATATAATATCAATTGACTATTTTGAATTCAA